>RZGM01000009.1:528605-675034 GCA_027886205.1 Fusarium piperis
GCCCTATCAGGCCCATTCTCAACATGAGTCGAGATATCCTCCGAGGTTTGACGGACCCCATTTCTGGTGTTCTTCGAGTCAAGACTCTTGAGCCCATGTCTGCGGCGAAGGTTCTGCGTTGGTGGAGCGAGCAATGGCGGTTCGTGTCGACTGCTTGTAGAAACATCGAAGGCTGGTCTCGATATATTCAGAATGCTATCATGACGGAGTTTTGCAGAGAGATCATGGAGCTTGCTGAAGCTCTTGTTGCTGAAGATGGGCTCATCACCTCAGCCATATCCAAAGCTCTGGGCAAAAGTGAGCAGGATACCATGTCTCAAATCCTGGTGCCAGCAAAACAGCACTTTGGCGGCATGGAGAACATGATCCGACTCAAGGATAGGTGGTTAGTCGACGTCACAGTCCGAGTCCTGTGCAAGATTCTCACCCGTCTCCGAGAGAACGGCCATGAGATCAACCCGGCCTCCCGTAAGCTCATTACTGATGCTTGTCTGCCGACCAGCACACCTGGCAGATATGTCAGGTCTACGAATATGACAGATCAACAACGGGCCGAGCTTTTGCAGGCTCTGGGACAGACCGACGAAGAAGTTCAGATTTATCAACTGGGCATGGTGGAACAGTCCACAAAGAAGGCTAAGGACAAGGTCAAGAAACAGAGCAGACTTGATGCTTGGTCGAAGTCGGGTACCTCGTCCACGGGAACCATTACCACACCCTCCTCCAGATCTAACCGGGACGATGTGCTTGAACTTAGTAGCTCCATCGACAGTCCTATTCTTAAGCAACTTGAGGCACAACAAGCCAAGGCTAAGGCTAAGGCCATGCTCAAGGTCAAGCCCAAGCCGAAGGGACCTGATCTCAAGGCTATCTCTGCACTGAAAGAAAGTAGACAGAGAGAGAAGGCCGAAAAGGCGAGGCGTGATGCAGAGGCTATCGCGCGAGCCAAGGCCCTTCGAGGAGAGACCGTCCCCGGCGAGGGTTCTGGTCTACTTGGTCTGGGTCTTAGCGGCAAGGATCATGGACGAAGCGATATCATGGTTAATAGCTCGGATGAGGAGTCAGAAGAAGAGGATGAGTCTGATGCCGACAACGAGCTCGCGGCCCTCAGCACTGGGGGCCAGAAGACTCTTGATGAGGCCGAGAAGCGCCGTCTGCAGGCGCTCCGTGACAAGCTTCGTAAGCCTGTCAAGAAGGTTAGACAGCAACGATCTGTGAAGGAGATGAGAGCTCGGTTGATCCCCCCTATGGATCGACTGCACAACACCATCCTGGCCTGGGATATATTCCACATAGGCAATGATCCGCCCAACGGCCCAGCAGCGTCTGAGGTGGCAACCAAGTACTCCAACCCCAGGTCCTACCAGGATACTTTCTTCCCGTTGCTGGCATCTGAAGCCTGGCGCTCCTTTGTTACTTCCAAGGATGAGATAACCGCTCAACCCTTTGGTATGAAGATTGCTAGCCGTGCGAGTGTCGATAGCTATCTGGAGGCGACATTCACCATGCCCGTCGTCCAGAACAAGGATCGAGGTGTCTCGGAAGGCGACATTCTACTTGTATCTGAAGCAGAGAACCCCCTGACCGAGCAGACCGCTCGCCACTGTTTAGCCAGGGTTCATCGCATCACATACAAGAAGGAGATGATTGAGGTCACTTACCGGGTGGCCTCTCGAAACAACCCCATGACACAAGTGCTGACCCCCAATGTCAGCGTGTACGGCGTTAAGATCACAAACATGACCACTATCGAGCGAGAGTATGCTGCGCTGGAGAGTCTGCAGTACTATGACCTGATGGATGAGATCCTGAACGCCGAACCATCTCCTATTCTTCGCTATGGCGAGGAAAAGGTGTCCACCTGCATGGACAACTACTCTCTTAACCGCGGACAGGCTATGGCTGTTCTCGGTGCCCACGACAATGACGGGTTTACACTGATTCAGGGGTGAGTTCCTGTGATTTCCATAAATGTTGACAACACTGACATTATCAGTCCTCCTGGAACCGGAAAGACGAAAACCATTGTGGCCATGGTTGGCACGCTTCTCTCAGAGCAACTCAGCCAAATGAATAACACGGGCGTCCCCATGGGCGTGCCTCTGCGACCAAACGGGGCTCCAGCCGCCAACAACCAAGCTCGTTCTAAAAAGCTTCTTGTGTGCGCCCCCAGTAACGCCGCCGTGGACGAGTTGGTGCTGCGAATGAAATCTGGCATCAAGACCATCTCAGGCAAGACGCGCAACATCAATGTTATTCGACTTGGCAGAAGTGATGCCATCAATGCTGCTGTGAAAGACGTTACCCTTGATGAACTTGTCAAGGCCCGTTTGGAAGGTGACGGCACCAAGGACAAGGCCAAGGCTGACCGCGACAAGCTTCACGAAGATGCTGGCAAGATCAAGGAGGAACTCTCGCTTCTACGACCTCGCCTCGAGGCATCAAGAGATGGGGATGACCGAGGCCTCTACAATAGGCTCGCTCGAGAATTCGAGGAGCTCAAACGACGCCAGATGTCGATCGGCAAACAGATTGACTCAGACAAGAGCAGCGGCAACTCAGTTGCTCGAGAGATGGAGTTGCGCCGACGCCAGGTCCAGCAGGAGATTCTCAACAATGCCCAGGTTCTCTGCGCTACCCTGAGTGGAAGTGGTCACGAGATGTTCCGAAACCTCGATGTCGAGTTTGAGACGGTCATTATCGACGAAGCTGCTCAGTGTGTGGAGTTGAGTGCTCTAATCCCCCTCAAATATGGATGCTGCAAGTGTATCCTCGTCGGAGATCCCAAGCAGCTTCCACCTACAGTCCTTTCACAGTCAGCGGCCAAGTTCGGATACGACCAGAGTCTGTTCGTCCGAATGCAGCAGAACCACCCCAAGTCTGTGCATCTGCTTGATATGCAGTATCGTATGCATCCCGAGATCAGCATGTTCCCTAGTCGCGAGTTCTACGAAGGACAACTCGCGGATGGTCAGAACATGCATGAGCTTCGGCAGCAGCCATGGCACAAGAGCGCGCTGCTTGGCCCTTATCGCTTCTTCGATGTCCAGGGTGTTCAAGAGCGAGGCCACCGAGGCCAGTCCCTGGTCAACACCAAGGAGCTGGAGGTTGCTATGCAGCTGTATGATCGATTCAGCAACGAGTACCGACAGTGCGACTTGACTGGCAAGATTGGTATCATCACCCCTTACAAGGCACAACTCTACGAGCTTCGCAACCGGTTCCGGTCACGGTACGGCGAGGCGATCACAAATATCATCGAGTTCAACACGACGGATGCCTTCCAGGGTCGAGAGTGCGAGATTATCATCTTCTCGTGTGTCCGAGCTAGCTCAACTGGAGGTATCGGTTTCATGACTGACATTCGACGTATGAACGTCGGTCTTACCCGTGCCAAATCGTCACTTTGGATCCTCGGTGACTCTCGAGCACTTGTACAGGGCGAGTTCTGGCGGAAGCTTATCGAAGATGCCCAGGTACGAGATCGGTACACCAAAGGTGATATCCTGTCCATGTTCCGTAGACCCCTCGAGAAGGCCAAGCCAGGCGCTTACTTGCCTCCGCCTCCCCAAACCGGAACCAGTTCTTCTCTGCCACAGAAGGCTCAGGACAACGACGTTGTCATGCGAGATGCGCCTTCGAGGACGCCGTCACTTCCCCCATCACGTTCAAACTCACCAGTTGTAACAGCAGCCCAGCCGGCGGCCTCAGCGCCACACATTCCTGGCCTCGGTGGAATTGAAAGAACTGAGGTTGTCCCACGCTCTGGTGGGCCTCCAGTCATTCACACATCATCGGCGGGTAAGCCTCCAGGGGAAACAAAGAAACGGTCACACGATGGACCAGAAGCCCATCAACCCGTGACAAAGAGAGTATGTCAACCAACACGGCCAAAAGTAATCAGCACACCCGATCAATCTAACACCAACACAGATAGCGAGCGACAAGGCACGAGGCGGAGGTCTCCTGGGCAAGTTTGGTGCAAGACCACATCGACCGCCCAAGCCTCCAACAGATCCCTCGGCCATGTCGGTCATGGGCTTGACGCCTCCAGAACGACCGCCCCCGATGGCGCCAACTGGTCCTTCAATACCAACAGGTCCCAAGATGCCAACGGGGCCGAGGATTCCGACAGGACCCTCGAACCCGACGACGACATCGAGTGGGCCGACGTCCTACCAGGGACAGAACAACAATAATAAGGCATGTCAGCTGCTTTGATTGGTCGAGCATTCCACTGACCGTTTGTTTGTAGCAACCGATTCGGCCACCTCTACCGCAACCTGGGCCTCGAAAGAAGGGGAAGCCAAGCCTCTTTGTTCCCAAGAGACGGTAGAGGGTTAGATAGATTGACCACATTTTGTACTATTTGCATACGGGATACTTGACATGGCGCATTCAAGGGCGTTGGGGGCATATTGAGCATCTTCTAGCAGAAGCATGAACTGCAGAAGACAATGTGAAATGGATGATCCGCCTTGAGGGCTACGTAGCAGCACCGAGGGGTCGGGTCTCGGATATGGGTGGTAGATGGCTTGCAGCTTTCAACAAAAGAAGTTGGCGGCGCGAGGATACTTGCGAGCCATGAGAATCGCATGCAAGGGGGAACTAGGATGCTCGTCTCGGACAATTGTTAATGGGTGCGTGGTCGGGAGATATCTCGACCAGTCTTGAGAGCCCAAGGTGAGACTTGAGCAACACTTGACTTGCTGTTTACGGTCAGGTCTGGCTGGGCTCAAGCAGGACAATGCTTGACCGTTTTTTTCCATCTGTTCAACATGCATGTCCAGACTCGAGATGGCGGTTGATGGATGTCACGTGACATGGCTGTGCTCACGGGGTCTGACCTGGGTGATGAGCAACCTGGCAATTTGACATGCCACTGAGGGTATCCTTAGCGAATGCTCATTAAGATATCTTCATTTTACTGTAAAATGGCAATTTTAGAAGAAGGAAAATATGCAAGCTAGAATAAAGGCTTGACAAAATGGGTTCTAACCATTCTCTAATCCATATCCAAGGCCCAAGTCATAGATAAATGTGCTCTGAGCTGGTGTTTCAAAACACTCTCGTCCCAAAAACATCATGACGGACCGGAGAATTGTCAAGTCGTCCAAGCTCTATTCGTAAATTGAAACACGAACGCGCCGGCGAATGAGGCGATTTTGTTTGCCCATGGGCAGACTTCCAATCCTCGCTAAAAGGAAGGATCCGGTAGTTGGGGTGGGAGGCTAGGAGGAGGGTCCTGGTCTATCCAGGACGCGATGTAATGAAAGCGAGCAGGGGGGTCTTCTTTCACAGGGACAAGGGGGTCATTTCAATATCGGTATCAACCTGGCAACAATCCCGTCGTTCGCCGGGTGTGCAAGCGGGGAGAGGAAGAGCAAGTCTCACAGCATATGCTAGCAAGCAACGCAAAGCAGGCTCCGACGATCGCAACTGTTTACGACGTGCGCTGAAGAGTCCAGCTCGGATGCCAAGACGCAACATGGCAGGCCTGAAAAGAAAGAGAGTTGATCACACAACATCACAAGCTGGCAAAACCTGGCTTTGGTCAGGGCACTAACGGTGCTCTGCAGGGCAGATCAGCGGTGGCGCTCGGAAGGGCCTCTGGCCGTGGGGCATGGGGGACGTCGACCAGGGTGTGGGCTGAAGAGCAAGCTAGATATTGGACCGAGCTTGCTGTGCCTGACGCGTGCGGCGTTCCTGAAAAGAGCCTCGAGCGAGCTGAAAGGAGGAGAGCTGTGTGCTTTGGTTTGGGGGGGGGGACTGGGGAGATGCACTCGTTGGTGGTGGGAAGGGTGAGATAATGTCATCCCGTCCAACCATCAGGGAGGTTGGGGGAATACAGAGAGACGGCACACAATGTGACGACAGACAAGACAGCACAGCACAGCTGCTGCGAGCACTGACGATGGGTGGATGGATGGGTGGCCCTGGATCTCGACCGACGGGGCGTGAGCTCCAACTCGTCCTCTCGTCTACGATCTGGGATCCCTGTCCCTTCCGGGGTCCCTCTCGGACCCTCAATGCGCTGGACGCGGCTTTGCTTTTTATTGTTCCTTCGTTTCTTTTTCTCGCAGGGAGGCTGGACTGCTGCTGCCACTGCTGCAGTTAGAGAGGGGGAAGAGAAGGAAAAAGAAAGCGAGCTAGCCACGGGGCTGGAAATGAGATCTCCAGTATCAAATCTGAGAGTTGAATGAGAGAGAGACGACTGAACGATGGGGTACCCGCCGCGCGGCGTCGATCTTTTGTGGTCATCAGGTTAGAGCGACAACCCGATGGGCTGGATACGTGCTGTCGTCAGAGTCGCAATTACGGCTGCGGCACCATGACTTGTGGCTAGCTCAAGGCCATTTCCCAGCGTTTCTACCGGCCTCCATCAACGGGCCCTACCCCCCCTTCCGAGTCAAAGGGGACAACGCCGTCCAACTGGTAGCGGCACTTGGCCCCCCCCCCTCCTTTCTCGATCAAGGGTGGCGCTCCTAGGACATGGATGGGGCGGCCAAGCTTGGTGACGGCATGGCACTGAGACCTCACTGACTTGAAAAAGAACCCTGGCTGGGGGCTTGCGCAAAAAAAGAGGCTACTTGGGAGGGAGAGAAAGAAAGAGAGAGCTCGATGATGAGGCGCCGCCCCCGGGGTCTGTGTCCTTGCAAACCTGGTTTCTTCCTTCAACACCAACTTTCGACACATCACCAACTCACATCCCACTTGACTTGATCATCTCATCTCTCACAAATCTCGAACCCCGTGGCTGACTTTGATCGTTAGAGAGCTGTTGCACTGTGATACCTACTTACTGCCTCCTGCAACTAGCCGTGTCTCTCTCTTATCATCCGGTTCCTCCCTCCCGGCCCTTGACGGCCTTTACCCACCGGAGGGAGGAGGACAAGCATAGCACTGCATGCAAAGAGAAAAGCCCCGAGGGGACGGACAGTGACACTGGACGCACAAAGAAAAACGAGGCAAGAGAGAACCGGTGATGAGGTTCACGGGTTTCCGCATACTGACTGAGACAGGGCTTTTCTCCTCATTCTCATGGATGCAAGTGCACCATAGTTGCACAAAGAACTGGGACAGGTTTTGGGCGAGACACATAGCTCTTTGGCCGCCAGGCGTGTGTCTCTCGTATTAGTAGTGGCCCGGCATGGCTCAAACTGTTGGCGTCAACCGCGAGGTTTCTGTCACGTCGGGCAATGGCGGCAGCTATCCTCCTCGTACAACCGCGTCAGCCAACATCTCCAAGACTCTTGAGCAGAAGCAGCATCAGCATCAGTCTCAGCCGCAGCTCAGCTCGACAACACCAGCAGCACGTACCCGGCCGAGGGCAAAGTCAGCCTCCAACCTGCTCACCCGGCCCAGCCAGGACGTTGAATTCCACGACGACACCCTCCTGGACCAGCAGGACCCCGAAGGCCGACAGGATGGGCTTGCGGAGCTGATCGACTTTCTGAGGAATCACGCGCCGCCGTCGGGCAACTTCATGTCCATCCCCGACGACATCAGCGACGAGGACAGGGGCCGATGGTACAGACTGCGCAAGCTAGGCAGGAGGAGGAGCAGCAGATCACTCTCCAAGACGCCCCAGACCATCCAGCTCCCGGACTCTGCAGTCTCGGGCATCACCATAGGCGGGCACCGGCATATCGCCATCTCCATCCCGCTCGACGCCTCACCCTTTGGTCGGACCCCCAGGTCGCAGTATCCCGTCTATCAGCACCGCAGCGTCAAGCCGCTCACGTCGCGATACACCCCTACGAGGGCTGTCCTAAACGACAAGGGCGTCGTCACAGTGCTCCGGACTGTCACGGAGGATCGGGAGACGTCATCCTCAGCCAGCCCTGCCGAGTCGCAGAGTCTCGCCTCGATAAACCAACAGAGACCTCAAAGCACCACCCTGGGAAGGGTATACTCCCCGGTTGCTATTAATAGCGGCAGCCACGGAGACACGTCTGAGTATTTCAACGTCTATATCCCAGCGACGCCGCCGAGGGTCTTGTCGCCAGATCAAGTCAGACAGTCCAATGAACAATCTCGGGAGTTTCACGACTACGATCAGTCAACTTCAACGCCGATAAATTCGAATAGGCGAGATAATCTCCCATTGCGAAGCATCAGTATGACGGGCGGTCGCTTTGTGCACCCGGGGACGTCATCTATCGATGCCATGATGTCTCAGCCAGCCGCCGCGACTGAAGCTCGTCCATCTCTCCTCTCATTTAACAAACCTCATTCCAACGGGGGATCTCAGTCGCTCTCCAAGAGCATCATGAAAACAAGCGAAAACGACTCAATTGTTACAGAGGCCAAGCCAGTCGAGGCAAAGCCTATTGCAGTAATGGAGTCCCGGATACGATTGTCCAGCAAGAAGGCCGAGGAGACTCCAGTGACAGTCATGACCACCAGCCCGCTGGGAAACCCGAGAGAGAAGCCCAAGAAACAAGTGACCAAGGACGAAAACTCACCCACCCCTTCCGTCAAGTCGACACAGAGCCGCCGTGACAAGGTCCGGGACAAGAAGCGCAAGGACATGGAGGCGCAACGCATCAAACGTCAGAGCCAGCTGATCGTTACGACGGAGATCATGCCAGAGAGTGACCAGGACAAGACAAAGAAGACGCCAAAAGAAGAGGATACGGAGAAGCCTCCACCAGTACCTGTGAGGTCACCGCAACGACAGAGCATATGTCCTATCATGGTTGTGGCCAACGTCAAGCCGTCGCCTCCACCATCATCCAGGCTTCCTGATGAAGTTCGAAATAAGCCTGAGCCTGAGCCTGAGCCTGAGCCTGAGCCTGAGCCAAAGAAGACGACCGAACCTTCAAAACCTCTGCATATAGCTGCACCAAAGACACCCTCAAAGCCTGTGCAGGAGGATCTGTCCAGCAGCACTACTTCACCACCTCGGCCCTACGTAGAAGGCTCAAGCAACCCAACTCCTCCCCAGTCGGCACATGGATCACCAGCTCACAAGAAGAATGGGCACGACCGAACCTCACTCTCACGACGACGGGAGTGGAATGCAGCTCGGGAGCAGGAGCGCAAGCAGAGGGAGGCCAGGGCCATGAGCCCCCGATCAAAGGCGAGGAAGTTGATAATGTCCAAGGAGGAAACCGAGGAGAACAAGGTCCCAACGATGGAGAAGGAGGTTCTACGCCGCTACGAGGCGTACCGCGAATATCGAATCCGAGAGATGGAGCGAAGAGTCCGTCGACTGGAACGCAACGGCGACGTATGGCTACGAGCACTCGTGCCCGTCCTCGACAACCTGAACCGCACCCTAGCCAACGTCCACGAAGACCAACAACCCCGACGCGCCCAAGGTTGGGTCTCTGACGAGGAGCTACCTCGACAGCGCAGCCCTCAGGGGAGGCCATCACGACAAACCAGCCGAGGCCGGGTCCTGACGCGACCAGGGGGGACCTCGGAGCGAGAGTTCCTGGAGCAGCTAGTCAGGACAAAGGAGGAGCTGGAGGCAGGAAACGTGAGCGATGACATGAGTGGATTTGACACGATCGAGCCGCTGATGAGGGAGCTAGCTGGACGATCGCGACTGAGCTTCGAGGCCAGGTCGCTCGGCATGGAACAGGACGGCGACGGCTTGGTGCACGCATTCTCGGTTTGATATTGATATTGATATATATATCCAAGGGAAAGGTATTGTGATGGGAGGGCTGGGTTATCAGGAGCGTTTGATTTTGGGTTTCTTTAAACTTGGGCAATGTTGATGTCGACTTCAGCATTTGTATCTGTCTTTGCACCAGGCAATATTTCCTAGCTAACGGCTGTCATGACGAGTCTAGAGGGTTTTCTTTATCTTTAGTATGTATTCAATTATTCAAACCCATGTATTTTCCTTTCTAAATATATACATACCTACAACACAATCACGCTTGGTTTCATGGCTAGCCTCTGTCCTCTCATTTAATCCAAACGCCTCACCCTTGAACGCTTTTAACTCTATTTCCATCCATGACACGGTCAATCTCAAACGGTTTCTCTCTTCTCTTCTTTTTCCTATTTCGGATATAACGCGCTAACGATATCGACCCCGTGGCGGATGATGTGTCTAAGATCTGAGTAGATTCCTTGCATGACGTCGATCGTGGGAGTTGAGGGTATACGCATCATCGATGAGGTTGGTGATGAGACATGTTGAAAAGAAACCCGGCGCTTTATTCATACCAATTCAAACTCTTCATCAATCTATAGTATCCAGAAAGTAATCGACCTTCATCATGAGCAAACCCTGGATCTTGGTCTCCCCCTCAACCCGTGGCATAGGCTACGCCCTCACCCGTCACATCCTCCAAAAGACATCCCTCCCCATCCTCGCGACAGCCCGTCACCGCCACGACCCCAAGGACGTCAAGGCCTCTCTCCTCGAGGGTCTCCCTCAGAGTGACAGCCTCGCCTCGCGACTCTCCATCGTCCATGCCGATGTGACGGACGACAAGTCCCTCGGCGAGGCAGCCTCCGAGGCAGCGGATCTGTTTCCTACGGATAAACACCATCTGCGGTTCGCATGTGCCATTCCCGGCATCTTGAGGCCCGAGAAAAACCCCAGCCAGGTCGACGCCGAGGCGAGTCTCGAGCAATTCCGCGTCAACACTGTCGGCCCGCTACTTCTGATAAAGCACTTTGACGCCTTTCTCCCCAAGCGAACGACAGAGCTCGCTCCGAGCCCTGAGAGCGACGAGCTTCAGCTTCCTGACCATGCTGTATGGCTCAGCATGGCGGCCCGTGTAGGGTCGACGACGGATAACCGTGCAGGGGGTTGGTTCTCATACCGGGCGAGCAAAGCCGGCGTCATCAGCTTGAGCAAGAGCTACGACAACTTCCTTCGAGGTCGGAGCGGTGACAAGGCGATCTCGGTCGCCTATCACCCGGGAACAGTCAAGACGGATCTCAGTAAAGACTTCTGGAACAGCGTGGAGGAGGGCAAGCTGTTCAGCCCCGAGTACGCAGCTGAGAAGCTTGTAAGCGTCGCCACAGCGTTGAGCCTTGATCAGAGAGGCAAGTGTTGGGGATGGGAGGGAGAAGAGGTTCCTCCATAGACTGGTTGTAACTCATGAATATCATGTCGAAAAGACAAGCAAAAACACACAAACATGACTGATTAAACAAATAATATCTGCTCTGTCGCTGTCCCGAAACCTGCCCAGCCAACATTGGTAGTCATACATGATCTGTATAAGAGAGATATCAGACAAGACAAGCAAGCAACTCAACTATCACGCGCCATCCCAGGGGGATCCATCATGGCATGCTTTCATATAGGCTAACTGAAACCGTGAAATATACCACCAACGTCTTCTTTTTAATATTTATAGTTCCACCTCCTGGAAGGATGCCCCGTCAGGCGTCGCCGCTGTCTTTGCGTTGGCGTCATCATCAGCATCATCCTCTACCTTGGCCTTCTTGTCGTCCTTGTCCTCGCTCTTTCGCTCGCTGCCGGCCGGTCGTAAGGCAACCTTGTGCTCCTCCTTGTCCTCAAACCGCACCTTTTGCTCTGCCTGTTGCTCCGCCTTGGCCTTTTGCTCGGGTACGTCGTCGTCTTCGCTACTCGAACTCTGCGTGTCGCCATTCTTTTGCGCCTGTTCCTCCTCCTTCTCTTCTGGCTTTGCCGACTGCTCGCCGTTCTGTGCAGGTGGTGCGGGGAGATCCTTTTCCTCCTTCTTCTCATTCTTCTCAGGGGGTGGCGGAGGGGGTGGCGTGGGCTCTTCGCTGGGGGGTCCAGGCTTCATGGCGTCGAGGTAGAACTTTGTGACACCGAGGATGCGACCAGTCTTTTCACAGGCATCGACCCATTCGGGACGTACGACGGGGATGTTGCTCTCGACAGCCTTCTCCCATTGCTGCCCCCGGCCTTCAGTGGTGACAAAGTGTGTCGTGTCAATGCGGACACCCTCGACAATCTTGGCGCCAATGCGCTCAACCGCCTTGATCAAGTGCTCCTTGGTGGTTCCAGGCAGAATACCGGTTGTGATGGTGATGCCGCTCAGATCCGTCATCTTGTGCGTCCTCACGGGCACGCGATCGCTGATAAAGGTGCCGGCGCTGGTGCGCAGGACCAGATGGAAGGTGTACTCGGTATCGACAGCGAGGCCGCTGATCTTGGTGCTGTGCATCTGCAGCGGGCGAGGGATGTTGCCAGCCTTTTGGCCGTTTCGGTAGAGGCTCAGGGAGATGAGGTCGGCGGTAGCGAGCTGAATGGGATCCCACTCGAGGACGACCGAGGTCTGGGTGGCATTACGGCAGCGGAGGATGGGGGTGGCGGGCTCCGAGGCGCCAAACGAGCTGTAGATCTGATCTTGGAGGGCGCGGAATGCGCGGTCGGCGGCGGCCTCCTTGGTCGCGTTCTGCGAGACGTTGATATCGACGATGCTACCGGACGAGATGTTGGGGGGGAGGAGGATGGAAGGGAACTCGATCTACAAAGACAAAGGCTTTGTGTCAGCAGCAGAGACAAGTGCAAGTGACAGGAGGAATAGCGATTCTAACTTACCAGACGCTTATCCGGCGTCAGAAGGACGGTAACGCCGGCGTCGACCTTGCCGACGGTGAGGGAGACGAGCATGGTAGCAGAAGTCGCAGCAGGATAAGGGCGAACGGTGATGATGATGACAGGGAGGGACGGTGATGGCGATGGGGCACGAGGACGCGGCAGAGAGACAGATGCACGCTCAGGATGAAACAAGGGTATAGGAATCAAACTGGCCAAGATGCATCTACTTCCGATCTGTGTGCGCAAAGGTCGTGAGTGGAAGAGAGGAGGTTGGTGATAGTGCGACAAGGTGGAATTAGCTTCAGTTGCTGCTGAGCTGTTCGTTTGTGGATGGAACCTTGAGGCCCACGCGCAGGCGCAGGCGCGACCACACCAGACAGCGGGCGCCAAGCTACCCGACTGGCCTGGCTAGATGCCGTTGCCCGCTCCGCGCCAGTAAATTTTGGGGGAGCACGGCCCCCTGAGCCCCTGTAAATTAGCACCCATATTACACTGCGCAGGCCCGGGCTGCAACCGACGCGGCCCGGGGATCTCCTCCAGCTGCGTCAGCCCAGAACAGCCCCTGTCGCTTCCAGGTTTGTTCCTTAAATTAGGTTGGCTTCCGTCAATCGATAGAGATGAGATTAACAATGGGAATTGCAACACTAGGGGTGGAGGACGTTGCTTACTTCCAATTGGTGCAGAACCTGACTGCTACACATCTCAATTCTCTCGCCCTTGACCCCCGTACCCTGGATACATACATCTCAATTCTTCTTATACATGAGAGACTCAATATGATGTGGTCATTTACTTGATCTGCACTTTGGCGCCTCAATTTTGTAAGGATGTTCGCCCAGGTCCAGAAGCAAGTTCCCTTACAGGGTTTCACAAGTAATTCGTCTTCCATATCATTCCTATCCCATGAGTGGAAAAAGACTCCCTTCCGTAGTCAACTCTACTGTCATTGCTCTGACTGTTCGTGCGGGCAGTATGCTTACATCTGTTATCTCTTAAGCTAGCAAGGAGTTCCAGCCTGGTCACTCTAAGGGGGTACTTCAATCATCACTTTGTTTTACCTCAGGAGTCAGTAGTTGGAGGATAATAGTTTAATAAATATAAGTATACCTACTCCATAACCAAGTTATCCTAATTACGCTAAGGCGGGGGCATAGGCCAGAGCTCTTTCCCAGCTGAAGGGCTACGTAATGCCGAGAGTACAGTTTAAGCAAAGCATGGTGTAGTCAACGAGAGCATCCTTAGTAGAAATGGGCGTGACTAACCCAGACGCTTGTAGTAGAGGTTTCTGCTACCTTCCCGGCCCCATACCTGATAAGCGCTTGGCCAAGGACATCCTCGGTTACTACCAACCACCTTGAGTGCTGTTGGTCGGGTTGTTGGTTGTTTCCACCAACGAGAGACAGGTTGCTGCAAGCTGAAGGCAGCAACGAGCAGGCAGCAGCAGCAGGTCTGGGCAGAAAGCTCAGGTTGGATAGAGGAGGTTGTTTCTCCTCTTCTTTGAGGGGATTCAAGTAGTTATAAGGTTCTACCTTGCTGTATCCATACGTTCCCATCATCACCACCATCACCACCATCACCACCATCACCATGACCTCAGTGCAGGCACTCATCGATGATCACCCTTCTAACCATATAGACAACCCCAACATCACTTCGTACACGGGGAAGACATGGGCAAAGTCGTATGCGCCCGTCCAAAGATATAGGCTTCACACTACGGTCGATGCTCAGAACATGACGCACGCCAACTTCGATCATGGATTTCTTCCCCTCATGGACGACGAGGAAAAGCGAATGAGCGAAGTCGGGTACCCGCCAAACGCGAGACACTGGCGATTCGAAACCGAGGCCGATATCGAGCATTGGTGGCACACAGAGGTTTCGGATGTGGTCCTCGCCGCCTGGCACAGATACCCAACTGTCGTTCCAACAGATCACACCAATCCTCTGGGGGACGTCAACATTCCTCAGAATGTCGACTCTACGTATGCCATGTACATTGATGGTTCAAGAGCACCTGTCATCATCGGCGAAATGAAGCGGAATCTGATTCGGGCGAGGGAATGGAATCGAGGTGAGCTAGGGAATCCTCAACTGGCGCTCTCGCAGGAGCTTCGCGGGTAGGTCAACAAACAACCTTTGTATGCCTGTTTGTAATACGGACCACTAAATCCATTGCAGATATGCAGACAAATATCGATGTCCCCAGATCTTCTGCTGGGACGGCCAAGTCCTCCTCATCCTCCAGTTCCGAGCGCAAACGGCGAGGCAGATTCGTGACGAGAACTGCGAGGTGGATTGTTGGGTTCTGCCATTGGGCACAACCTACTGCACGTTTCGTTATGCACTATATCGGCTCATGGTGCAAGGACTTAGACGATGCCAAACAGGGGCTGCTGTTCCAGGTCCCCTCGCCGTCGGAGGGCTGACGGCGACTGGCCGTGAGTTCTTCACCGGGCAGCCTACCTGGACTTACAATGGGCAGTCTAGTTCCACCCACCCCGGTGGTTACTACCGCGCCATTGACAAGGAGACGGGGGCTTTGATATGGGTGCATGCCCAGGATCCTCAGTGGGTTTGGGAAACGAGGGCGATCTGGTAAAGCCCTGGTCAGGAAGTAGGTTCTGACAAGTCCCCGTTGCAAGAAGGGACAAGCCGGCGCGAACATGAGCTTGATCAGTGTCTTATACCAAAGTCCCGTTGCGTGAATCAGTCAGTCTGTTGTATTGTCACTCCTCACGGGGAGGGGGGGGGTCCTTTTGAGTCAGAATTTCAGGTATACTCATCATCCCTTTGCCTTCAAAGAGAAAGTCCGTTACGTGCAGGAAATCATAGCAAGAAGGAGACTTATCATCAGATGCAAGTATGCTCTTGTGATAATTTGCCTGCTGGAACTGGTACCAAAAGAAATAAAGAAGATGATGATAAATGCATCAAGAGGCAAGTGAAAGAATCTAGATAGGTTTACCACCTTTGATAGTAGCATACTCAGCCTGCCTTTCCCCCCTTGTCTATAAACCCTCTTATAGAGCTTACCATGACCATACGCAGAGAGTAGCTTGTCTGTTGTTGCTGCCTGGTGCTGGCCCGGTGATGGATGGCAAGGATAAAAGTGCCGCCGAGGTCTCGGGGGAAACGAAACCAACTTGGCCAAGATAAAGCCAAGTTAGTCAACAAGATCCCGCTGTGTCCAGATATACATCAAAATGAATGGCTATGTAATGCCACCTAACCTTCAGTTCGGGCTCCCTCCACAGCCGGCAACGGGGATCGAGCTGCCCAAGTTGAAAATTCCTGGTGAACCGGATCGGTATCGCCTGACGGCAACGGGTGGCTACAGAGAGCCTACACCGTCATTACAAACAGTGGTTAGTCGCAGCTGAGAAAGCATTCTCGCCATGAATTTAGGGCTCATGTTGTTTTGGACAGCAATTTTGGTTTCGGACACGTCTGGTTTTTGCCACTGGCCGCGCTGTTGATCGCTATCACCCCAATGTTTTGCGACTGCGAGTGGACCCTTCACCACTGCAACAGTTCATTCACCGCGTGGTCGGCTTCGTCCCTCAGCTAGCCCGTTCCTACGTCAAGCGCTTCTTCCCTGAATGGTTTCTTCCGACAAACATCATCCTCAAGACTGAGAGGCAAGGCAAGGAGGAGGAGCACGGGGATCCTGACGAGCTGATGGACACCGAGATCCGAGCCTACAACCAATTGAAACCCGTGCAAGGCATCGTGGTGCCTGTCTACTACGGCGAGGTTCGGTGCAATGGTTTCAGATCGATAATCATCCAAGACGTCGGGGGTGCGTCATTGCGCGAGCCCGCAGGTATACTGCTGGAATTTGAAGAGCTCGCAAGAATGCTCGAGGAGTGTTACCTTGTTCTCATCCGCTTTGGTGTGCGCCTCGAGGACACCCAACTAGGAAACTTCATCCTCGTAGACGGCAAAGTGATGGTAATAGACCTAGAGATGGTGACGTTTGACACTCCTGAAGAGCGGATGAGACAAGCCATGTTTATAGGTATAAGCGGGTTGCTGGACATGTACCGAGACCATCGCAAATTCTTGCGAAGCGAGGGCTGGCTGGAGGCAGCATGAAGAAGGGGGTTGCACAAGGTATCCATTCATAGACTATTATACAGTCAAACCATCCATCATCTCCCATATACTTGCTGCAGCTTTTCTTATACCCACAGACTTGATATCCTTAACCGAAACGGTGAGCACGCGCCGGCTTCACCGGATCCTGTCTCTTCCGCCACAGATGCTGCCTCCACTCCCTGTCGATAGCCTGCGCAACACCTTGGCCAAACAGATGAGCCGGGGAATGGGCCGCCTTGAGCACGTCACTCAACGTTATTATCACCGTCCCTCGGATCCCATTGCGCGGGTATCCCAGCTCCTCCAGCCCGCTCGCCAGCGCCCCGGTCAGCCTCCGCTGAGTGATGCCCTTGACCACCCCGACGAACCCGCCCCGGTTCATGGTATATATCCAGAGCTGCTGGTCCACCAGTTTTTGCCGGTACTGAGCCATCAGGGCTGGTGCTAACGGGTGTTGATGCGGCGTTAGATACTGGAGGTGATAGGGGTGAAGTATGTACTCTGGCGAGTACTGCACGTTGCAGCTGAAGCTGTCGACGATGCGTCTATGTTCGGGACCGAGCCATATCTTCAGGGCCTTGGAGTTGTCGTACTGGATGCCCGTCTCGTGGAGGAACTGCCACACGTCGGGCGTCGTCCTTAACCTTCCATTGGCCTGGGTAAAATACTTGGCCTGCGCGGGGATATAAAAGGGGGCCTGCGCCTTCGGGTTGTTCAACTGTGGGTTGGCGTTGGCCAAGGGCGGTCCCTCGAGACCTTTTCTTCGGGGTTGGTCTGTCTTCCTTGGTGAAGATGTTCGAGGACCCCTACTTGACGGGCCTCTAGTTGATGGATTCGGTTTGCGTGTTTGAGGAGGAGGAGAGGAGGTAGATGTCGAGGGTGGAAATGTTGTCGTTGTAGAGTAGGCGCAGCGGCGGAGGGAAGTGATGGACCATGACAAGAGCCTAGGCCCTGATGAAGCACGAGCTACCGCCATGATGATGAGATGGCAGAGTCGCTTCTGATCATTTTGTGGTCAGAGAATCGCTAGATGCTGTTGCGCCTTTGATTGACGTGCGTAGAGTCAATGCGACAGCGGGAAATGGAGCGAACGAGAAAACGTCGTCGAGAATGAAGTCGCCATCTTCGGAGTCGGCATTGGATGTTCAAGATTCAATTCCTGTCGAAGCCACAGTGGCGGTGCAACTGTAGCCACTCGACTCCGCCACTGCACCCTCAAGGCCACTTTCAAGGTTGTGTTGTGCATGATAACGGGGTACCACCATCAGAGCAGACTTTGTGCGTGCAGAAAAGGTAACTGTGGATCAGTCATACGCCACACTTTGACTCATTCTGGGTCTAGTTCTGAATCACAAGCCTGTCGCCCAAACAAAGCCCAACTCCGTCAGTCAGCAACCAAGCCAAGTCAAAGTCGCTTTGGAAAAATCCACTTTCTCAAACCAACGACACCACAACATCATCACCACTTTCCCCCATACCAAACCTCACGTCTCTCTATCCAAGAATACAGAACACAACTCATCAGCATGCCTAAGAACAAGGGAAAGGTACAGTAATCACTCACTCCCGATCTTGACTGATTCTCCTTGGGGTTGCATCTCAACGCGCAACCGAACCGAAAATGCCCCGCCCCCACCATCACCACAAGCCTACCGCGCGGCAACAAAGAGGAAACTCATCATCACTAACACGTTCATCTCTATAGGGCGGCAAGAACCGCAGACGTGGTACCAAGGAGAACGATGACCAGCGCCGAGAGCTCACCTTCAAGGAGGATGGCCAGGAGTACGCCCAGGTCGTGAAGATGCTCGGCAACGGTCGTCTCGAGGCCCTGTGCTTTGACGGCAGCAAGCGACTCGCCAACGTAAGTGACACAAAGAAAAAAAATTGCCCCTCACCCGAAATAACCCGCGTTCAACGTCACCATCCCTCCCCCGTGCCATCTCACCAGCTAACAAATTCCCAATTAGATCCGCGGCAAGATGCGCAAGAAGGTCTGGATCAACCAGGGCGATATTATCCTCCTCTCCCTCCGCGACTTCCAGGACAACAAGGGCGACGTCATCCTCAAGTACACGGCCGACGAGGCCCGCACCCTCAAGTCCTACGGCGAGCTCCCCGAGAACGCAAAGATCAACGAGACCGACTCGTTCGGCCAGGGCGAGGACGGCGAGGCCTACTTCGAGTTCGGCGACGCCGACTCGGACGACGAGTCCGACGCTGGCCCCGGCGGCAAGAAGGAGGTCGACATCGACGACATCTAAGAGCCGCCCTCCATCTCCCCCGTCTCTTTCTCACTCCACCGAGCCCCCGACGTCCCGGCCAGGGAGCACTCGCACTCGCGCTGTTTTCCCAGCCGGCGTCGTTGATATTGTCTTCTCTCTCAAGCCCATGGATGAGCTCTCAACTCTATACCTTGGGTCCCACGACAGTAGTTGCTGTGGAGCCCTGGACGGCCGTGGTGGGAGGGACGTCACGGCCTGTCAACCTCTTTTTCCCATCAACTCTCATGTCTGTTTTCTGTCTTGCTGTCTTTGTTGGTTGTACTGGACGATCAAGGTTTCTCATGCATGCATCGCGACAGTCGCACTCGTCTCAAAAGTACTGGTTTAGACAAGATAAGAGAACGCTCACTTTTCATGAATGCTGTTTATTCTTCTGCCACGTATCCAGACTCAACAGGGCCACACACACACGCTTGCCCCGTCTGTCTGTCCGTGATCTCGCCTCACAACTCTTGCTCGTAGAAATTCGAAACTCCTCAACACCATGCGGGCTTTTCTCCAGAGCTTGACCTCCTTTCCGTGCCAGACCCATGACGGATGCCCACGCAAAACAAGCCAACAAGATTTCAAACCCTATGAACATGCTGCGGCCGGGCTTGCTCAGCGGCCTAGAACGTAAAGTTGTGGGAGCAAACTCCAATCTCGCTCGTGTGCGCAAGCCTTTCCATCCAAGCGACGAATCATGACCTTTCCCTGCTTCCTTCATCATATCCTCCTCTTGGGTCGCTGTTGCATGTCGCTTTACCAGTCGTCATTGTCGCTCTCATCGTCTATTTGCTTGTCAGAAACTTGATTCAGATATCGTTAAAGTTATCACAACTTACCACTCTTAGAGACTTTCTCTTTTCGCTTCTGCAACGCGGCAGCCAGAGCATCAGCCATGCCACCGCCACCACCAGGTGCACCAGGAGCTCCAGTGGCACCGCCGCCGCCGCCAGATTCACCACCAGCAACTTGGGCACCGCTTCGGTCGCGGATCTGCGAGCGATCAACCTTCTTAAGCGAGGCGATACCACCAGCTCGCTGGATATCTCCCAGCATGGCTGACCGGCCACCCTCTGCCGATGGCAGAGCGGGCGCTGGGACACCGGATGAGTACCCAGAATCGCGGTTGGGCATGGGTGGCGGTGGAGGCGCACCGCCAGTCGGGGGCATAGGAGGGGGAGGGGGAGGGGGAGGTGCACCAGAAGATGCCGGAGGCGGTGGAGGAGGAGGCGGTGGTGCACCGCTTGAGGTTGGTGGCAGAGGAGGCGGTGGAGGAGCACCACTTGTCGGGGGTAGCGGAGGAGGAGGGGCGCCGCTTGTAGGAGGCAGCGGTGGAGGCACATTGTTTGTCGGGGGCAGAGGCGGCGGAAGTGGAGGATGACTGCTGGCGACCGGAGGAGGGGGTATGGGACGCGAGCTCGAAGGAGGCAGTGGCGGAGCTCCAGATGCCGGCACTTTCGGTGGTAGAGGGGGAGGAATAGCCGCAGGCGCAGGGTGGGAATCGTTCGCACGCGGGGGAGGCGGAGGGGGGACTGGTCCACGGCTGGGTGTCGGGGGAGGAAGTCTCGCGCCGGCGAAGGGAGGAGGAACACCAAACTTGTGGCCGTCGTTCTTCTGCGGTTCGAGCGGCGTCTTGGCCGGCCGAGGAGGCGGTGGTGGTCCAGGGTTGGGGGCCGCAGCAGCTGGTTTCGGGGGCTCTTGACGCGAGAACTTGCCTGCATCGGCCAGTGGCGGAGGAACGCCGAATTTAGGTCGGGGAGGTGATGCCGGCCTTTCAGGCGCGGCAGGAGACTCCGCCTTGCCGGATCGTCGCGGAGCCGGCGGAGGTGGGGGCCCGCCTTTTCTCGGGGCCGGAGGCGCAGGAGGAGAATGATTGCGTCCAGCCGGGGGCGGAGGCGGAGGTGGAGCTCGTGAGCCACGTCCCTCGTTTCCGTTGGTAGGAGGTGCCGACGCAGCAGGAGGAGGAGGAGGAGGAGGCGGCGGCGTCGCATGTGACTGGTTCAGCTTTTGCTGCTCTTCCCTCAAGAAGTCGACGATAAACTCCTGGTTCTCCTTGATAAAGTCGTCGGTCAACCCCTTTTCCTGCAGGTCAGCACCAAAGTGCTCGCGCCAGAGAGGGTCAAAAGCGTCGAGGAGCGCAAACTCGGATGGTTTGGCGCCATTGATGCTTCCCGTGGAGTTGACAACATGATGCTGGACGGGGTTCGAGGCCATTCGTGGAGACTCCGGGGGGGTCGGGGCCGTGTTGTGAGAATGAGAGGAATGGCGGTGACCAAATAGACCCCCCAGGATTCCATGCTTGTGAGTCGGCTGGGCACCTCCTCCAAAGGGTGTAGACTTTGTGGCTCGGCTCGCATTCTTCTCGCGCTCGTCCATCTTCTTCTTGAACTGCTTGGCCTCCTTTTCGTCGACGAAGCTTAGACCTGCTAGACACTCCTCTAATTCGAAAGTATGGAAAAAGGTTCGGTCCTGGTTGTAATGCCATGAATCAAAGATCTCCTGGTCCCAGATGACTCCTCGATTGGAGGGCTGAATAGGTTAGCGGGCTAATGAAGGAGGTGGTGAGGCAGGCCAAGGGGGGCATACCGAGATGTCGACCAGCTTCAACCAGTAGGTATGTCCAACCAAGTCGTTGGCAAGCACGATAGCTCCCTGCAGTCCAGTGTAGGTCCATTTTGAGCGATTGGGGTAAGCGACGTAGAGCCTAGCAACGGCCACTGCCTGAATCTTGTTGGACTGCTTGGGCACGATCCGCTTGACGGTGTCCTTGTCGTCGTCGCTGAGGATGGACGGCATTGTGACGTCGTGCTCGAGGGGGGAGAACGGGGTTCGGGTCGATTCGACGTCTCAGCAGCCGGTATCTCGAAGATGCAGCGGCAAGAAAGGAAAGGGTATGGGCAAAGGGAAGAGACGAAGCCGTCAAGTTGTCGCCTGAGCTGGACGCGTGGAGTGGCGCTTAGTCGGTCTCCTCTTTCGGCGTCTGGTCAGAGTGAGTCGCTTGGCGCTCGCATGAGGCAGCCGAATTCTGGGGGTGGGAGGTAGGCCCAAAGATTCCGGATGGCGGACAAAGAGAGAGAATAGAATGGAATGTGCAAACAGCGCCCGAGCTTTCGGGCTTAGAAGAGAGGGTCCGTCTCAAATGGCGTGGGAGAGGAGCACGGATGGACGACGTCGCATGGATGTCAAAGTGTCGGTCCGTGGGGAACCAGGCTGGCCGGCGCTTGAACCTAGAGTCGAAGAGCGGGCACCAGCCACAGCCGCTGGCGAAAGAAGCGCTTTTGGAACGTCAGCACAGCCACCTACCAAGCCTCTGAGCGGGGCAGCCTTGCTTTTTTAGCGGGAATAGAACTTGGAGTATTGGTTCTTCAGCGTATTTGGTCAAGACATTCAGTACTTCAAGCCTGGCTCAGGCAGTGACGAGTCGCAGATTCAGCCACAAGCAGTGAAGGGTTCTAGAAATTTCTCCGTCTCCGTACATGGGCACAACTGTTGGGCAGCCACAGATGACCACCAAGATAGCCGCCAACTGTGGATTCAGTGGAGCAGCATTTAGGGGGGGAGATGGAATCGACTGCGCGTCAGCCTGAAGCTGAAGCTCCGAGAGTGCCGTCAAACAAAGCTATCGGGTACGTATACGAGCATGAGATTACAGTTGGAGAGGAGATTGCGAATATCCATGCGTAGCGTAGAAAGAGAGTATCTTGTATCATATTATATCATGTCTGGTGCAAGTTCCCCATGTCTAGTCGTACAGTCGTATCGGCAGGCGAAGAGTCGCTGCTTATTTCTTGTTCAGAGCCTCCATCTTGGCCTTGCGATCCTCCTTGGTTCCCTCTTCTTGGGGCATCTCCTTGGGGACGGCGGGTCCGGGGTGTGCGTTAAAGGCAGACACCTTGTCCTTGACCTCGTCCTTGATGGGCTGGATGGAGAACTGCTTCTCGCCCTGTGGCAGTGTCAGTGTCAGTCATGGGTTGAGTTGGTGAGGTATTGGGGTTTGGAAGAGCTAACCTCCTTCTGCTGCTCGGTGCCGGTCATTTTGATGGTTTGTTTGAGAAGAGTATTGACTTGAGTGTAGTTTCTTGTCCTTGTAGATGTTTTTGTTGTCTTGGTCTGAAATGGTGTTGACAAGTTGGATATTGTCGTCCTATTTGTAGTCGGCAACCGTATCATGGCCGCGACGGGCGATGACGTCGTCTCCCCTCCCACTGGCTCACCAAAACGCAAACTACGTAAGACGACCTGTGGCGCCAGCGTGAATCAGATCGCTACGGGAAGAAACGCAAGCCGTTAGGGAGCCTGCAGGAGTGTCACAAGAGATTGGGAAAACTCGCTAATTGGTTATCTCTTGTGAAACGAGTCGATGCCGAACTTGAGGGATCGTACCATGACGTGGTGCCCTTGAGATTGTGGTGTGAAGAATGTAAGTGGGCATCATTGTGAGACGGCCAAACCAAGCTTGATCTTGGTAGCATTCGTCGGAGGGAAAATCATGTATGGATTCACCAATCGCAATTTTTAGCCGGCTTTTGACAGGAAGCCCGCCAGTTATCTGCGAATGACGAAGATCTGTTCAAGTCATGCTTGTATTGCCATGCAAGTCATTCACAACAGATCATCTTTCTACCCGCGAGACCTGACGTATGCTAGGGGCCAAGTCCAAGGAATGAAATGGACTAGAGTGTCTGTTCATTTCAATATCAATGTTACTCGCTCCATGGGTGATGGTAGGTTTTAGAGAACCATCCCATCCTTGTAAACCAAAAGCTGGGGTAAATGCTTAGCTGTGTCAATTGATTCTACAGCCAAGCACAACTCCATCAAGTTGGACAAGATAATATCAAGTATTATATAGTTAATTCATATGTATTCGATAGATATTGGCGATAAGCATTGCTGATACCATGACTTGAGGCCTTCCATTCACATTGTTCAGATCATAGCTGGTCCCTGTCGTAGCCTAGAACCTCCCCACCAAGATCGCCATTCACGCCAGCCATCTTTCCCACCTTCAACACCTCTTCCACCACCACCACCAACACTCGGGTGGCCCGCATGTCTGCAAGCAATGCCCCCCAACCAGTGAAGCTCTCACTTCCGCTCGCAAGTTGCTCGTAGCCACCCACTACCGACCCCAAGCTGACCATCCCCAAGGAGTACCAGCAGAACCTGTTCCAGGAGCTCCGAGCCGAAGATGAGCTCGTCGTTCTCGCCCGCGGCCTCGGGCTAATGCGCCTGATCAACAACCTCCTCCACTCGTACGATGCGGCCGGAAATAACTTGATCGTCATTGTTGGGGCCGAAGATCGAGAGAATGGCTGGATCGGAGAGGCATTGGCTGAGCATGCCGCCATCAGCATGTCCTCCAAGGCGCGAGGATTGACCGTTGTCAACACCGACCTCCAGAGCGTCGGCGCAAGAGAAAAGATGTACGCTGGCGGTGGAATATTCAGCATCACGTCGCGTATTCTGGTGGTCGATCTCCTGACCAGCTTGCTGAACCCCGAGTCCATCACTGGCCTTGTCCTCCTTCACGCTGATCGCGTTGTCGCAACGTCTCTCGAAGCCTTCATTCTCAGAGTCTACCGGCAGAAGAATAAGGTCGGCTTCCTCAAGGCCTTTTCCGACAATCCCGATCCTTTCACCACGGGCTTTTCGCCTCTGGCTACCATGATGAGGAATCTCTTCCTTCGAAAAGCCTCGCTCTGGCCTAGGTTTCACGTCACGGTTGCGCAGTCTCTGGAGGGAAAGAAGAAGGCCGAGGTCATCGAGCTTGAGGTTCCCATGACGGACTCAATGAGAGAGATACAGAACGCCATCATGGAGTGCGTCGAAGTCAGCATTCATGAGCTAAAGAAGGGTAACAGCGGCCTGGAAATGGACGACTGGAACCTGGACAGTGCCCTTCTCAAGAACTTTGATGTCATGGTTCGGCGACAGTTAGACCCCAATTGGCATCGTGTCAGCTGGAAGACCAAGCAGATTGTCAACGATTTGACGGTGCTCAGAACCATGCTCAACTCCATCCTGACGTATGATGCTGTCTCATTTCTTCAGCATCTAGATACCATCCATGCTGCGCATTCTCCTCCTCCAGGGTCCACTCGCCAGACACAATCACCTTGGCTGTTTCTTGACGCTGCACAAACCATCTTTGACACGGCAAGACGACGAGTGTACTCAGCCACAGCAAAGGATGCCGCCCGAGAATCCAATATTGATTCTCTTCGGCCAGTCCTTGAGGAACTTCCCAAGTGGTCGCTCCTGGCCGAGGTCCTTGAGGAGATCGATCGTGATCTATATTTCGAACCTCCGGTCAAAGACGATTCCAATGGTAGCATTCTCATCATGTGTTCCAACACGGACACCTGTAGGCAGCTACGTGACTTTCTACAGACAATGCATGTCAAGCCCAAGACGGAGAAGAGACCAGATGAAGATGAAGAAGACGCAGACAAGCCATCTGCCGCTTTCATGATGCGGAGGCGACTGCGAAACTATCTTAGGTGGAAGAGGCAGTTTGCTCAAGTCAGCGCAACTCTATTCTCTGAGAATCAAAAGGCCCTGAACGGTGCTACCGACTCTCGTCCGGGTATGGGCGGTCTCAGGGGTGGGAAAGCACCGGCGAACAAGAGAAGACGAATGCGCGGCGGAGGCAATGTCGGCGCCTCGATGGGCCGGGCAGAGAATGGCAGCATCATGCAGTACATTGAGAAGCCAGGAGAAGTCGCTGATCTCATGGCCGAGGTCCAGATAACGGAAGAGGAGGCACAGCAGAAGGAAGAGGTTGTCGCAGACCCTCTCGACAACATGGAAGAGTACTTTCAGTTGTACGACATGCAGGACCTTATTGTCGTCCACGCCTACGACGGAGATCAGGACGAGCACGTCCTGGAGGAAGTCAAGCCACGGTACATCATCATGTACGAGCCAGATGCAGCCTTTATCCGACGAGTCGAGGTGTACCGGTCGTCACACAATGACCGGAACGTCAGAGTCTACTTTATGTATTACGGTGGCTCAGTTGAGGAACAGAAATACCTTTCGTCAGTCCGCCGGGAAAAGGATGCGTTCACCAAGCTCATCAAGGAGAGGGCGAGCATGTCGCTGGTCATGACGGTTGATCCACACGGCGCCGAAGATGCCGAAGAAGCCTTCCTGCGAACTGTCAACACGAGAATCGCCGGTGGTGGCAGGTTGGCAGCAACGGCTGAGCCACCGCGAGTGGTGGTGGATGTACGGGAGTTCCGCTCTTCGTTGCCGTCGCTACTTCACGGACGCTCCATGATCATCGTGCCATGTATGCTCACGGTTGGCGACTACATCCTCTCTCCAAACATCTGCGTGGAGCGCAAGTCCATCAGCGACTTGATCTCGTCGTTCAAGGACGGTCGACTGTACACCCAGGCTGAGACCATGTTCCAGCATTATAAAAGCCCGATGCTCCTGATCGAGTTTGACCAAAACAAGTCGTTTACTTTGGAGCCGTTTGCCGACCTTTCAGGCAGCCTCAACAGTGTTGCTCCAACCAACATGTCGTCAGATCTCCAATCCAAGCTAGTGCTGCTCACACTGGCCTTCCCTAAGCTCCGCATCATCTGGTCCTCGTCTCCCTATCAGACAGCCGAGATCTTTGAGTTGCTCAAGACGCAGGAGGAAGAGCCAGATCCGATCGCGGCGGTCAGGGCCGGTCTAGACAAGGATGCACGCGCCGAGGATCAGGCATTCAACCAAGAGCCACAGGACATGCTCGCCATCGTGCCCGGTGTCACGCCTCAGAACATCAAGACCCTAGTGTTCGAGACGGAGAGTGTTCGTGAGGTGGCCAACATGACGGAGAAGGAGCTGGAACCGTTGGTGGGCAAGACAGCTGGACGACAGATTCACGGCTTCTTTGACAGAAATGTCATGGAGGAGGACGACTAGGTAGACAATACATGATACCCAACAATGTCTATCAATGAATGCTCTTGTATTTTTCGTCTTCATGTTTGTAGACTGTTCCGCATTACCGGCCTGGCGCCTCATATGCGGCTATTTACCACTCTTGCACACGGTAACTCGACTTGATGCTTCATGACACTCTTAACAGAACAAGGTGGATTGGGTATCCTATGCTAACGCAATCATACAAGGAAAGCAGGCGGCCGTTTCGTAATGAATCTCTCCAAACTCCCCCTCTCTCTCAATCTCTCTCTTCTCCTCAAATCCTCTTCACAACAGGCATCTTCTTCCCCTAGACCCTCGTCGTCCGCATGTGTCTGCCGGTGCGTCGGCGGGCTCGTCCGGTGCGGCTGCCGCAGTAGCCGCAGGTCAGGAAGCTGACAATGATGCCGCAGAAGCGTACGATGGCGCTGATGAGGGCGTGGATGATGTTGCCGATGCCGCTAATAACGGCCATGATGGCATCGCCGATGGTCTGGAAGACGGAGCGGATCTGGGGGAGAAAGTGTTAGCTTTGAGTTGTGTTTTGGTGAGGCGGTGCAGGATGTGTGGCTGGACGTACACAAGACATGATGCCACCCATTGTGAAGGATTTATATCGGTTTTGTCTTAGGTGTGTTTTTTCTGTGATTTCTTTTGCAAAGATGTTTCAGGTAGAAATGGAAGGATTGATGATTTTGTTGTTGATGTTTGTTGTGATGCGTTGTCTCTTGAGTGAATGAGTTGGTCCCCTCAGGTTCCCCTGCATCCTTATATACAAAGAACCTGCCCCATCCCTGACCCCCCATGATCGCGCCTACCATCCATGCTTTCCCCCCCCTTTCGATCAAACCAATCCCTCATTTTCTCTTTCCTGACGTCAGGTTCACCCATCTCGATCCATTCACCTCATGACCTCCAGCCACAAGCTGTACCTTTTCATCCTTGTGGCTAATGCATCATCGAAGAGTCGCCATTGGTCAGATGTGTGGCGTCCATGACGTACGCGGCTCATCGTGTGGCTGGCAACAAAGTCCCAAAATCAAGGCCATTGTGCATCCTTCAGTCGCCGTCGCCCGCCGCAACTGCTCTTTTTCCTTTGTTAATTCCGTCTGTCCTCTTGAGGTTGCGTCTGCGACGTCAAGGACATCGAATTGACCAGGAGGTTCCCCTGCAAGTGGATCCGCTAGTCTTACTCCTTTCAGTTGTGCGGCATGGCCTTGTTTGATCCCAATATTGGAGGACAATGGGAGTGTGACGTCACAAAGTCATGATGAGATCAATCATCATAGACGGTTGTGTCACTGCGATGATCAAGAATCCCCCATGGAGAAGACGCGTCGGGAACAAGGCATCACCCGTTTTCTGTGCCGCTGGCCTCATTGGCTGTGGTATCTCAGAGTTCCCGTGCTTGCAGCCATGACGGTTGCTAGATGTTGTGTGTGTCATGTCCGCATTTGGTATTCTGCTTCAAACTCCAACCTCATTGAGATGAGTAGGTATCTGGTATCCGGGGCTATCTATCTAAGTATTTTGTACATGTGGCGGTGTTCGCGCCGTTGAGAAATCTCTAATATTCATACAAGTCGTTCAAAACCACCGCTTCTTTGCCGCCGTGGCCTTTTGCATGTTGATCCGCCGCAACATCTCGCGGTTTCTGTTATCCAGGAGTCCCAACGCTGTCCGGTCGTCGGGGAAGTAGACCTGGCCGCGCGGGATCCTTGGCCGTTCGTCGTCCATCATCTTGATGCGCTGCACCCGGCGCAGCTTGGTCAGGCCGTACCAGCACACGATCAGCGAGAAGATGACCGAGATGCCCGTGACGCTTCCGAAACCCCAGTGCGTCTCCTCGATAAAGTTCTCCAGGTTCATGCCATAGAGGCCAGCGAGGAAGGTTCCCATGGCAAGACCTAGGGTTCCAACGCTAAACTTGATCTCGAGAAGCATCAGGGCGTTTCGGTTAGCATCCAAAATAGCACGAACACTGTGAATGTTAGCAACACGACATATTAGGATGGAAAACCATGCTTACATGTCTTCCGTGTTTCGAATACCCGAGACGAGGTTTCCTGCCTCTTGGACGATTTCGTCCGTCAACTTGTGATACGACTCAAGCAGCATCTCCACCTCAGTGTGATCGTCCATTCCCCTGTACAGGTCGTGCGCCTTCTCCGTCAAGTACATGGCCGCAAGGTCATCATCCGCCTCGAGAAGATCCTCAATCGCATCTCGGACCAGCTTGGCCTTCTGCTCAAAGGTGCTCACTCTCTTGGACAGGATGAGAAGCACCCGCAGCTTCTGTCGGTCGATATCGTCCTCGAGCTCGCTGAGAATATGCATGACGGGCTCGCGCACTGCCTCAAAGTCGGCCTCGAGCTCTGACGTCACCGAAGTCAAGACGGCTTCCAGAGCCCGGAACTCATAGGGCAGTGAGCCCGATCCTTGTGTGTTCTTCTGCTGCAGTTTGCCTTGCAGGTCGTACATGAAGGCTGATTGGGGGTATGAGGTTTTGGAGCCGTAGACATCGAAGAGGAGTACACGGTCGTGCTTGATGAGGACCTTCAGATGGAGAAGGTTGAGCAGGATGGCCGACGGACGGATGAGGATATGAGGTAGATTAGACGAGTCGATCTTGCGCAAGTCTCGGGGCAGCAGGCCGTACTGGTAACAGACATGATTAACATCTTATGGAATTTCAAGCGCGGGGTTGCAGCGACATACCTTGGCGATGAGCTCCATCTTCTTGAACTCGCCATCCACTAGGATCACATTGCCATTCTCGTCCACTTCTGTGCAGCGTAGTCGCGGTTCGGATGCTGCCTTGGCCGCCATGGTTCGACGGCTGTTGAATATCGACGAGCCGTCGCCGTATTCATCATGGCTAGGAAGATCATCTGGCTTTAGGGATTTTTCACCCTTTCGGCCTGTGATCCCCCATAGTCGCTCATGCCACTTTGACGTAGACCCCGTCGAGGACCGACCCCATTTGAACCAGCCAACACTGCGTGAGGTACTAAAGTGGCATCTCGGCGTCGACGTCAACTGCTGCTGCTGGTCTTGGCTCTTTAGCCTCCGCAGGATCGGCTCGAGGTTGAGGAATGAGGCTTCCAAGGTTGCGGTACGGCGCTCGCATGTCGTCGTGAGCGTTCTAGACTGCCTTCGTGTCGCGAGATTCGAGGATCGAGCCCGGCGACACAGGACCGGGCCGGCTATCGCTTCTGGGCCATGAGTTGCAAAGGCCCTCTTGGACTGGTACCGTAGGAACCGCAGCAAGCTTCGGGAGGGGACCGGGCGCAGAGTTGACATCTCTGAGGTATCCGCGCGTCAATCGACTCACGCAAGCATTGGCGATGGGCGCCGAGGGTGGTGCTACGCAGGCCGTCGAGTTCGAGAGCTCCCGACCAGTTATCGTCGTCGATAGCAAAAGTTGAAAGCTGAATTGTCTTAGTCAGCAGAACCAAGCATCTGGAAAATTTCACGCCGGGATTCCGGGGTCGCGCACGGGCCATTTACCTTCGAACATCGCGGGGCTTGTGATATTTTTTTTCGTTGGTGCCCCACACTGAAGGCCCTTCCTTCTCCACTTCACTCCACTCAACTCGACGATAGTTGAGTTTGAACCACGATAATCCATCTGACTGAGCGATAGTCAAGGTAAGATTCTTCAAAAAATGGTGATCTTCATCATCTAAGGATAGGTCTAGGTGCTTTCATCTGATAAACTATCGCTCTAACTCCAAAGGGCCTCCATCTCAACGCCTACTTGGACCTCCCATCAACCATCCCAGAGCTCTTCATCAAGCTCCCATCAACTTGATTGCAAGCCTCCCAATCTTACTCACGGCAAAGAGCTATCCTCGATATACAATTTAACACAAGTTCACTTGCCTTGGTACTACAATCTAAACCATCCGTCTAGCCCTTGTCCCAGCTCAAGGGCCAACTGGCACTACCACCATCACCACTCGGTTCTGCATCCTCATACCTGCGTCTAGGTTTCCAAGCATTCCCTCCTCGATATGAATTTCACCCCAGTTCACATTCGAGGCAAACGCAAAACTCCCTCTGACAACAAACCATCCAAGTTACGGCCCAACCTTTCTCACCCCAAGGACGACGACAACGGACCAAGCTCCAAAAAGATGAAACGGTCACTCTCCAACGTCCTGGCCTCGCGATCCCTTCGTGGACGCCCAACCTTACAGTCTCTCCCTACTGAGATCTTGGAGATGATATTCCTCTACAGCGAGAGCCTATCCCTGCCGCGCTCTTCCCCTCTCATCGGTGCAAAGCTATCTAGCCGTGTTACCCTCCTACGGCACTTTATGTGGACATTTCACGACACTTGGATCGAATGGTTTGGGATTCCTGTGACTTGTAATACATCCAGAGACTTGGTTGATGGCGATGCCCGACTTCAGGTTCGTCAGCCTTCTTGCATCGCCATGATATTAAACATGTTTTTCCTAACCTACTCCGATAGTCCGAGGTTTTCGAACTCCCCTGGGTAAAAATCGATTTCATCCTTCAGGCTCAGCAGACTTGGGCGGACACACACGCCAAAGATCGGCACTATGAGCATTGCCTCCCGAAGCTCGACATGGGAAGGAACCCCGTTATATACTCCTCTGACCACCCCGTCCACGGCCACAAGGGCGAATTTAACGCCCGCCAGTGTTTCGAGGCCGACTACCAGGCAGTGTCGAGCTGGGAACCTGCCAGGGGCGTCGAGTGCTGGGCCCAGTGTGACGTCCACCCCGACTTCCAAGCGCCCCATTCCCTCATCACCGGGCCCTGGGACGAAGAGAAGCTGCGCAGGCTTTTCTGGCTCCGACGGGCGGGGTGGGCGTTTCACTGGGATAGTGAGAGCGTCGACTGGGAGTATCGGCTGGAGTGCCTCCGCAACGCCTTCGTCGACGCCCCTGTCCCCAGTCTGCTCATGACCAACCTCCTAGACCTCCTTCAGCTTGGACAAGGTCTGCCAACCGACATACTACAGAAGGAGAGGCAACGGATCGAGCAGCGGTTAGAATGGGGTGGCGACGACTCCACAGGCAGGGAGGTTCTGCGACAAGTTTTGTTGGGCACGGAGCTGTGTGATGAAGCCCCTCTCCACAGATATTGAGGTATCATCACCCCGCGACAAGACGTACCCCTCGGGCCTTGTTCAGGCACCTAACCAGATTCAACTCACCGATGATAGTAGTTAATTTAATAGCTGTCCCGTTGTATTCCTATCATTGTTCATATCAATTCTTATAAAACCCCTTAGGCTTAGTCTTAGGCTCAGGCTTAACTTGACTGAGGGGGCAGGCCCGGCTTGCTGCTATGTTTATGGTCCTTTCCCCATTTCTCGACACGACCACGCTAGCCTGGCCGATGCTAACCGAGGCCTAGTCATGCTTGAACATGGTATCGAGGCCCAGTAACCCCTCGCAATGGTTCTCCATGGGAACAGTGGTCAAGTCTGCAAGGAAAGCTTCCGAGGGCATTGGAACATCTGCACTGTCCAGCTATTAGTTTGGACCTGAAAGAGTTAAGGACCTCAAAGCATACGTGTTTTGGACAATAGAGTATTCCATAGGCAGAACTTTGCCATCGATGGTCATCCAGGTGGATGGAACCGCTTTGTTTCCCAATGAGACAAGGCATTGGATGTCCTTCCCATCAGGCGTCTTTGGCCAGGAGTCACGGGTATAGTACTCGTCGTCGCCGGAGGCCATGCTAGAGAAAACAAAGTTTAATTTTGGGTGATAGTCTTCAAGAATACGATGCCTGGGGTGTAGTAGAGAGGGAGGCAAGCCGAGATGTCAACACCATGCATCAACATCAACAGACACCGGCACATGGACAGTCAACATCGATATGACTTCACGCATACACTCGACTATCAAAATTAACTCACATCGTAGCCAAGTACGCTTACCTTTGACTTACCTGTCTGCCCACTTACCTTTTCTCCTCAACGTCATCAGTTTCTCCCAACACACACAACATCCTAACGAGATCCAACATCCCACATCGTGTCCAGCAACACCAACAAAGCGAGGCTTTAATGAAAAGCCCACACACACACACACACCACTCCTCGCCACTGATTGCCTGATCTGGCAAGTCTCCGACCTCAAGAGGAGGGGAGAAAAAAGGGAGTAACATCCCGTAAAGTGTGTGCCAAGCAGACGGGGGAACGAGATGACTCACACACCGTGAGCACACCATCCAATGAACCGCACGATTCCGGGACTTCACGGCCACGGTCCAGACAAGTCCCTAGCGTTCCCGAATGCAAGGTTGTCGTTCACGGGTGCTTGTGTGTGGTCGATTTAGGCGCTATCGACACCCCAAGAGAACAAGGCAATGCTCAGATGATGCCTGCCTTTGAGGGGCCTTCACGGCAACAATTGCGCCTCAGGTGCTCCGCTCTCTCTCAACCGCGCGTTAGTTCAGCGGGTAATGAATGAATCGTTGATAGGTTTTCGTCTCCAGCGTAATCACGAGGTCACAGGTAAAGGGGTTTGTTTCGCTTCAGCCGCGCGTAAGGGGTCAAAAAACGCAAGGTAAGGGGCGGAGTAATGAGTGCTTCCAGCATAATGCTTTTTGATTTCGTGCTTGTCTTGCTTTCTCGGGCGTCTTGTCTCCTATCCGAGCGTTGGTTCCACGAGGGATCAAGAAAGACGGCCCACGAGTCCACTATCGCGAGACTGTTTCAAGCTAGCTATTAGATTTCGCCATAGCGTCATCGCTCTCTCCTCAGTCCAGTCTTGGGGGCGCTCCTTTTGCTCGATTTCGCTTCCGAAGTCGGTTGGTTGGTTGCCGTTGGAGTTCCCAGAATCTGCCTTTGAAGAGGTCGTGTGGATCAAGCTTTGGCTGTATGTCGAAAAGACATCATGAAGTGTTTTTTGGTGGTTGTCTTTTTTGTTCGCAGAAAAAGGCAGCTTGAACTCCAGTTGATGCGGGATCCCATTACCTCGCAAGGTCCCGCATATCGACGCCGAGGCTCTTGTCGGTGGTCGTCGTCGGGTTTGTCTTGTCCATCTTGATGGCGAACCAAACCTATTACTCCCCCTATATTTCCATTCCATTCCATTCCATTCCATCCATCAGGCATTCGTCGTTTGCCAGTATCGCTTTCAACTCTAGACTCCCGAGAATCTATAGCCATCATGATAGAGCAAACGATGCCGTATAAAAGTAACAAACACAAAAACAAAAATGCAGCGGCGTCCTAGTCATACAAGATTTGCAATGCAGTGCAATCACCGCCTCCCACCGTCTCCCGAAAAAATGACTTTCGCCGCCGTCTCCCCCTCCCAACCAAGTGTCCGATCCGGATATGCATGCAAGTGGAACACGCTTTTGGGCCCAGACCTCGGGCACCATCTGGGTTCCTCAAGGACATGGATGCACGCCCGAGGCGATGGTGTCAAAGGCCTTTTGGCAAAAAGACTCCCTTCTTCCCAGCCTCCCAGGTAACTTGCTTCTTGACATAGAAAATAGTATTGAGCTCGACATTAATCTTCACAGTGTAGTCAAAGGATATAGCGTGTCGGTGTTCGACGGGGTATCAAGTTGGTAAGGAAATTAGTGTGACCAACGAGTAGGTTGTGAGGTGAGGTTGGTTTAGTTCAGGATACCCTCCCACATGCCAGGTCCCCGCAGACCCATGTTGGAGTGAACTGAGGAAAGTGCGTACTCCTGTGCCGCCTCAGCTGAGCAGCAGATCCGCTTGCCGCTGCCGGGGAGGCTGGGTTGAACGGGAACCTGGAGGTTCGATTCCAAGGCAGGGCCTCGGGTGCGAACCAACGTATCGGACCAAGCGGTGCGCTCGGTAGAATAGTAGTGACCATTGAGCATCTCGCGAACATTCTCCTGGAGACCGTTGTCCATAGAAGCAGTTCTGCTTCGCTTGGAGCCAGTCCGGGCGAATGCCGTGGGCACAGCTTCAGCAGCGCGGTAGTTCTGAAGCTCCTGCAGGGCGCGAGCGGCGTCGGACGCATCGCGTGTCATGTCCTCCAGTTGCTGTTGTCGTCTGTCCAGTGGAGTCTCCATGGACCAATCCCCGAGCTTGTTCACCGTGCCGGTGTAAGACTCGGGAGAAGACGAATAACAGTGCACGTCGTAGTCCTCGGGAACCGAAGGGATCGTCGGCTTCTGGCTCAGCCTCTCGTTGCTCAGCCTCGACATTCGGAATCGCGACTGCATACCCAGCTTGGAGGAGCTGAGGGTCGCGCTAGCGAGCGAAGAGGCAGAAGAAATAGAGGAAGAGCGCGAGGAGCGCGAGGAATCCGAGATCATCGATTCGGGCGAGGAGGCAGTCGAGATTGAGTTGGCAAGAGAGGATCGACGGGTTGGGCAGTAGCTTTGAGGCGACGAAGTAATTGACATGGGAATGCGGTCGAGATACTGAGTAGCGCTCGTGTTGTTGGCCTGGGCCATTGCCAGGCCCATGGCTGAGCTCTTACCAAGCATGTGGGAAGCGGCACCCGCGGCAGGAGTGCAGAGTCCACTGCTCTGAGGAGTAAGTCGGGGAGTGGGCAGCATGCCCAAAGCTGGGGCTGGAGCCATGCGGCCAGGAGTATATACAGAAGACGTAGACTCCATAACCAGGGGCGCGTTGTATGACTTGGAGACGGGCTCGGCCGAGTCGTAAACAGTTGAAGGTCGGGTTTCTTGAGGAAGGTTGAGGATGCTGCGAGGCGAGAGCGCGCACAGATCGCTTGATCGAGCGGCAGCGGGAGCAGTAGGAATCAAACCCGCCAGGTTGGTCAGCTGGGGGTTGAGACCAAGGATGATGCGCTTCCAGTCGGCGACCTGCTGGGTCACAAGCTGAGAGACACCACCTGGGGAGGGGGGGCTCGGAGGAGGAGTGTGCTTGAGCACAATATCAGTCCATCTCTGGAAGACCTCATCGGCGATGTGGAGCTTCCAGTTGACAGCAAGGAGGAAAGCGATCTCGTTCTGGTTAATCTCATGGGTGTTGAGTCCCGAAATCTTGCTCCAAGCCCGAGCAGAGTAGTTCCGGTCCTGGAGATACTTTGAGGCCAGGATCAGAGCCGCGAGGAACATGCGGCGGCCACACTGGAGGGCGCGATCGGCATGTCGATCTTCGGGCTGCTCAGTGGTGAAGTTGTGAGTCGGGACATGAGGCTTGATGAGGATCAGGTAGTAAAGAGCAACCTGAAGGGTTGAGTAGCTTGTGCGCGAGCGGCGCAGAGTCTCTTGGATAAAGGTGCGCAGCGGGAGAACCGCCTTGCTACCCAGCTCGCTTCGGCAAACAACCGAAGAGAGAGGCCAAATTGCTTCGACAATTTGAGTCGACGAATCTAGAAAGGTAACGGCTAAGTAGGCGAACATGTTGTCAAAATCCAGTCATAACGTACCAACAAGGTTGTCGACGAAGTTCACTTTTCGGTCAGACTGTCGAACCAGAGAGGGACGGGCCCTGGGGCCGTTAGAAGTTCGTCGGGGGTTTTGGCGTAGCTCAGCAGGGACAGCCTCGGCCTGAGTCTTTTGCGCGTGACGTCGGAAGCTGAGAACGCGATCAGCAGCAGAGGCCTTTGCTGTGAAGAAGGAATCACATGAATCCGAGTCGGAAGAGTGGACAGAGGCAGAGGTGTCGTCGGAGTTCTGTGAGGAGGTGTCGGACCACACAGAGGATGTGGATGTTGAGGCGGAGGAAGCTAGGGATGCGTTGTATGGCGCATAATGGGTGGTGGGGATAGAGGCGGGCGAAAGAGTCGCGTCGCACTTCATTTTGGATGGTAGTTGATTATAGTAATAGGCCTGAAATGGTTGTTCAAGCCAGGATGAATATCCAGTCGCCGTCAAGGGCTAAGTCAACCAATTAAATCGTGGTTTTACCGTAGGCAATTCGCGGGATCCGAGTCGAGTTGTTATACCTCGAGACAGCGTACAAGTGCTATCTCAAAGTATACGAGTATTTGTGAGAACAGGAGGCGTCTAGACGAGAGAGTCGAGAAGCGACTTGATAACACAAACGATGAGACCGGAAGACGAAGCGAAGACGGCGACTGGAAGAAGGTATGTTTTGTCAACAGGCATTGCGGCAATGCTTCAAATCTCGAGGTTGAGGTTGGAAGCGAGTGGCGGGCCTAGAACAAGGCTACCATCGAAGCGGGTACGGAGTGGCGAGTGAGAATCCTAGGAGTGACTGATGTCGGTGTCAGGGGGGTCGAGGTCGTGGTTGTTGAATTTGTTGATTGATTGATATGCAGGTACGGGGAATGTGTGGCTGAAGACGGAATGAGGTGACCTGGAAAGGAGACGGAAGGGTTTATTAGGTGGTGACTCTTTTTTAGGTAGCCTTGGGGGGCGAGATGCCAGGCGCTGAGGTGGTGAATGACAGCCTGGCGTAGTGGGTTGTGACTCTTTGCACGGTGGCGAAACCGAGCAAAAGCCGCGGGGCTTGTAGCAGGTGGACGCCAACTGGCGATCTCGGAGAGAGCGTGAGGGAGCGTGAGCGGCGGGAGCCTGTGCCTGGCCTGGGTTCGTCTGAGGCAAGGATGACTAACGTGCGCGGCGGACGACGCAACGGGTGTGGCGAAGGGGACGGACGGCTAGGAACCGGGGCTGCAGCCTGGGGAGGGAGTGGATGTAGGGACTAGGTAAGGAAAGTATGTTGTGAAAGCTTGAATGGAAAGGGTAAATAGAGAGGGGAGGGGAATATGCAGAGGGGATTGAATCAACCGGCGAAGATGATGCGATGGTGATAGTGATGATGATGGGGGGTGAGTGAGGGTTGGTGAGTAACACGGGAGACAGCGAGTCCGGAGACTGACACAAGAGTCACCCAAGTGGAAGAGAGACAGGACACTTCTCTCAAGTCACCTCACCAACAAGGCGGATGACTGGTGCTAGACCACGGGCAGAGGGCCAGGGGAGGCAAGGTTGGTCCTTTGAGGATAAGCTGGGCTTGGGCTGCGCTCGGCTTGGCTGGGCTGGACTGGACTGGACCCTGGGGGGGGGGGCGGCAGTGCTGGCGAATTCGAGGACGGTCGGCGGGAAGCAGTCAAAAAACTATGACTCTTTTTTTTTCGACCTGTTGGGTTGGGCGGCAAAAGATGTGCTGGCCGGTTTGCTCACAGAGAGAGGTGGAAAAAAGTCGCAGGGTGCAAGTGAATGCCGCTGCGGCCTGGCGTGACGAGGATTGTCTTGGGAGACGAGAGGTAAAGGTTTGTAGGGGAAAAATAAAGCAACAACAATAAAGACGGGAGACAGACGCCGTGGAGAGTGGAGAGGTACACGATCCAGAGCAGACTTCAGAGAGTCGCTGGGGACGGATTTAGAGGGAGAATTCGAACATGATGCCGACGATGCTGTTCGATGGGGGGAAGGAAAAGGCGGGAGATGGCAGCGGCGGGCCATGGCATAGTTTTGAATGCCTGGGACAGCGACAGCACCAGAGAAGCCGGGAGGAGAGACGAGTTGAGCGACGGTACCTACGGCGCGCGTGCGTCAAGCCCCAGTCGCGAGGTACCAGTACGATGCAGCCGTGAATCTCGTGCCTCCCGACACGGTGTAGCTGAGCCCTTGTCTTTGATCCAGCCAGTCGACGCCTTCTTCCTCGACGCGCCAGCCCTGTCCACTGGGCCAACGGACCAGTCGGCTCCACAGGCCAGTGCGGTACACTGTCCAAATCGCGCATTTAATACATGCCATGGCCTACTCGATGGGCCTTGCAGCGTGTCTGCCTTTTGGCATTTCCTTATTGGCCATCCGGCTGCTGCAGCGCGCGTTTCCCCCCCTCCACCCACCAGGGCGCATCCACATCCTCCACCTCCACCCTTTCCCAAGCACGAAATGTCTCCCACTGGGCCACCACTTCCCGGCGTCAAGGCAGAAGAGATCAGTGAATCAGTGATCCCAGGATGGTGGCAGAGCAAAAGGGATGAGGTTGACCCGGGCTGTGGATCACCAACCGTCGTCCATGGCCCTCTTGATGCCTCGCCCGCCTCGGCAAGACCTGTCCATCCTGTCGATATGTTTCACTCATGTTGGTCGAAGCCTCATAAGAATGCCTCATCTCCTCCAGCAGGAAGCAAGTAGATCAAGACGCCTTACAAGGCCTCCACTTTCAGGAGCCTTGTCGACGACGTTGCCCGCAGGTCTGGTCTTGTCTTGACTGATGAGTGCACAATCAACTCACCTCATCCTCAGACACTTCATTCACTTTACTCACGCACTAGCACGCCAGCCTGGTTCGCCCATGCGTCTCGCGTATCCCTGCCACTCCGGCCACCCTTGTCACCCACCCAACCCTTTTCGGCTTCACTGAGTTGTCTCTTGGAGATGAATCCCTCCTGCCCTTTGCTCGAGTTCGATATCCATCTGGCCTTTACAAAGTCAAATATACAAAATGGTCTGCATCAGCAGTCGGGGCGACTGGTCCCTGACTCAAACGCCTCCCTAGATCGTGCACTACCCTCTTATAAAATCCCCGAGGCCGAGAGGACGAAGCTGCAAGCACTAACCGCTAACACACCCCATTCCTCAGCATCCAACCCAAGAAAGGAACGGACAGAGTGGTCTCGTCCAGAAGCCTTGACCAATTTGAGGGGAAGCACAGCCCGCCAAAACCTGGCTGCTGAGCGATGACTCTTCTCCCTCAGCTCCTCTCTGGACAGTGCACCCTCCCCCATCTCCGCCACCACCCTGTGAACCTCTGCCTTGGCCCGCCGCCATTTTTGTGACTGTCACCTACGAAGACGAGGACTCCATTTCCTGTCATCCGTCATCATAATCGTGCCTGGTCATGAGGGGACCCCTCAGATTCGCTGCTGACCCGAGCTCATGGGTCTGCGACGATTACCGTTGCCCTCAAACTCCGTGAGCCCCTCAAGCGCCGGCTCAGGCATTGTGTTGCTTCTTCACATGAGCATTCGACTGTACTAGGTACCATCAACACAGATTCACACAACATGGCTGGTCCAATGATACCCCAGGTGGCTTCCCGCCAGGATTGGATGGTCCAACTGAAGTGGGATGGGATGGGATGGGTGGATGTGGATGTGGATGAGATGGCTTTTGGTTTGTCTCGTCTCGTCTCAAAGGCACGCCCACGACGCCGACCGCGCCGCCCGGATGCGCTACGAAACCTGAAATCCAACCATGTGTGCTTCAAGTTTTGTGCGGCCTGGAGTGTGGCCCCCCGGATATCTACGACTCACCCAACAACTCAACCGAGCCAGGCCAGAATAGCCACAGAAAAACTTTTGACTTGCACCAGATCTTGCCACAGTCTTCGCCGTGTCCCGGGTCGCGACAAAGAGGAAGCCGAGTGTGGCATGCGGGTCAATGAATAAACGAGACACCAGAACTGCGAAGCAGGTCTAACACTTTTCATATTGCCACTTTCACAACAAGTGAACTCGTATGAAATATACTAAACTAATGGAAAGAGATAGCCCAATGACATGTAATGCTTCAGATCTCATTCAGTTACTCCCTTCTTATTCTCACTATGGTCAAGCTACCCCTCGGGAAGGGTAGATGATGTCTGATCTCTTTCTTTTCCTTGACCCGAATGGAAGCGAAAAAAACACACCACTTCGATCAAGAAGCGCGCCTGTCCAAGTCCGTTCCGATCAAAGGAAATCTCATGGTTCTCTCTATCCGGGTCTGGGCCGGATTTCCAGGCCATTCACAGCCCTGCTGCCTCCCTCCCTCACACAAAATCCCGAAAGGTCTCGCCATTCTCCCCATCCGATTGTTAATCCAACAACCACGGGGAACCCGTCCGTCCCACAATGACCTCACTGCAGTGCAGTTGCAGTGACCGGTTCCCGGGAGAGTCCGTCCCGAGCAGCGAAGAAGCGATGGAAGCAGCTGCCTTTTGGGTTTTGACTTGCAGATACTGTACTATTCAAAGCTTCGTCTCTCGTGGCTCGGTAGAGTTGCTCCGGGAACCATCTAGCGACAGCTTCGGAGGCTCGCCGACCAAACACGGGGTGCAGGAGGGCACGTAATGTTACAAGCCTCGAGGCTGCCATGCGGGCCGCAATGCACACGCACGACATTAATGTTGATACATCCTATCAGTGGCAATACGACAGAAGTACTCGGCTATTTGTGTCTAGCACATTTCTCTGCCTGTATGTGACCGTCTCGGTCGCCCTCCCTCATTGACATATGCACAACTCTCAACTGGGCTGGATGTGCAATGTGATTATCATCAGTTCCTGCATTGTCTCAGAACCAGAAGTGAATACGCATCATCGGAGGCAATGGCAGCGAGTCCGTCAGCCTCTCGATAAACACTCGTGGCATAGCCATCATGATTGCGTGGTGAGCGGCAAGTACCGTCATGGCCGGTCATCCCACTGCGCTCATGGAGACACGAAGCTGGTGATACTGCACATGATGATGGGCAGTGGCTCCTTTTCCTTGCCTCGATCCATAGGCAGACGCATCACTCGGTATCTGATGGTGAAACGACAAGCCATCATCTCCTTTACACTCAGCCCAGCAGACTTGCTTTGTTTCCGCCTCCGATCATGATCAACGGTCTCCCTCGTACGTACTAGACACCTCACTCTGGCTCGTGCGTCCAAGTGGCGGCGCTACCAACCCCTTGACAGAGAGCCAATCTTCCTGTTGGCGTTACCGCGACAAGTCCCGACTCTCAAGACTGCATGTAGCTGTGTCTGTGGTCCGCCGGACTCTCCCCACTGAACCTCCAGATGTTGTGCAGCCAGGGGTTGTACAAATCATTACCTCAGCACCCGTCGTGGCCTCGCCCTCTCGATTTGGGTACAGGGGCACTCTATCGGACACCGGATCCTTAACAGATCCGGGAGAACAGGTTCTTTGTCTTGGGTGCCGTGTTTGTGGACCACGACGGGGTTATTGCCATTTACCATTCCCGTCTATGTCTATCCAGGCCGTGTTACAAAGCATCATCCTCTATTAGAAACAGATTCGCCGCAGCAACCGTCACAGCCTTCTCCTTTGAGCGGGCAGCCCGGCATGCACAGGCGCACACGGGTTCACCTTTTTGGCTCTGGCTCTCGAATGTGCATCTGTTCTGTTCACTCAGTAGCCAGTTGAATCCCCCGCTCGGCTTGGGGAGCCGTGATTGGCTCCGGGGTGGCGCCGTCTGATGCTTCTGGGCTATCTGACGGTCATTTGTTGATGCCGTCGTAATATCTCACGAGTTTTGCGGGATAGGCAGCCAGTTGTGGTGTGGGATCTCGAGGGGCCTGTGAATCGAGCGTCTCTGGGCTAAACCCTAGATTCAATGCGCACCCTCTCACACGACCCGACCGACCCCAGCGTCTCCTCCGGTGTCGTCGGGCTCGGATAATGAGTCAATCTCTAGATGCGGTTGACCTACCCTGGACACTCCAGGCTCCTCTCGGACATGTTCGCATTTGGACGCATTCTCGCCCAAACCTTGACGGTCAAAGGGCAGATGATCCACCGTGGTGTTCACGCGTCTATTCTCGTGCTCGGCCAAGTTTTCTTGTCCACAAGCCTAGACGCTGCCTGCACCGCCGCCTGAATCTCAGCTGCGGTTGGATGGCTGAGTATAGATGACGCACAGCGAGACAGTCCCTCCCTCACGGGACCTCGGAGATTCCAAAGATATCGATGTAGTTCTTCGGAGGCAGCATCGGGGACTACCCAGACGAGAAACACCAGCATGTCTAATTCACGAACACGTCCTCGAAGGACCCATGATGCTCCTGGCGTTGGTTCGGTATCCCCCAACTTCGGGGTTGGTCTAACTCCCCACGTGGGTGAAGAAAAAAGCGAGACACCAGCACGGGGACATCACAAGGCACGTTGTGATTCCCACCTAAAGAGAGCAATAGAGGTATAATGACGGTCATGATGGCACCTGTAGCATTGCATGATGCTATGAACCTAAAGTGACCATCATCTCAGCATTCATGTCTATTTTTTCATCATCAACCCTCAGCCTCCGAGAAGAGTTTCGTCCTCCTGTGCCGCCGCGTGCTCCCCCATCGCCCCCACATTCCGACCCCCGGCTTCTTCGGGGTCCCGCCCGGGCACGGAAGTTTCCATCATGAGAAGCGGTCGAGATTACGCGATGTTCGGGGCTGGGCTGACGCCCACCGAGCTCAGCTCTCAGTATCTATCTAGCTGACACAGATGGAGGTTAAAGCAGATTATTGAATCCAAAGGGCTTATCTCAGACGAATCCTCTTTCGCGGTCCCGCCGGAACAGGAATATGCGCCCAAAGTTCCATTCCGTTAATTCAAACTTGGATGGATGTGCCCCCCCCGGCCTCACCGTCAGATTTACAAAAAAGCACAGAACGTGGCTGCCTAGTCGCCCAGGGTATACACCGCGCAGCGCAGGCATGGCCCCTTGTCACCATTCCCTGACAGCACGAGGCGCGTTAAAGCCCATTCATGTCTAATATCCGCGTCTTGATGCAACCATCAAAACTCAAGGCGAGGCAGCCTGGGTCGCGCATCACAAGACAGGGGGGAAAGTGGCCGTTCCTATTAGGTAGCCTTCGAGAAGGCGTCAAGAAGGCGTCTGAACCAAGAGGTTGCTGGAATCCTCCAGATCCTATCGACAACACCGCCCCCAACATCCCTTTCGACACTTTTGCAAGTAAATGGCCCCCGACATCTGCCGGCGTTCCCCATCCACTCATGCATATGCCCCCCTCTCAAGGAAGATATACCCCAACCAGGTAAACCCGAGTGCTGATCTGCGGTGACAACTCTCTGACGCCTTCTTGCCCCTCTTGGACGTGGTGAACCCATCCTTGGAGGAGGGGTCTATGGCGGGGCGAACGATAAGGCGACGAGGCGGGCTTCCTCACCGAGTTGTTTGTTGTCAATGACCACGATGACCTTGGAAAAGAGGCCAGGCTGGCTTCTGTGGCCAATCTGCTGGCTGCATGATACAGAGACATCTGTCCGAGGAGAGGTTGACACCGAGAGGCCATCTTTGTAGACCATGTCGGGGTGTGTTTTGCTGCCTCTATTCCCAATGTGAGTCAGTCGCAAGTTTGTTGTGTTACGTAGGTAGAGAAGCAAAGTGCAATACACATCATTATTACACGACCTACGTAGTAGATGCGTGCCCAACTGTCTGTACACCATTCGCAAACTACACAACTTCAGCCAGCACGAGAAGGGATCTAGATGGCGACCCATTCCACAGGCACATCAACATTGGTCCAACACACCCAAGGCAATAAACAACCTGACATCCCTCTGGCACGTCAGGTCGGGCATTACCGCCCAATGTAGAACAAATGTTGACGACTCTTGTTATCCCTGCGAGACCAGAGTGTGGTCTCGAAACTCATTGTCGCTCCAACAACGCTCATTGTCATAAGCCACAGGGCTACCACGCATGACTGTCCTCAACTCCGGAGGTGCTCACCGACGAGGTAACACATCGGGGTCATACAATGAAACCGCCGTTTGTGCTTAAACCCGCCATCAGCCCAAACTCTGGAACCGAGCGAGCATGACACTACCGGCAAGGGTGACCTATACATATGGCCAACCTAACTTTTTTTACACATTTCTCATTCCGAATCATCTTTATCTTTGCGACGTCGGCGTGACTGATGCGAGGAACCACAATCTTGTCATTATATCGACCTAAACCGTTCAACGAGGCATAGCCAACGAGGCATAGCCAACGAGGCACAGCCAACGAGGCACAAGGTGTGACAGACTATCCGTTCTGTCATCAAGAGCTTCACCGAACCCAAATTCTGGGTCGAGCGCAACAATAACCAGGGCCTGGGGTGACTGTACGAGAGAGACTTCAACACGACAAGAGAACAGTCTGCACCAAGATTTCGCAAAACCCATTCAATAGTTACATACTCAATTACAATTGACCAAATAAAAGCCGGAACCGTTTGCAACTTTTCCCCTTCGCCGCCAAAAATGCCTTGCTTGATACCATTCTCCTGGTTTCCTCACCATTGCGTCTGTGGCAGCGAGAGAAGTCGATCCCTGTTGTGGTACGATCCACTCTAAACACCATGTGGTACTCTAAGAAGCCATGTAAGTGCTGGCATCAACACCCTCCTTGGGGAATTCACTACTCAAGGTTAGTATTCAGTATCGCCGACAGGAAGCGACAACACTTACGGAAGGGCGACTTCGAATCGCTTCTCAATCTCCTTCAGCACCTCCTGGTCCTGATCGGTGCTGACGAAAGAGATGGCCAGACCCTTGGTACCGAAACGGCCGGCACGACCGACTCGGTGAAGGTACGAGCTGGCATCGCTCGAAAGATCGTAGTTGATGGCGAGGTTGATACGCTCAATATCGATACCTCGTCCAAAGACATCAGTGGCAACGCAGATTCTCTTCTTGAACTCCTTGAATTCCTTGTAGCGACGGATACTGTGCGCTATTAGAAAATCATCTCAACGAATATGCATGCAATGACGACTTACCGTTCCTCCTGGCTGACACCCGAGTGAACAGCGATCGAAGGGAAGTTGCATTCCCGGAGTAGCTTGTCAAGCTCGGTAGCACGCACGGTGCTGCGGACGAAAATGATGACCTGGTTGAACTGCAGGTCATCCAGGAGCTCATTGAGCTTACGGTTCTTTTCTTTCTCCTCTAGCTTGATGTAGTACTGTTGGAGACCGTGGAGGGTAAGCTTGGTGTCCTCGTCGACGTAGTGCTCGGTAGGGTTCTGCATGAACTTTCGGCAGATGGGCTTGACCTCCTCGGACAGAGTGGCAGAGAACATCATGACCTGCTTCTGCTGAGGGGTGGCACGGAACACATCCTGAACATCGGTACGCATGTCTACCAAATTAGTATCTCATCACATCGCATCGCATGGCGCGCCGAGGAGCAGTACTCACCAGGCTGGTCAAGCATCTTGTCGCACTCATCAAGGACGAAAATACGGACGCTGCCAAGGCGCAGAGCCTTGTCACGGACAAGGGCCTTGAGACGACCAGGAGTACCGACGATGATGTGGGGGCAGGTCTCCTTGTTCTTGAGGGTTTCGACATCCGTCTTGATGGGAGTACCGCCATAGAACACACCAGTCTTGATGTCGGGCATGTACTTGCTAAAGCGGTTGTATTCGTCCCGAATCTGGTAGGCCAGCTCACGGGTGTGGCACATGACGACAACCGAGACTTCTCCGTTCACAGGCTCAACCTGCTGAAGGGTCGCGAGGACGAAGACGGCCGTTTTTCCCAGACCGGACTTGGCTTGGCAGATGATGTCACCGCCGAGAAGAGCCTGAGGGATACAAGTTTGTTGGACTGTCGATCGAACCGATGTTAGAGCGGGTTTCTAAGAAGCAACGAACGACGGGTGCAATGTCAGGAAGTCCGTCCATCGTCGCAGCTTAGCCATTTCCAAATCTCGCAGTCTCCATTGAGATTTGTGGTTCATCGAGGCGAAATGATGATCCCACAACCGAAGATTCCAAGGTCGAACAGCTGCGCAAGAACCATGGGCCTGGAGCGCCAAGGGTTCTGGTGTGCTGATCAAAGTGTTTCCTCGTTTCGTCCATTATTTCAACCAGAATGATCCGTTCGTGTCAACCTCCTGCGCCATATACGCTTTCACGCGATACGTTGCGACAGGCCGGCTGTGTTTTGCGGAGAACCACGTCTCTCACCCGTGGTGTGCTGCCGCCCGGATACTCGGACCATCTCAGGTCCCTGCTGAACCACCTCCGACAACGACGACGACGATTTGTAGGAGAAAATGGCCATTTCTTCTTGCTTGCTTGCGAGATGGACGGACGCTTGAAGGGAGGGGATTTGATGACTTAGGGTATTAGAATATCAGGACTAACCCTCCGATGGATGTTCGAAACCGCAGTCGGCGATGGCGCGAAGGAGCTCGGCCTTGAGCAGGAAATCACGGAAACCGGTCGAGTGGATACCGACGTAGCTACCCTTCTTGTCGACATTGTTGCCGGCGGCGAGCTCGCCCTTCTTGCCGTTCGAGGTGGCGGCGGCGGTCTCGTTGCCGCCGATCTCCTCGTCGGAGTAGTCGATGAGATCTTCCTCGTGAGACATGATGGAGGTTGGAGTTGCGAGCGGGTTAGATTCTTGAATGCGAAGCCGTTGCGAAAGCTGTCCTTTTGCAGCGAGGTTGCGCTGACGTGCAGAACGCGATGCTATCCACAAGGGGGTCGCGTCGCCGGGCAAAGAGTCGAAGACGCGGCGCGAACGTGCCACAAGATGAGGGAAACAGAGTAGAGTGATGGATTGAAAGAAAGAAAGAGAGGTGGGAGATGGAGAGAGAGCCCCAGCTGTCGTTCAAGGATGAACTTGAAAGGCTTTCTTTGTTTGAGGCTGAGGAGGGAGACGCCAGAAAGCAGGCAGGAGGGCCCGCTCGATCGCCCTCTTGACAAACAGGTCCGTGCACCACGGCATCCACGTGACGCGAGGCAGCCGTCAGAGGACAGTGCCAGGCCGGCCTTTTTGGCACGGACGGGCGAGAATCCTTGATGAATCTTCGAGATGAGTCTTTGGGGACTGAACTTAGAAATCACATACAAATCCTGACAAAGACTTGGAATTAATGGCCAAGGCCAAGGAGCCGAAAGGCGTCCAGAACCGTATCATCTATTCCAGAGCCTCTTATCTTTACCAAGCGGCCTCATACCTCGCCAGTCAAAATCGCCAACCTGGACAGGATGCTTCATCAAAATCCTCGTCCTCAGGTCATGAGCACAGTGCTCCAACACCAACGGCCAACGAACAAAGGGCTACGCAGAATATGTCTCGCCATATCGCCTCTAGTTTACGAGCCGTTTCTTTGAAGGCGCAGATTCGACAAAGCCCAGCCATGAAACAGACCATCTGCAAATTCTGCGACACTCTCCAGGTCGAAGGGGAGACCTGCACTTCAACCGTGGAGAACGCCAGCAAGGGCGGGAGGAAACCCTGGGTAGATGTTCTTGCCATACGCTGTATGACGTGTGGCAATGTCAAGAGGTACCCAGTCAGTGCCCCAAGGCAGAAGAGGAAGACCTTGCGAGGACCGAAGCCCGATGAGCCCATGGAGGATGCCCCCAACGAGCCAGAACCCACACCAGGAACGACCCCAGGGCCGTGAAACAAGGAAACAAAACTTGGATAACCTGATACCGATATCCCGTTGGCCAAGATGGGATGCGAAGACCGTCAGAGCTGCGTAATGGACGAGCCGTTAGAAGGACACCAAAGCCGATCTTAACACCATGACCCCAAGTGCCATATCAAAGGTTTACCTTTGGAACATTACATGGGAGATGATGTAAAACTGGCTGTGCTCGCCCTTGAAACCAAGCCTGGGAGCCTGAAGCAGAACGATGCGAACAAGGTCAAGGTCGTGAACGCGAAGCGGCAGACTCCATCTCAAGCACATGTCTGGTAGATATCTGAATAGATTCGCCAATATATATTCGGCGATGATCATAAGTCTCCGTAATAGAATATGGCTTAAGCCACAATACTTGATTCCCCGTCTCAACCCGTTCATGTAATCAACATCTCCATGGATACCATTGATCCATTACTTCCCTGGCTGGCCAGCCTCCTTGACGCTCTCTTCTCCCAACACCTTGCTCGCCGCCATGAACCTGTCATTGTAAGCCACTGCCTTGCGCACAAGCTCGGTATGATGAACACTTACAGCCCGCCATGCCAGCTGCCCAACCCCCTCATGGCCTCCGCCTGTACACTGGTCATGCGTAGTAGGTTCTCTGTATCGGAGAGATTGGCCGAAAGTTGGGCGAGTTGCGAGTTGAGCTGTGCCTGTTTGTGGCGGGAATGTTAGCGGAATAAGTCATCGTTATGGCCAAAGACCTACGAGCTGTCTCGACTTGAGCGCGCTTCCACTGGTCGCCATGCTCTGTCGCACCTGCGACCCGCTCACATTTCGCGTAGCCATGGCTGAGTTTCTTCTGTCCTATATCTGGAGCTCTTTAACCGCAAGGCCTAGGTAGGTCCTTGTGCTAAGGCTTTGTCCTGTAGCCCAGGTTCTAGCGCTCAGGTAGGTAGTAATGGAGTCGATGATGAAGAACGCCGACGGAGGAAGCTTTGGAGTTTGGAGGGGGTTTGTGACGACCTGGACGAAAAGAGAAAGCGAGAATGAAGATGATAGATGTGTGTGAAGGAGAAGAGACAAAAAACTCCTCAATATAGTTATCGTTCTTATTCTGGGTGCCTGTTGCGATGAGAAGTAAGGACGGGATAGAGTGACAGTCAGTGGTGGTTGAATGAGGTTCTACTCAGTTGGCCCGTGCACCTTCACGGCTTGGATGTATCAACAAACAATCACTTTTCGCTCACATGAATGGAATATGGAGTACAGGGAGAGCTAGATCTATCATCAACGTCTATCCATCGTTGTACTTAAGAAAAAAACTCACCACTGGGATCTATCTGTATCATGCAGTGAATACGTTGTATCAAATGAATAAAATGTTTGGATCTCTTCTGTCTGCACGACTCAATATCGCCTTCACTTTCTGTTCATAAATAGTTGACTCCTTAATGTGATACCTGCACTCGATCTTTCATCAATATCAATATTAATAATATTACTTTGCTTTCGCACTCAACCTTGGCACAGCTCCAACTTGTTGCCGGGTTTCAACTCTCACCCCAATACTAAGCCCGCTACATGCAGCGAGGTCATATATCCCCACCCCCAATCACTCCAAGGCTCTTGCTACTTCGTAGCCATCACTGGTGAGGAAACCCTTCAAACTCGATTCATCGCCGTCTTCTCTTTTATAACCATTCGTGTCTATGCGTGTTTCCCAAAGGATCCCACTCCGAGGCTTTCCCTTCCATGTTCTCCACAAACATCAAACAATTCGCGATCAACAAAGTAACCAGAAAAGAAACAACCATCCTTAGTCTAATGTGCTTGTGTACCCCATTGAGAAAAACAATGCCTGTCATAGTCCCTCCTTGCTTGCGACGCCAGTCTGAATTCTTCATCATGTCTGCAAACAAATGGGAGGGAACTCCAGCGAGAGAGAAGAAAGCAAAGACTTGTCCAGGTTATGCAGCGCCCTTGATCCTCCCCATCCACCCCTAATCCTGGAAGCCTGGCCACTCGCCCCCGGTCCCAATGACATTTCGCCAGTGGTATCCTGAGTCCAACGTGTTGACACATTGAGCCCATGCACATGCATTGGCTCAAGCGGAGGCGTGAAACGCCGCTCAGGGGCTGAGGGCCGATAGTCGATTATATGCTAAAAAGCACAAAACATGAAGCCCGATCCCAATGCAATATTACCAAAATAGGTTCCTTCTGTTTGATCGTTCCAATGTGTATGTACGGGTTGTGCCGGAACCGGAGCTAATTATGAAGATGTTGATTTTCCGAGAATAGTCCAAAGTGACCCTGACTTTTGTCGTGTCGTCGCGTGTTTTCGATGGATCTGATGCGTATAATAAAAACAAAAAGAAAGTGTCGTCCTTGTCGAGGTGCGTGTCGTGTGAGTATGAGGCCAGATAGGCGTATGTAATACAGGTAAGAAACTTCAAATGTAGTCCCAGCAACAGCGGGATACATACAAGTTCCTCACAAAGGCGAGGCTTTCGAGGGCAGGAGAAAACTTAAGATGCCGTAACTCCATGTTTCGGGCATGGCTCGATTACGTTTCCGAGGTCGGCTGTGCTGTCGTTTCATCGGGAGCCAGGATAAAGGCTCATGACCATGGCCGTTCAAGAACAGTTTATCGCACTCCAATTGGGGGGCGCGGAGGCAGACTGCCCTGACTGCTATTTGCTGACTCGGATTCACCACTGCCCGCGCTGGCGCTCGCACTACCCGTCAGACTGCGAACATTCCTAGGTTTAGTGTGAGGGAGGGCGCTCACCCCAATATGTTGTTCAACCTGGTGCGGTGCTACTGGGTTGCCTTGGCCCGGAGGATGTCGGGGAACGGGCTGGCGAACACCATCAGGCGGTGATGGTCGGCCGTTCATACCTGGGCCATAACCATTTGGGGGAGATCCCCGTCGGCTGCCACCGCGCATCGATGGGCTGTAGGGATTTCCAGGAGATTGACTAGCCCGCCGAGGGTAGGCACCGTTCATGCCGGGAGGTCCACCCGGGCCGGGGCCATACTGAAGGTCGTCAAGCCTTGCAGCCGTCAGAGAGTTGGCCCGAGAACCTGCACTCATAGCACCACGGTCCACAGCTCCGTAGCGGTTCGAAGAGCAGCTCAAGAGAGGATCCTCCAGAATGTTCTCAGTTGTCATTGGAGCATGCGTATGCCCGACCTGGCTGGTGCGGTTGCGGCCGAAACTGGGTCTGAATCGTCCTCCTCGCGTAGGTGGTGGTAGATTATCGGGGTTGCGGCGGAACTGCGCAGGGTTCTGCTCAGGGGCCTTTCGGTTCTTTCTCGACGTCACGCTCATCATGTCGAAATTATCTGGGTCAATCAGTGGAGGCGCAGGGTTTGCCGTGGGATCAAAGTAGTCGTCGTCGTCATCATCATCGTCGTCAAACACCTGCTTGCTGTTGCGCATAGGATGAGGACCACGGCGGGGACCAGGTCCTCCGGGGGGGCCAGGGGGTCCGGGCGGCCCAGGAGGTCCACGTCGCATTCGCATCTCTTGCTCTCGAATAGCAAGTTCTCGCTGTCGTAGAGCTAGCTCCCGCTCGCGCAGAGCAATATCTGAGTTATCACCGGCCACGGAAGGCTCAGAGCCTTCAGGGATGTCGTCATATAATACTAGGTGCGAGAATTCCTCTAGGCTATTCTCTTCAAGTGACCCTCTCCTCGATGGCTGGCGAGAGCCTCCACCATTCATCGAAGGCGGCGGTCGAGGATAACCGTTTGGTGGACCATTCATTGAAGGTGGTCCACGGCGCATACCAGCCTGGCTGAGATTGGACGAGTTCCGTGGCCTAGGTTGGCGAGGGGGCATACCATTTCCGTTGGGCATACCATTCATCATGGGACGATGACTGTTCTGGGATGGCATTCGAGGCAGTTGCGGTGCGGTTGGCGAGCTTGGTGGCATGATATTGGCGTTCGGATCGCCCGGTTTAGGTCTGTTGCGGTTGACAGTATTTAGGTTATGGAGGATGGCGTAAAGCGTCTCGATTCTCGGAACTGAGACCTTGTTGTCGCGAGCGAGCTTGACAGGTGATCCAAGGTAGGTCTCAATCTCCATAGGCCTTCTAGCAACGTAGTCCTGCCACATGATGCTCTCTCCTGAGGCCTTGCACATTTCGTCAATTGTCTTTTGCTTGAAATCAGCGTCGAATTTGCACCCGTTAGCAGCGGCCAATCGAAGTAGCTCATCAAGAACTTCAGACACCATGTCTCTGACGCCGACCTTCTCGAGAAGTGCGGCATGGTTGGGAGTTTCGAAGATGACACTAATAGGATGGAAAGCAATGGGCCTAAAGAGCTGGTTAGCCAAGTTCGAGTCGACGCATGGGAAAACATACCCCATCACCCTCTCATATTGTTGCTGGCGTATATTGGGGGACACCTTGCATTCCACCTGGCCAGAGCTGAGGGTCACCGCCAAAGCCTGTGCCATATCCTCCTGGATAGACTGGGGGATGTTGTTATTCTGGCTGGTAGGTCCAATCCAGATATCTGTAGGTCCCTTATGTTCAAACTCGCTCTGGCCAAGCTGTGTAAGCTCAGCACCAGAAACAAGTGACAGGACGACATTGGTGGGAAACCGCTCCTCGAGAGCAGCTTCAACTCCCAGTGTGTGGGTAGTGTTGACGAGAATACAAGTGTGCTGGGGGGTGACGACGGAGTCGATTACAGAGGCGAGGTCATAGACATCCGGCAATGCCTTTACGCAGAGAACGACGTAATCGAAGGGCCCTTCGCGGGCACTGGCAGCGTCTTCGGGGTTTCGGACAACTATAATTGGAGATGATTAGCTTTTGATGTCGCAGAAATTCGATCGTTGGCAACGTACCATGCCGTGGCTTGAATCGTTCATTGCCGAATGTCGGTGATCTAAAAAGAACTGATCAGTGATTAATTCGTGCGAGGGAGGACTTGATTCACTTACTTGAACGAGATGCCGTACTGTGCCACATGTTCGTACCCAGACTTCCAAACGAGCGTCACATCGCACGCGTTGGTAGCTTGTAGTCGCCATGATAAGAAGGCCGAGACAGGGTTGCCTCCCACTACACAGATTCTCATTAGCTCGTTGTCTGCCATGTTGAGCAGCGTAGGTAGGACGCTGCACAAGCAACCGTCCAGGCGGTTGGCGCAGGTGTAGTGGAGATTGGGAGTAGAAGTGAAGATTGAAGGTGATGGAGGTCGTCTAAAGTGCATGTATGAGAGGGGCCAGGTGCGTTGTAATGACGCTCCCAGTCACCGGAAACCAGGCCTAGGTATGAATGGAGAATTGTAGGAGAGAGGGACGACAAACCTGATAGAATCTTGAGCCGGGGCGATACAGGCGCCATGGTGTCCGACGGGGACCTAATGTGGAATAGCGGGCTGATCCGGTTTGAGGGTGTAGCGGGCGGTCTCTGATGACGGACCCGTAGCCTCGGGGCGTGATGGGTACCACAGCGCAACGAGGTCGGAAGGGATGGGGGCGCCTCCCTGGGGATGGCTGGACAAGGACAGGCCCAGTAGAGGTAGATTGTCGTTTATTGCAAGCCGCAATGGAGAAAATAACGGCAGGACGGGGTCCAGGACGATGGAGCAGGCTCAGTCGTGCATGTAGCGGATCGTGTCAAGGAAGCTATCGCCTTTCGGGTTGGGACGAGACCAGCGAGGCGTCGCGACCACGGTGAACGGACGAAAGATGGCGGCGGAGGTGACAGCGGTGGGATCAGCGAGCGACAGGGCCAGAAATCGTGGTGGCGGCAGGATGGCGTACCGGGGTCGTGGGCGTCGACGGCAATAGGTGGTGATGAAGCAACGAGAAGTCGACAGACAACCAGTCAATAGTGGGTGTGACCGGTGGGACGAGAGCAGAGACGGACGGTGACCCAACGGGGGGCGTGGGAGATTGTCTGGGGTTCGTAGGACGAGATAGGAGGAGCGAGTGTGGGCTGAGCTGAACGAAGCTGGACAAGAATTGGAGCTTGAGCGAGGCTGGAAATGGCGACAGGCAGCGGGCGCGGAACAAGATGCGCGGACTCGGACTCTGGGCGTGGGAGTGTGGCCGTTGGGAAGAAGCGATTTTCCCTTTGCAATCGTAGGCGACAGGCCCTGGACCAGCTGGAAATGGATCCCTGTGTTTTCTTTAGGTTAATCAGCGTCGGGTTGATGAAAGAGAGGGTCCCTCTCGGTCTTGGCCTGGGCGGTGCGTGCGTGTCGTGCGTGTAAAAGATGGATATTGCCCGTGATTGATTGGGCCTGGACTTGAATAGGAGCAGCAGGGGTAAGGTGCCGCCGAGAGAGAAAAACTCAAGCACGTCGTGCAGTGTCTACGGAGTACCTCCTTGACTGTTCTGTGCTTGGCGAGACAAGTACCAGGCATCGCAATCTCTCTAGAGACCGGGGGGAGGCCAAGATGCCTTGGAGAGGCAGGCAAAATTGAGGGGGAGCAAGAGAGGTGTGTAGGAAAAGAAAGATAGTCGGCCAAGCAAGCACCAAGGTGGCCAAGCTTGCAAGGGGCCAGCAACAAGTATCGAGCAGAAGGCCAGCGGGCAACAGGGAAAAGAAAACCAGGGGGGTCCCAGCGGGATGTGCGATTTGCGGGAGTGGCTCAGCCCGAGTGTCGGTCCAAGGACAACGACGACGATATCATGAGCTCCAAGTGGTGGACAGGCTCAAATTGGATGACGGCGTGTGTGAGGGAGATCAGGGGAATGCGACCCCAGAAATGCTATCCCCGTATTTGCCGATTCCAAGGAATAGAATGCCAAAGCGAGGATGGAGGATTGAGATTGGGGAGATGATGGAGGGTGTGGTTCTTCAAGGGAGGATCAAGGAAAGGGATTGCTACTGCGTTGATACTGACTGTCGAGGCGTATACAAGCTGGTGCAACAGATGCAAGGCTCGTGATCTGAGCGTAGAGGGGAGTGCAACAGCAAAGAAAACAGAGTTTTTAGCTCTTCAACTCACCCACTTGTTCCTTAATTTTCCTCTCCTCTATCTCGATAGAATCCTTCCGAATCCCAGAGTGAGCAAGCCAGCGGAGTCGCAGTGACGAATGCTGACGATGACGGGAGCCCTTTGTTTCGAGATTTTGCGAGCTGGAGCTAGCGAGGGTCGGTGCGGAGCGGCCGGAGTTGAGGATGGAGAAGGACGGGAATGCCACGAGGGGACACGCGAGATGAGATGCGTGACTTCAGCTGGTAACGACAATTGAGCTGAAAAGCAAGCTGGTCGTCAAGCGTCGAGAGCTGGGAAGAAACTTCCTTCTGTTGCTGTCCAAATAAGAAGCAGCATCAACGGAGACGCAGGCAGGTCGGTAGCGAACACCCAGGATGTCCAACCAAAAAAAGAAGCCAATATTCCCTTCCTGGATATTCGTTCGTCAAAGAGAGGCGCCCGACCGAATACCGAGATTAATCGAACAATCCCAGGAGGGTACAAAGTCGGGGAATTATTAAAAGGAACAAAAAAAAAAAACAGTTGGTCGTAGGTAGGTAGGTAGGCAGGCCGGTTGGAGGTTGTGGTCGGCGTAAGTTCGTTGGTCGTAATCGATCGTTCCTTCCTTCGATCTTCTTTCCCTATCCGGGTCGTCGCCTTGATGTTTTGTGTTTCGTCTTTAAGAGGATCTGCTCTGCCCCCTTTCTCTTCCTCGACCAACACTCGATCAAAGGTTTCCAAATGAGAAAGAGCCTTGATTGACGGCAACTTGCAGCAGCGCGCAATCAGTGTCGGAGCAAACACATGGAGAAACGAACGAGAGCACTTCGAGCACGAAAACGAGCGAGGGAGAGGGAGAAAATTTGGCAACCCAAGGGAGAAACCAAGGGACTTGGGAGCATGCTAATGAATACGAAGTAAACCCCAGTAGCGAAAGTTGTCAGCGCGTTAGACGACGGGAGACCCTGACTGACTGCCGTCCATGCATCCAAAGTGTCCGGCGACATCATCCGCACTGGCATCCTCATCCCCATCTTCATCCACCACATCCCTATCAGCATCCCTACCGGCATCACCCCGTCCTCGCACTCCGTGTATACGGCACAGAGACGCGTTACGCACTGGGACAAGTACCTGATCAAGTTAGTTGACCCCTAACCAGCATCTAGGCCAGGCACCGATACCCGTTGAATCCTCCGGTCCCGATATAGTACACGCTCTATAGATGGATTGGTCGGCATATATTGCCATTATTCTCCCTCTGGGTCGACTGACGGCTGACGTGCGTTGAAACAAAATATCCCTAACCGACCACAAAAAACAACACCTCGTGCATTGCGGTATGCCGCAGCGTTCAAACTCACTGCCAGCAATGGATGGGTGCCTCTCTCGGGCGACCCGGCTCTTGACATGCCATCACTCGACATTCGTCATACTTTGAATACCCCGGTGATTAGAGCGTCGTATTAAGACACACGACCTTTACTCCAAAAGTCGGGACAACCACCACCAAGAACCAAATCCCACCCGTACCAAGCTGCACTGCAACCCTGTCGAGAGGGCCCAAGCTCCAGCCATGCCTCGTGTAAAGAATGGATCCAACCTTGCCGTGGAGCATTGCACAGCACACCACACCAACCCACTGTCCCGCACCGCTTGCCTCGCAGCGAGGGACAAGACACAGAGCAAAGCGTGGCACAGTGGATAAACGGAAGGATTCTCCCTCTCCCGGCGCAACGCAGACCCTCCTCCTCCAGACGGGGAATAAAGCTGCCCGAGGTACTTGCCCGTGCAGGTACAAGTCTGCGCCTCGGAGGCCGCGTACGACCATGCTGAAAAAGGAGGCCGGTCAGGCAACGTGGGACTCAGGCTCATGCTTCCCTTTTGCCAGCCCGTGAAGCCATCCTCATCAAGGTCGTCGATACGGAAGAGCACATGTCTGGTGTTGAAACTCGAAACAAGTCAGAGCAAGCCATGGCGCCTCATCACTGAAAGAGGAACCAGCCATGCCTGCGTTGGCTTCAACACACAAACGCCTGGCACGTATGCGATTCGCTGATGCCCAGTGCCTGCCACAAGCCGCAAGACATAGCCCCTTAACAGTGTGTTTGTTTCAACAGACATTCCTTGACCAGGTTGACGGTCTGGGAGGAATGCCATCATCTCCTTACTCGACAAGCAACTCCCATCTCGAATCCTCCATTTCAGTTTCCCGGAGTAAACCATGCTCACAGACGTACGTCGCCATGTCGGCCCGGGCGGACAGTGACAAGACTGAACCCCAGATATTGGTTGTGTTGCAGGGTCCATGGCATCACATGGCATCACAGACCTACCTGCCGGCCTCTTCAGAAGCATGTGTCTTAGGTGTTACATGTTTTGCAAACTCAATTGCAGTTAGCTCGATGCTAAGCATGTTTGTTGGCCGAGCTTGATCTCTAGGTTTCAAATCCGCATTCTTACCAGCGTCATTCAAACATAAGGGCATGGATACATACTGGAAGGTAGAGAGTCCGCGTTTGTTCCTGGCAGTTTATCCACCATGACAAGCACCTAAACTCAACTCATGTCCCTGTGGTTTGTAAGCGGGACGCCTGCTAACAATAGAATCTCCTATCTGGCCTGCCCCGGCTGCTCCATCACGTCTCTCTTGGCTCTTGGGTTCCCCCGCCCTCAAAGTGCAGTATCCTTACTGGAGCTCCTTACTGTCGGCAGGTGGACAGAATCGATGAGCCCGAAGTCCGTCCCCACAGAGGGAGACTGACTACCAGAGCCCACACGTTCTCCTCATATTAGAGTTGCTTCCAGTCCAGAGCGTCGAATGGAGGAAGAGAGAGCCCAGCAGGTTGAACCACAGGTACGAAAGGGCATGATCCAGCGATTCCGATTCGTAGGATCCCGCTCTGAATACGCGGATTCCCCACCGCTGTGGCTTTGTTTCCAGGGCCGTCAGGGGTAATCTGACCCTCCCGCAGCGCCAAGTCCTGCCATCCCGTCCCCTGGAGGACTAGGTCTTATCGGTCTTTTCATCGCTTCGAGCTGGTGCTGAGTTGGGAGTGGAGGGGGCATAGGTCATTCACTTATCAGTCACTGACAACAGAGCAGATCGATCGTGGACCCGAGAACCCTTGCCCTGTTTTCTCACGTTGTACCTTGCAGCATTACCCACACCACACCAACCTGCAGGCAGGTCGTCGAGTTGAAGAAGGTGAAAAAGTGGACAGGAATTCCTTTTGCTATTTACTGCTGTGCCGCCATGTGCGCGAAACCGTGACGGTCAAAGTCTTGAAGTCTCACGGCGTCTTTCAACCATCCATCGCTTGAGCGTCGCCTCGGCGTAAACCAAAGCCCGGTAGAGGACAGGCGCCGGAATCTCCGGTGCAAATCTGGATGCAACAATACTGTCGATGACGTAATGTCAAACAAGACCAGTGCTTTTTTTGAGTCGGGTCTCTGGCCTGACGCCGAGAGAGAGATGGGACGAGTTGGGTTCCTAGTCCAGGGGCAAGGGTCAGGACGGAGCCAGCAGGGCGTTTTAGCAACGGGCGCCACAAAGGCCAGTCTCTGTCATCAACCCGAAGAGCAACACTGAGCCTAATGAGGCCGCCGCTCCATGGCCCGGGAGAGGGCCGTTCAAGCTAGTTATGTTAGTGCCAGCTTGATTCGTCCTGGCCCGCTGGTCTTGTTCATCGGACTTCATCGACGATCTGCCGGTGTTACCCAGCGAAACCTGCTTGCCGGCAGCCGGACCCAGCTGCAGACACTCTCAGCTGCCTCCACGAGGAAGGCTCACAGGCCGTGGAGCTGGCGCGCGCCGTTGGGGATGGCGGAGGTGCAGCAGATTTGTGTTGGCAACTGCATATCTCTAGGTTCACCCTTGACCGGCCTTATCCATCTTGGGGAAATGAAAAACTCACCCTTTTTACCGGTTGTGTGTGGAAATCAGTCTGGCTACCAGACACTCGTCCTCGCTCTCTCGCCGAGTCTAAAAATATGGTGCCTGCAGGCCCCTGTTCGTGGAGCTTTTGCCGTTGGTCATCACATCTTAAATATATCTGGAGCTTGCAAATAGGTTTCCTGACAAATCCTTTCCCGCAGCTCCCGAAGGACAGCCAACGCGTCGATCCATTGTCGGCCCAGGGGTCCTATAGCCCTACATACGCTGTCGATAGAGGGTGGATACTAGAGCCAAGAGAGTAGCCAAGAGGAAGAAAGTTCTCACTCAGGACAGGCACACATCAGATGTGGGAAAATCAGTGGACATGAAGCTCACAGCATCTCAACTAGCTTCATGCGGTCTCATCCCCCCATTTCCCCAGCATCGGAAAGCGCTTCTTCCGTTGTCGAAATGGCTCAATCAAGTAGATTGTCCGGGAGGTTTACTCCGGACTGTGGCCTATCTTTTGGCCTACTGTCCTGCGTTTCCTCCTGTTGTCTTCGGGGCCCAAGGCTGAAAGGCGCGCGATTATCCCATGTCCTGGCTAGCCCACCACGGTAATCAAACGGCCCTGGTCGACGTTACCTCCAGAATGGCCCATCCAGCATCGCCCACTGAGATTCGAGTCTCCAGCACATAGCCAAGAATCACGGAGCAAGTGCTAAATTTGACACCCCAGGGGGATCGTCGACGCTATCGGCGGGTCAGCCATGGGATTTCCAGAATCTTGCATGTTCTGACTTGTCTGCGATCCTATCATAGAGGTCTTGACCGCTGCTGATGTGTGCTGACCTGGGTTCGTATGTCCATGCTGCATTTGACTATTGGCATGCTGCAGTACGGGGATGGCCAGTTGGCTTGGACGACTTCTTGGACGAGATTGGATTTGCACGATCGACACTTGGGCAGCATTTGGTCGCCAACTCGGTCTGCCTCTGATGTCACTGGCGTTAGAGTGTGCAAATCTACCATTCCAAGGCACTGAGACACCATGTCGCTCTAGGTTCCCCGGTCTGTGGGTATAGGGTAGCCGGTCAACGTGTGGGTTTTCCTTGATTTGCTGCTTATTGCTCTCCCCGTCAGATATAGTATAGGACATGGGTTTTTACTATTGTATTAGTGCGCCTTATATGGTTCGTGGGCTTTGTGGGCGCTCTTGTATTCTAAATTCCAGAAGATTGGATGACTGTAAGGGTGACCAGCGCGCTCACCATCTAGACAAGATATCAGATGTGTTCACAAGAAACTGGTCAACATGCTAGCCCAGCAGTGGTTTCCTATGCAATTTTCACTGCATATTGTCTCGCACTGCATCGCGAAGCTTGCTCAGGACAATAGCCGCGATAGGCCCAGGAGGCTAAATAAAGACTATACACCCTTTGGGCGGACTGACAACACACAACTCTCAACCAAGAATCACCCCAAAAGAACATGTGTCAAGGGGCCCGAATGATGCTGCGATGAAAGTGAACTGCAAAGCAGCCAAACAGATGCACATTTCACTAGGAACAGTCACCCGAGTTTCCTCGTCGTACAAGTCTCGGAAGGTTGAATGTCACACCGCATGTGTTCCACCATGTGTCAAGCGGTGAGGGGCATCCTGAGCCGTAGATTTCCCCAAGGACGAATGATACTGATCTGAGAGGAGGAGCACGAGAATGGATCAAGACGAGACGATGGCTGGCATGGCTTGAATGTGATGGACCCTCATCACATTAGATGGCCCCCTATGGGTGGCTGGAACACGTAGTAGGACAAGTTGGAGCAACGTCTGCGGAGGCACGCGATTGAACACTACATAAGAAACTGCCCAAAAATAGACAACAACAACAACAACAACAGGTTCACTCAACTAAAGTATTGTTTCGTAGAGTCACCACCGAGCTGTGGCTTCGTTCTAGTGTAGACGGCAGTTGAAACGAGATAGTCCTAGCTAATCAACAAAGTCAAGAGAAATTAGCAGATACTGAAGCTAAAAGATAGCAGAAGGCGGAAAGATAAATTTCGAGCATTTCTATGGCGAAAGAAAGCGACCACTGGCGCACTGTCGATGAGTGTCATGCACGTCGCCCGAGTATGCAAGACGTGTTGTTCCCAGAGCGGAACGTCTAGGGCCTAGGCACATGCAGGGTAGGACCTCAAATCCAAAATAGTTCAGATGATCAATAATATACAATCGACTCCAAACGGGCGGAGGGAGTGGGATGGGCATTGTGATGCCAAGTTGCCCCTGGGCCGAAACCCCAACAGCAGCGTTGAAAGCACCAGCATGTCGGTCACAAGGAATATGTACACCAGCCCTTGAAGACAGCAGATAAGACAAGAACTTATTAAACCGTACTGAAGAGTCTTATAACCTCTACGCATATTCGCCTCAATCGTGTTGTCCTGACATGGAGTGTATAATTCCAACGCTCGACGAGAAAAGGGGTTGCAACTCCAAACGCGCAACTACTGGACCATACATAGAAATTGTAACTCAACAGGCTCTGGATTCACCACATAGCACTAAGTTAGTAACCTCCTTGGTTCTTGCCCGTTGGAAACAATACAGACCGGAGATAGGAAGAACCATTACTGTAACTGTCCAAAGCAGACCAGGCCTCGTACTCCTTCTCGTCGTGTCACAATAATAACGTCCAGGCAGCGAGTCCTTGTCGCATTGGCGACTTTCCAGCATAGCCAACCAGGTGTCCCAATGAAACATGCCGGCACTAGCATTTACACGACATAAATGAGGTCCTGGCATCGAATTCTCAAATGATATACTACGAGTCGCTTGCACCTGGAACTAGGCAAGTTGAATTGGTGTCTGAACCATCAACTGCCACAGGGACGGCATGGGGCAGTCCGTAATCTTTACTCGACTATAGCCAGGGCCCGCAAACCGCATGATAATTGAGAATTGCCTGTGTTTGAATCCTTACCCTTTGCTCTTATCAAACCCACTACACAAGGAACCTCAAGCACTTCATTTGGGAGAGAAAGGAGTCTGATGAGACGTGCTGGACCTTTAAACTGCCAACACAGGACTAAAACCTTTGTTTTTTGCATTTGCTATTGCTCTGATTCCTTCTTCACCCATTGCCCATTACCTGCACCAGAAACGGCGGCTTTCAAGTCGCTTTCTCATGGCCTGGGCCGAGTTTTCTCCTATATACACTTCACCAAGTGTTATGATAGTGACAGTTGGGAATCACTGGGAGAAATCATTAGGATCTACCTCCTTCTGAACCTGACATAGGAACATACCGCCATAATGACCCTGTTATAACATCCGAGATGGATGATCCCTTAAAACCCAAGCTTCTCCTCAGTTGCATCTAATTCTCGTCAGGTACAGTCGCCAGAGCGATGACGCTGAACTCGAGGTTTCCATCAGCGACCTTGGTAAACTTCTTGACAGTGGCCTCCAACGCCTTGTTGCTGAGAAGATCCTCGCCATCATCCAAAACACCCCGGTCGATCGGGCCTCCCCAGCCCCCCTCAAGATCGTACAGATGCCCATTCTCCCCCTTGACGAAGCTGATGAAGTGGTAACCGACGGGCTCCTCGCTAGCAGGGGCTATGGTATCGCCTGTGACTGCGGCGGCCATGTGTGCCTTCTCCAACTCGGCAGAGTTGTACAAAAGGTCGGCACGTGGCAGCGGCTTGAGAGGGAGAGCTTGCTTCAGAAGGTTGTCGAGATCCGAGCCGGGAACGATAAACTCCTTTGCCGAGCCGTTGCTCACGCTGTGGAGGAGAGCAATGAGGCCGCAGGCGTTGCCAATCGTCTGCTTGTACCAGGTGACGGGCTCATCAGGACCAGAGCCGTCGTAGGTCAACTCTTCGGAGCCAGGATCGTTCTTGCGTACACGGTAGTACATGGGGGCGGGGGTGATGAAGACGAGAGCGTGGACGGGGCGGGGGATCATAGCCAGCAGGTCCGGTTCGTCGACGCTGTAGACATCGTAGAAGCCAAGCTTCTCAGACACACCGAGGTTGTGGATGAGCTTGTTGAAGACCTCGGGGTTGTTCTCGAGCGGGATGAAGACCTTCTTGCCGTTCTTGTACGAGACTCCGGGAGTGGTCGACATGATGAATGATGTTTGGTGCGATGTGACAGAGGTGAAGCTTTTACCCCGCGATTGTTGTTATAGGCAGAGTTGGAGGCTCGAAGCAGTTGGTTGGAGGAGAAGCCAAAATGCCGTCAAGTGAGGTCAGGCAGCAGATGATGCGTAACCTCGTTGAGTCAGCCACGCGTACCAGTGCAGGCGGCAGCACGAACCGCAGCAAAACAATAGAGAGTGACGTATTAGAAACTTGGGGAATCAATGTCACGTTTTGGAATAATTGAAATGAAAAACTCGATACAATTGGCATACTTGGTCGTCACTGTTTGAGAGGAGGAGCTGCATTGCATCCGTGCAAGTCTACAGTGAATCACGGCTTGTAGTGTGGCCAGCTACTGCGAACAAGAGCAATTCAACGATGGAAATGGAGTACTCATTATACTTACTGACTTGATGTCTTTGGATCAAAACACAGTCGCCGTTGTCCTGTCCTTGTTGAAGGGACATGGAGATCTGGGAAGCAGTTTGTTATGAAGATGCAACACATGCTCACGCTAGACATATCTCGATCATAGGAGGAATACTGGAAAATATAGAGAAGATACTATGTAAGGCAGCATGTCATGTATTCAAAGAAACGAGAAACCCATTCCAGAATTGATGATTGCTCTTGGGCTCATGGCATAGCCATGTCCATGTCGGACCCTCGCCATACCGCGTAGTATGCATTCTTGACACAACATGGGGCGATGAATATCAAATTTGTGTGTTCCCCCAGAGGCCAAATATTCTATGTTACAAAGCCATTTGTCAAGAACAAAAGTTCCCCAGTCTGACTATCAAGGTTGAGTTATTAGCTGATCTCGTCGATCCATGAACCGGCAGCGACACGGGATGCGACGTCTCGGCCGAGAAGCGAAGCTGGGAGCCGGAATGGGCTGACCCAAAAGGTCCCGGTATTCTGGTTGCACCGTGAGTCAAGGGAAACAAAAGTTCTATATGGAGACGCTCCGTCTTTGTTATGCGAGGGACCTTTTGATGAGGACCGCCACTACAGACAGTATTTGGATGTCATGTGAATCAGGCAAGCCGAGGAATTATTTCCGGGAAGCTCCATCTGTTGCATAAATAAGATTCGAACTAGAGTTGATGTTGAGGGGAAATCAACATGGCAATATTGTTGAGTCGAGGTACGTATGGAGAGCATCTGACCGATTTGCCGAAGCCCGCACCCTGTATCCGAGACGCTGGATACCGCCCTGATACTCAAAGACCCTGGATCTGGTCGAGAAGCAGCTGTTTATCAGGATAGACAGCCGGGCATGCCGTTTATAGAGACAAAAGTGCCAAGCTGGGGGGAAAGGGACTCACACCGGCCAACGTATAAATCCTCACCCGCATCACCGTCATGGAATAGCCCGACGCTAGCCCCAGAGAGGAGGGAGATAAGCCCGCTCATTGAAGGTTTCAACACCATCCGGACGGCCTCTCATTGGCTGATAGCGAGGGCTGAATGGCGTGCCATGGGCTCAGGGGCAATTGATTGCGAAGCGAGCAGGGCATCTGATGCGACCTGAGAGGACTGAGAGTAGGAGATACGATGCCTTCAGAGCAAGTCTCCTGCATGTTTCAATGCACGAACCTCCAACAAGACGGTTCGAAAGAACCAAACGGAAAAAGTGGCCCATCAAATAGAATGGGAGGGCAGGTCGACAAAAGGTCCGAATCTCTTGGACTCGAGGCCACACAAGGACCATCGAAACTCGAATCGCACGAACAAGGCCCAGGGCCGGCCATGCCTCTTTAGGAAGGTGGCCCAGAAAACTGTGCCGTTGCCCGTGATGGAAGCGCAGTAAGAACATCACGCTATGTCCGAGATCGTCTAGAAGCGGGTTCTAGAGACAGTCTCGGAGACTACAGCGATGGTGCCAATATCGCCCTCTTCGCGGGGAGATTCGTCTGGGCCTGTCCTGTCTGGGCCTGTCTCTGGGGCTGAGACCGCCCCCAGGGCCTGGGTCTGTATAACCACACCCGCTAAGTAACTAAGCTGCCGACCGTCGGCAGGGCATTCATTCCCTCTTTTCTTGCTTCTGCACTGCCTCTTGCGAACCCAACATCGCTTCAAAGGTCGCTGTTGCTGCCGCCGTCGCTGTCGCTGCCATCGCGGCCTTCAACCCACGCGTTGCCGTTAGGTCGCCCGTCGCTATCGCCCAGACAATAACGGCTCGGGCGTTGCCCTCAGATAAACCATCATGGCGCCGTCCCTCTTTCGCAAGCGCCACGAGGCCGAGGACATCATCCCCATCCCAGGCCCCCTCGAGGCCGCTGCCGTCTCCGCCACCGGCCGCGATCGCCTCGAGAACCTCCAACAGTTTGAGAAATCCCACAAGTTCGACCCGAACCTGCCCATCGACGACCTCACCGATGTCGACGCCGCTATCGCAACTGGAAATGCCGAAAAGGGTATCGAGATTGAGCACGCGCTCATGGAGGACAACAGCCCCTACCCCGAGGTGAGGGCTGTTGTCCGAAACTACGACGTCGACGTCCCTGCCAACACCATCCGCGCCTGGGTTATCGGTCTGGTGCTTTGCACTATCGGTTCTGGTGTCAACATGCTCTTCTCGCTGCGTAATCCTAGTATTACCGTATCTACATACGTCGTCCAGCTCGTCGCGTATCCATTCGGTCTCGGCTGGGATCTCATCATGCCCGATCGCGAATGGAATCTCTTTGGCCTCAAATTTAACCTGAAGCCCGGAAAGTTCAATTACAAGGAGCATGTGGTTATCGTCGCCATGTCTAACGTGAGAATTCTCTCTGCACTGGATCAGGCTCTGGCTGACCTCGTTTCTAGGCTGCTTACGGCGGTGGTGTTCTCTATGCAACGGATGTCCTCTTGGCCCAGCAGATCTTTTACGGCCAGAAATTCGGCTGGGCATTCCAGATCCTCTTCGGCATCACGACTCTCTGCACTGGTTATGGATTGGCTGGACTGGCGCGCCGCTTCCTGGTGTGGCCCGCTGCAATGATCTGGCCGACCGACTTGGTCAACTGTGCGCTCTTCTATACTCTTCACGACCACTCCGGTTCCGATCCGACCAAGACCAATGGCTGGAAGGTTGGACGATATCGATGGTTCTTGATCGTGGCAGGCGCGGGCTTTATCTGGTACTGGTTCCCTGGCTGGATCTTCAAGGGCCTCTCCTACTTCACCTGGATCTGCTGGCTGGCTCCTCATAATGTCACCGTCAACAAGATCTTTGGAGGTCTGACCGGCTATGGCTTGATGCCCACCTCTTTTGATTGGACTGTGTACAGCGGCTATCTCCAGTCCCCTTTGATCCCCCCCTTCCACGCCATCGCCAACGTTCTCGTGGGCATTGTTGTCTTCTTCGTCTGCATCTCGATGGGAATTCACTTTACCGGAACCTGGTACTCGGATTACTTCCCCGTTCAGTCCTCTGAGTCTTACGACAACACGGGCAACGTCTACAACGTCTCCAGAATCCTCGACCATAACTTCCATTTCAACGAGACCGCATACAAGGAGTATTCGCCTCTCTTTCTGCCAACGCAGTTTGCCCTGTCTTACGGCCTCTCCTTTGCTGCTGTCACCGCCGTCGTTGTGCATGTTGTCTTGTACCATGGTCAGGAAATCTGGAGGCAATTCAGGCAGGCTCGCAACCAGGAAGACGATGTTCACATGCGCTTGATGAAGAAGTATAGGGATGCAGAGGACTGGTGGTATGCTGGTAAGTCAAGCCTATTCTGCCATGTTGGTGGAACCTGAGCAATTCTAACCTCTAAACAGCTCTCTTCATCGTCATGGTCTCCATCTCCATCGGCGTCGTTGCTGGCTGGCCAACTGGGTTCCCCGTTTGGGCCTACTTCCTCTGCATTCTCATCCCCGTCCTCTGGCTGATCCCCATTGGTGTTGTGCAAGCCATCACCAACATTCAGCTTGGCCTCAATGTTTTGACAGAGTTTATCATTGGATACATGGTTCCCGGACGCCCCATGGCCATGATGATGTTCAAGAACTATGGCTACATCTGCATGGGCCAGGCCCTCTACTTTGCCCAGGATCTCAAGCTTGGACATTACATGAAGGTCCCTCCACGGGTCATGTTCTCGTCTCAGCTGGTTGCGTCCATCTGGTCCGCCATTGTGCAGATCTGCGTTATGAACTGGGCACTGGGGCACATCCCCAATGTCTGTCATGATGATCAGCCCAACAACTACACGTGCCCTGGTGGTCGTGTCTTCTACACGGCCTCTGTTATCTGGGGAGCGATTGGTCCTGCCCGAATCTTCAGCAACGGCGCCATCTACTCCTCCCTTCAGTGGTTTTGGCTTGTTGGCGCTGTCACGCCTGTTCTAACATGGCTCATTGCTCGGAAGTGGCCTCGGTCGATCTGGCGCTACGTCAGCACGCCTCTCATCTTTGGAGGCTCTGGCATGCTCCCTCCGGCCAGTGTCTACATCTATCTCTGCTGGGGCATGGTTGGCACGTTCTTCAACTACTTCGTCAAGAGGAGGTATACTGGATGGTGGCTGCAGTACAACTACATCACCTCTGCGGCTCTTGACTGCGGCCTCATCTTGTCAACCATGGTGATCTTCTTCACCCTGTATCTGACGAGCGCCCACCCCCCTAACTGGTGGGGAAACTTTGGTGCTTTCGATACCTGGGATTGGAAGACCATGGCAGTCAGCAAGTCGATTGCCAACGGAACAACGATTGGACCTTCAACTTGGAATTAAGATTTAAGAAGGCAAAGGATTAGAACTGCGGGTTTTAGTTTGGAAAGCGAGACTCTGGAATATTTGCTGGGATTCGTCAGGCGTCATGGAATTGGTTGTGCTTTTTGCAGGATTGTTAGTTGGCGAGATACCTCAATCACGATTGATGTTTATGGATGATAGTCAACAGCCTCGGAAATTGGTATAAAATCACGGTTCAATTGATGTCAATGTATGAGCAATTACTGCCAAATCACTGAGCAAACGTGCATGTGACCGATTATACAGTACCTAATTATTGTATGGACTCTTCCCATCACAATCGCCTTCCCAAGACGCTTTTCCTCTTGTGGTGGTAAATCTTGGCACCGACCTTGCCCCGGTCACGTGCAGTTCGCGCCAATCGAGATCACATGACTTAGCTCGCACACACCGAACCCCGGTTTCTTAGGGCTCAGCAAGCAATTCGACCACTCCACCAAAAAAGCCCTCCCAAGTCTGAGAATTTCTCGATCGCCATCCTACTAACCGCCCAAACACCACAGCCAAGATGAGTATGTGACTACCTCACGGGTAGAGGGGACTCTACCTCGAGAGAAGCTTTTTTTGCTAACGCGATCGCAACAGCGAAGGGTACCTCCAGCTTCGGTAAGCGTCACAACAAGACGCACACTCTGTGCCGACGATGCGGTTAGTCCTTGTGCCCCCTCCTTCTCCTTACCAGGCCTTCCTCGATCAGCGCATGAACGAATTCGACGAGAACGGAGACGGAACTTTCACGACAATGAGCGATGGGGAATGGCCTGGATGGGAGACATGGAAATTCGAATGAAACGGGAGACTGATGGGATATCTAGGTCGTCGCTCTCTTCACATCCAGAAGAAGGAGTGCGCTGCTTGCGGCTACCCTTCTGCTAAGACCCGGAAGTGTACGTGAAACCCCAAACAAAACGCACCTCGACCCGACAATCTCGACTCGGATGGTGCTTGTCCCCGTTGGGCATGTCATACTGACCCGATCCCTCGTGCAGACAACTGGTCCGAGAAGGCGAAGCGAAGAAAGACCGTCGGCACCGGCCGAACCCGCTACCTCAAGGATGTGTCTCGACGATTCAAGAACGGCTTCCAGACTGGCCAGCCCAAGGGCGCCCGGGGCCTGAACAAGGAGGCTTAAACGGGGTAACCGCATCCCTCTACCGTCCCCTCACCACCCTCTCACCGCCCCGTCCCTCTTTCTCCCCCGCCTGAACGGAATTTGATGAAGATGGTGTGCGCACCTCGCACGGGAAAACTGCCCCTTTCTCGGGAGCTGAATGAATGGCGGAGGGGAAAAGAACTCCAGGCTGGAGACCACGGTGTTGGTGGTGGATCTGGGACGGGAGGCAAGTGTCTGGTTTTGGTTCGCGGATGAAAGGGGCGGCTGGAGCATGGGCACGGTGTTTTACATGTTTGAGCAAGGACAAAAAAAAAGAGGACCCTTTTGCTTTTCTGAGATTCCATAGGGATTCGGTTACGAGGCTGAAATGGCATCTTGATTCTGCATGAAGGTGCCCTAGGGTGTGGAAGAATATAAGCCATTGATCTACAATTGGCTTGTTGTTAATATGTGACGAGTCTTGATGTGTTTTCGTGAGAGGCTCGAGCCGGTGATCTATTTGTTGATATGGATTTCAACCGTTCTTTTGACTCATCTCAAGTGGAGGAGTTCCTATCCAACTCCTCTACCCTATAAACCTGTCCCTCAGGTTCCCCTCTCAAACACCTTGACCCCTCCATCGGCGGCAACATGATACAGGAACTCGGCCGCACCGCCCATGCCCTCGACACCAGGCCCCGTGATGCGCACAACCCCGCTGACGTCCCTTGCCGTTCCCGTGTCCAGCATACGTAGGGCTAGCACTGCATCAGCCGTGTGTGCCGCTGAGAGGGCGAGGCTGGCATGTTCACGCTCCAACGTTGTGGCTTGGGCAGTGACCAGAGGTGTGTCGGCAGATAGGGTAAGGAGGGTGCTGTGAACAAGCTGCGGCGCTAGTTAGTTTATGATTGTCACACATATTGTAGTCAGAGTGGAACTCACACTGCGGAGAGAAAGGACTAGGTTCTGGAGAGTGAGACTTGTGGTTGACTCGTCGGTGATGGCGAGTAGGGCGTCGAGTTGGTCGATGATGAGAACCTTGCGCGGCGTCCGCAGGTCTGCAATGGCGCCGTCGACCTCCTTCTTTACATCTGTGAGATTTGTGCTTCGGATAACTCTCTCTTTACGCGCAGCCGGTACAGAAGGCCGTGTTACTGGCTGGGCATTGCTGTATAGTCCTGTGAGGCCATCGACGAAAGTGAAGCGCCCTGTTCTGTTGAGAGCATCCAGATCCAGTCCCTGACTATAAGTTAGTCAAGACATATTAGGTTGGCGAAAAGGAGAGATATCCAAGAAAAACCCACCATCTTTGTGGCACCTTCTCTCCAGAAAGCCCCATCTCTCAGGAAGCTGACCAGCACAACTCCAGTATCTCTCGCACCCTCATCACCATCTGCGCTGCCTCTCAGATACGAGTACACATGACGCAGGGTAAGCCAATTCGAGCTTGCACCAAGGACACTGGTGAGGAGTATGAGAGATGCCTCTGTGGGAAGAGCGAGATAGGACTCTAGAAGGTGAGGTATGCGTGACGAGGAGGCCATCTTTTCTGAGTGATGATGGTTTTAATATTGGTGATTTTGACATGTCTGTACTGTGCGAGCGTTGGAGTAAGGTTGGTGGCATGTGCCATGGTGGGGGTGGGGACTGTGAGGACTTGGGTAATTAAGCACTGTGCTTGGGCTCAAGTAAAAGGGCCCGGGAACTAGACGCAATTAGGCCTCTTTATTCTACAAGATACAATAAAAGAAATGTGAGATGGCAAGTCTAATATTTATTGATATGTTTTATTATTGAGATTTGTTATCATTATATCCGCATTTATTCAATCCCAGCTTAGGTTGATAGACTCCAGTAGCAGGTGCCTGAATGATGACGCATTTGCTAAGCACAAGCACAGGAACATGACTTCCACTGCCTTCCCTCTCACTTCTCTTTATCACTCTTCATCCTCAACACCAACACTTTCCATCTATCCACCATCTTACATATTATTATTCTTCCCGTTGATACAGGGTGTCTTACCACCTCAGACCATCGTAACGACACAAACACCTGCCATCATAGCTCGCATCTGCCCATGAAGCTTGCCAATAGTATCTCACGCCCCGCATAGGGCCAATTTTGTCAACACTCTTCAACAAGCTCACAAGGAAGCCCCGTTGGCTCAGTGGTAAAGCGTATCACTAGTAATGATAAGATCACTGGTTCGATTCCAGTACGGGGCATGTGACTTGTTTTTTTTGCGCCTGTCGACTCTGAACTTGGGAACATGGTCTTTTTTGCAACATCTTGTGGCATTGTGCTGTCAAGGATGATTGATGGCCATGATGCCATCTCATAAGATATAGCTCACTACTCGCAGGGTTTTATTCAAGCTAGCGTTTCGGGGGCTTACTCCTAGATTTATGGGTCTTTTCACATCATTACACTCGAGATATACGAGAAGACACCAGGATATCATGCGCTCTCAAACAAATTTGTGCGAATTTGACTTCTATCGCTGTCTAGCCTGATATTTCTATCAACTCCTTCGACTCCTATTCCTTCTCCGGCGTAGCTCGGCCGCTCGACTCTTCCATCACCGCCTCACCCTGCACAATAGTATTTGGACGTCTACCCTTGACCAAGGATGTGCACACCCGAGCAATCGTTGCACGACTCTCCCACAGAGGGTAGATACCAACTGCGAAAAGAGAGAGGAAGATCCAGATGATGCCCACGCTGACCCAGCCGGTGAAGAAGGGCTTGGAAAAGACATAGCGGGAACCGTACATTGGCATGGGCCAGAGTACGAGGAACAACAGAGTTCTGCAGACACACTGGTTAGTATGGATCCGACTGCTTCCAACTATGGAGGACAACTCACAGAATGATTGTCATGGTGCTGGCAATTGTGAAAGCCTTCTCGAGCTTTCGCTGCTCCTCTTCAAAGCTGGCCTGTTGAGCCACGGCCACCTGTCTCTGGGCCTCTTCGTCAAGGCCGGAGTCCTTGATCACGTCGTGGTCATCTGCCCTGCGAATGTCCATCATCGACTGCCATTCATACTTGTCAAAGCCAAATATCAGACAAAAGATGGGGACGAAGACAACCGGGGACAGCAGGGCCGTGAGGTTTCCAGCAAGCATGGGGTCGTTGGACCCGGTGCAAGTCACATCCAGCTTGCCGCATGTCTTGCTGGCAGTTGCCAGCCACGCCGAGATGGCACAGGTGGCGCCGAGGATGGGAGACAGGGTAGCCGCCCATCGGTTCTGGCCGCGCCAGATAAGAGTCAGCGTCGCTGGGAGCACAGCTGCAGAGATGAGCACACCCATGAGGAGGTAGAGGTATCCCATCGAGATGCCATTGTACCACAATCCGACGGAGATACAGCAGATGATGAGGGCGTAGACGACCATGCAGGCATGAGACATCCAGATCAGGCTCTTTCCACTGGCATTGGGTCGGAAATAGGTTCGGTAGATGTCATAGGTGAAGATGGACGACGTCGCGACCAGCTCAGAGTTGAAGGACGAAGTGACCGCCAGGAAGACCATGAGAAGGGTGGCGATGGCTCCACCCTTGCCCAGGAGAGCAACGGCAGCATATGGCAGAGCCAAACCAGCCGAGACGTCAGCCTCGCTCATACGCTCCGGGTACGTTGGGAATCGAGGGTTCGACTCGAGGGCGAGGGCCGAGAGACCCAGAGTGGTGGCAGTCAGCCAAGGGATGGCGAACCAGGCAAGACCTCCTATGATGTAGCCAGGGAGGGCATGGACAGGGTGCGCGGCGATGGCCTTGTTGTAGTAACCGTTGTCGAGGAAGACGGTGCCAAAGTTGCCGACGATGTTGATGACGAAGAATGTGACTCCCCCCTTGGATCGCATCGTCAGGTAGCTTCCGTCTTGGTTGCCGGAGACTGGATGGGCCTTGGCTGCCTCGACGAGGAGGTCGTACACGGTAGAGGGACTGCCCAGGACATCAGAGGATGCATAGGCCGTCAGAGCAAAGATGATGATGATGATGAGCACAACGCCGCCGTGGATGTAATCGGTGATGAAGGTGGCCTTGAGACCTCCGATGAAAGTATAAGCAACGACACCGACAGGTAGCAGGAAGATTGCAGCGATGGTATTCATGCCAGTGAGGGCATTGACGGTTGCAGCACCTCCAGAGATCAGCATCAGAGAGACAAGTACGTTGGTCAAGATGCCAAAGACGATAAAGGTGAAGTGAGCAGGCGTCCCGTAGCGAGCCTTGATGACTTCGAGAAAGGTATGAGCGTTGGGGGCTCGCTTCTTGAGCATGATGGCCAGCGTCGCGAAGAGGAGGATCTGCACAGTCGCCCCAGAAGCATACCAGAACGGGCCCGAGACGCCGTACCGGTAGCAGACACCGGAACTCTGCAGGAGGGTGGCGGCCCATGTCCACGAGGAGACGACGGCGGCAGCGACGAGTCCCGACTTGACGGAGCGGCCGGCCGTGTTGAACATCTCGGAGGTCTGGACCTCATTGTTGTGGCGCTTGAGGATGTGGGTGAGGCTGATCTGCGAGATGTGAGCTTGTGATGATGTTGCCAGTACAAAAGGCTGACCATGAAGATGGCAAAGGCGAGGCCGACGCCGAGGACGATGCCGTAGCCGGCGCCCTGGCTCAGAGCTGGAGTCCCAGAACCAGCCATTGTAGTACAAGCTGGTGGATGTCACTTGGAGTCTTTGCTCTGTAGCTTGACAGGATGTGGCTGGCCGTGTTGATCACTGACAGGAACACTCGCCATATATACTACTCTATACAAGCTTGAACATGATCCCGATATGTCCCAGCCCTATCAGCAAGGCCAAGCAAAGCCAAGCCTTGAAGGTGTCGAAAGCATACTGCAGCAGCACCTTTGAGGTGCTTGGAGTATCGTTACATGAGATAAGGAGGGCATACGGACGATCAGACACGAAAAGAACAGGGGGGTTGACAGAAAAGCGCCGCCGGGGAACTCAGGATCACGCCGGGGAAACTGGGGGAAAGCGATTAACATGCTGGGGATGCGAATAAAGAAACATGGGGGACTGATGCGATGCCGGAGAAGTTGAATCCGGGGCTTGGTATTCCCCCCACAGGTTTGTTGCTTGGAAGAGGTGCTAATGCACGGTAGTTTTTGATAGTGATAAGGCCTCGAGTGGTGGTGTTTTTGTCATGAGAGAGCCTCAGTGCGGGCGAGTGGATGTTTGATGGCGTTTATTCTCCGTAGAACCAACCAATACCATGGTTCAATCCACATGCACATGTTTAGCTTGGCACTTTAATTCAATGACAACCAAGAGTGATTCAACGCTATCAAAGATAGGTAATAAGAAAAGAGTTGCTCGTCTTGCTTTGTCAAGATTCTCTGGGGTAACAAGCAAGGTCTTGGACGAATGGGGGAGGCTTGATAAGCCATGGTTCTTTCGTCTCCTGATAAGGTCATGACTGTCTCCCCCAGTTTGAGGGCATCGTCTTGGCATATGTACCATGCTTTTCCTTCTTATCTCGCATGCATGTTTTATTCCCTAGACAGACTGTTTGGAGGATTTGAAAAGTCGGTCTTGGCTTTTTGCTTGACGAGCGCCGGCGGGCCGAGTCTTTTTTGGTCGCCGGCGGCCTGGATAATTAGGCACTACTATGATTTGAGAAATGATGCTTGGTCTGAAAAACCCTGGATCTGCAACGTAACGAATGGTCTTTTCAATTCGTAAGTGACCTTGTTAAACATGTTAGAATTGAGAACGAGGGCATCATCAAGTCATGATGCCTGGCAGCCCTCGTAACCAAGGGGTATCTATCTAGTTTAAATTCCTTGTATATCTACATATCACTTGGCATAACAATACCTGCTATACCTACCTATACCACAGCTCGGCGAAGACCTGGATTCACCTCCCCCTCGACGTCCCTCTTGGTCTCATCCCTCAGGCCCTCCTCAAACAGCCCCGCCCACTTCGCCGCCAGAGATGCCATGTCCCAATCTTTTAGCCCCCCTCTCAGTTCTGCAGCCACAGACGTGACGAGCTTGCCCTCGAGGCCGCACGGCACGAACCGTGCCCAGGGATTCACCCCCTCGGGGCCTTCAATAGGCACGTCGATATTGATGGCTATGCCCAGCGCTGTGACGTGCCGCCGGTGGTGCACTCCCATAGCCGCAATCTTGCGCGCCGGTTGCCCGGCCGGCGTGGGGACCCAGACGCCGGGCTCGTCGCGGGTCGTGTATGTCTGTAGGCCGAACAGGCCGGCCAGCAAACGCCGCGTAGTCGCCTCGAGGTGAGCTGCGTACGACATGACAGAGTACCGCGCGTATAGTGGCGAGTGCATGTCCAGCACCGGCCATAGCACGAGCTGTCCCGGGCCATGGTAGGTGGTCAACCCACCGCGGGCCGTCTGTCTTACATCGGGGATAAATGTCTGCTCGGAGACGGCATCACGGCGGTGCGGGAGAGAAACTCGGAGGGGCGCACGGAAGCGTGATGTCTGCTCTGGTGTCAGGTTGGTTTGACGGCGGCCGAGGGTCAGGGTCGGGGTAGCTTCGAAGGAGAGGAGATGCGGACGAGGCGGTTGGTCATCGGGGAGGGTCTTCCAGGTGAGCAGGCGAGAGCGGAGCTTCTCTTGGGCGGCATCGGCGTCGTCATATGGGACGAAGGCGCCGGGACCGGAGCCGGAGCCGGAGCCGGAGCCGGTGAGGTGCTGATGTACAAGGAGGGAGGAGGCGCATCGACGGGCGGCCGGCATCCGGGTTTCGGAGCGGGTTAGAGTGGAGAGGACGGAGGGCCGTAACCTGGGCTGCAACGTGATCATGATCCTGGGCAACAGGATGAGGATTCCTCACAGTTGGATTGGAGGACAACCGACGGGGAGGGGTCGACGTGGCTTGACAGGGATCTACGAAACAAGTCCTCCCGTGTGACCTGATCTCTTGCGTGGAAGAAAAGGACTTGCCTTCTGAAGATCTCGTGGGCCTGGGCAAGATGGCGCCGAGGGAAAAAAGGGCGCTTGTGGAGATGTGACGTCGGCAATGGAAAGGCGGCGCCGGAGGGGAAGGTTCCGAACAAACTCTTCCCTTTGCACAGACTTTCATCCCGTCTCTTCTGCTCAACTCAGGTCGATCGGCAGCTGTCAAACGGGTGATACTGCACCAACTCAATCCATCTGTTTGACCGAGACGAGCAGGCTCGAAAAGGTTATTGGCTGGAGCTTGGCTTAGGGGGAAAACATACATTGCATGTCGACGCAATCACATGAATAGACGGACTCAGCACGTACGACCGAGCTTGTGTCTTGATGCTCAGCTTCTTGGCACTCTCTGTCGACAAGAGCTCATGGACAAACTGCTGTATCGTCGGCATCATCAACTCGGGTGCAATGACATCAGCAAAGTTACCCTTTCCTCTTGCTCTACGCTAGCCTAGATGGATGGGCAGCAGCAAGCTGAGAGCTTCACCTCCCTGGTCAACAATCGCCGCCAGTGTCGTCATCGCCCAGGTTTTGGAGCGATGGGTCTGTTCCACCTGGAGGGGAGACGAGAGAGCCGTCTCCCCACCCTCTCTGGAAAGCATCATGGGCTCTGTGCGGTGAGTGACCAGGCCAGACCAGGCTTTTTAGTGCCATTCACGCAAGAGACTCTCTGGTGGTGATGGACAACGGGAGCCTACGTAACGCCTCCATCTCCAGACTGACTGGGCTGGACTGGACTGTGATCCCCTCCCCTCCCTGGTCCAAGCATGATTTATTAGCCTTGCCCTCCCCAGAACCTGTTTGCCCACCTTTTTCTACTCTTCGTCCCTCTCAACGTTGTTGTCCCTCTAATAAGACACCATTCTCTGTCGACTGAGACATCTGTCCAGTGGCTCCACCAGCAACACGAGGCAACGCAAAGCATCACATCACATTTTTCTGTACATGGGCTATTGAAAAAAGCTAAAAAACGAGGGAAAGGAAACAAAAACAAGCTCCATCGCAATCTTTCAAGGCTCCCTCCCTTCTTGTTTTACCTACATACGCTTGCTTCCCTTCTCTTCCCTTCCTTTCCCTATCTGCCGGTAATTAAACACGCCAAAAACGCACGACCCCACAAGCGCCCTCTTTTTTTTACAGAGCTTGCCTTGCTTCCCTGGTGGTGATCCTGGCCTGACGACACGACAAGGGAGCAAGCAAATATAGCAGCAAATCAACCGACGTCGGCATATTTGACCTTCTTTCCCCCTCCCTCGATCGGGTTCTGGACTTGACGACTGAGCGACTCTTTTGCTAGTAAGATCAAAGTTTGTTCAGCTTCTCTCCAACATCAATCACAATGGCAAAGCGTGGGTTGCCCCCTAAACACCAAAGCCTGGACATCACCACTAATCGTGAACTTCAGACGCGCCCCTCGGCCTCGCGGGCCTCGTCCTCCTCGCCACGTCCCTCCTCTTCCTCTGGTTCATCATCCTCTCGGGCCTTAACAACACCACACCCCTCAACAAGACCTATTTCCTCCGCGCCGACACAAGCGACATCACCGGCGCCCGCGACGTCACCCAGTGGACTTTCTTCTACATCTGCGGCGCCGGAAACAAGGACTGCAGCTCTGCCCGCCCGGCGCCCTCCATCGGCCGCGCCTGGAGCTCGAATCCCTCTGGCGCACCCGACTCGCTGGTTGGTGGCAGTGATGGTGACCGCACCTCGGGCAAGTACTTTCTGCTCTGGCGCTTCGGATGGGTGTTCATCCTCATCACCCTCTTCTTCGAGACGGTCGCCTTCTTTGCTGGATTCCTCGCCTGCTGCGGTCGTCTTGGCGCTGCCATCTCGGGATGCTTCTCTGGGCTGGCTCTGCTGTGCTCCTCAGTTGCCATGTCCCTGATGACGTATGTATTCCCTCACCTGCTACCAAAAAAATTCAACTCACTAATCATCTTAAAGTGCCACCTTTGTCAAGGCTCGTGATGCCTTCAAGTCTGATGGCCGCTCCGCCTCCCTCGGCAGGTATGCCTTTGGCTTCGCCTGGGCCTCCTGGGCTGCCCTCTTCCTCGCCACCGTGCTCTTCTTCCTGGGCCTGCGCGGCGACAAGTCGGCCAACCGAGGCTACAGCGGCCGAACCTGGCGACGAAACCGCAGCGTGCGCAGTACCACGGGCTACGACGGCCGCCGCGTCAAGGACGACTACTCGTAGCGTGGGACGACGCCCTTGAAGCCGGCAACGGCCCCCGTGCGGGACACGGAAGGGGATGGTGCTGGCGTATCGGCCGAGGGTGAAGCCCGAAGCCAAGACCATGTTGAGCTTCGTCCTGTTCAAGATGAAGGCAACCGTCCTATAAACACCGACGCTGTTGACCCAACAGTCGGAGCGGCAGACGAAAACAACATGGCCAACACCACCATCCCCTCTGAAACCACCACCACTGCCGCTGCCCAGGCCGGCAGCGGTAGCAAGACCTAACGTAATACGCTCACATCTTGCCCACCATCCGTTTACCACTCGAGCACGTTGCTCGGGCTTTTGCATACACGATGTCTTTTCTTGGGAGGGTGGCATTTTAAGCATGCTCCAGGAGTAATGCCGGCGTTTGTCTCGTGTTATGAGCGATCAATCAATGGAACCAAGCTGTAATGAAGATACCTACTGCGAGATAATACAACGAATAACGCAGTGCCTCAGTTCCCAATGCAGTAGCCAGCTTTGGTGAACACATACCCAGCCCCTTGAAGCGCATCCATATCGACGCACCGTTGATTGATAGAAACCTTGCTCACTCTCAAGTTTGCCATGTCGATTGACCATGAATATTCAAAAATTTCCATTTATTTCTCTCTTATTTCTCCTTCCCTTACTTCCACCCATTCACAATGCACGCATCTAATCTCATCTCATCTCATCCATCTCATCCATCTCATCCAATTCATCTCATCCATTCTTGACCCAACAAAAGCCAGAAGTCGCCCTCAAAGCCCTCTTTGTATTCCCATTCCCTCTTCTCGTGTCATTCACTTTTCCAACCCTTCGTATACGTACATGAAACAAAACGGAAAAAGAGGAACCAAAAAATGGTGCCCTAGTCATTCCCAAACTGCCACCAGTCTCACCTATTTAGTTATGTTCGTCCAAAAAAAAAAAAAAAAAAGGAAAAAGAAAATGCTTAGATCCAATCCGTGTCCGTCTAAAACCATCCCAAAGCGTGTACAGGGCGTTTTCCAGGAAAATTCAATAGCCAAATCTGGACCGACAGAGGGGATAGACAAACCCTGCAAGCAATCAAGTGTTTGCTCGTCTCGTCAACAAAGGCAGAACTGCAAGCTGAGCCATCACATGGATCTATTGCACCATGCTTGCCTGCAGAACCTTCTTTCTGTTTCACCAACCAGATACCCGCTCTGTTGGCGAGTCGACGTTTTCGTTTGTCTTCTCCTTTGATGCTTCAACATCCTCGCTGCGGGGCATTCATGCATTGTTCGGGCTGGAGATTGGGCTGACGGTGTCGAGTGGTGCTGTGTGCAACGCTGGTCTCACAGGCCCATCACTATCCAGGCCCTCTCTCTTCCGACGTAACACGTTGTTCACCCACTCTGCCACCTCGGCGTCTTCGGTCGATGACTTCAGGTCAATCTTGCCTACAGCTTCTGCCACCTTCTCGACTTCGTCTCCTTCCTCCGCTTCTTCAGTAATCGTCTGGGGTTTGCTGAATTCGCTGAGCCATGCGTGCTTCAGCATCATGGCATAAGTTGGCCGTTTCATGGGGATCTTGTGGAGGCACCCTCTGACAAAGTCCTTGGCCGTATCTGAGTAGCCCTCTTCTGGCATCGCCGGTGGCTCGCCCTCGACAATGGCCTGTTGATCCAGTTAGTTATCTAGCAGCCATGGTTGAAGATATTTGAGGTCACTTACGCTTAGCTGGCTAAAGATGGTGGATGACACCTCAGGCGGGTAAGGGTAGGCACCCTTGGCACACTCAATGATGGTCAGACCCAGACTCCAGACATCGCTCTGGACGCTGTATGACCCGTCTGCGTTGCCCGCCTGTGCGAAGCCGCCACCAGATATTCGTTCCGGCGCCATGTAGCTCTGGCAGCCGATGTTGGTCCTGGCCATGCTGGCCACTAGGTTACCACTGACGCCGAAATCGCAGATCTTGACCTGGCCGCGCGTGTTGATCAGGATGTTTGTCGGCTTGACATCACGGTGGATGATGCTGTGCTCGTCCTTGAGGGACTTGAGACCCATGACTGTCGAGTATGTGATCTTTCGTAGCACGTTCTCCGGGATGCCGCCATTGTACAACTTGTCGATGGACCCGCCGTCCATGTACTCGATACATATGTAAACAGCACCCTCTTGGAAGAAGGCACCATAAAAGTCGATGATGTAGGGCGAAACACATTCGTGTAGGATGACGAGCTCCTTCAGAATGGTAGTGAACTTGGCATCGTCAAGCTCCAACCGCATCTCCTTCATGGCCATGATGGTCCCGGTGGTGCCGTCGCTCTTTTCTGAGTCGGCACCGTCCTCGGCGGGCTTTACTGGTGTTGGATCTGACTGCGAGTACTGAACAGGGACGGGCTTCCCGCCGAGACCTTGACCAAACCGGGGAACCCTCCTCTTGGCATGCCTCACCTTGTAGACGGTTCCGTAGTTACCCTTGCCTAGCTCTGCCAATGTTTCCACCTCGTCGAGCGAGATGCTAAATGTCTGGCCGTTGGCAAAGTTGACTCCGGTCCGTGTGATTGTGGCAGCGCCATCAAACGTCACCCATCCCTTCTCGGTGTCGATGTATTTCTTAAAGTCATCCATCTTCGACCCTTGACCTGTAGGACCCGTTCCGTTCGATTGTTGCTGGCTTGGCTTGTCGCCTGTAATGTCCGACAGCTTCCCGGGAGGACCAGTTCGTCTCATGCCGGTGGTCGGGGCAGGGCTTGCTCCGCCCATATCTGACAGCCTCATGCCCATCCCACCGCCCATCTTGGCCCTCCTCTCGCTCAATGACGGTTTCGGAAGGATGGGAGCGGACCTGGGGTGTGGGACGGCGCTTGGCCGGTGCATATTAGGCGGTATGCGCAGATTCGCGGGGAACCCGTTCGACATGTTACCCGTTGGCGACTGTCCCGCAGGCGACACAGGGCTACTGCTAGTGGGTGACATGCCTTTTTGCAATCGCTGTTGATGTAGTGCCCGTGCCTTGGCCATGATGCTGTTTTCTACCGAGGCACCGCCGCTTCCGGCGAAGCTCGAGGACGTCGATACAGGATGTCTAGCCATACCCAAGAGACCCATGGCTGTCGAGTTTGGGTTCATGTTGGGGGGATCAGACACGGACCGTAACGACGGCATTCTTCTTGGGAGCTCCTCGGGGCTGTCGCGACTAGGAGATTCGAGCGGTGTGCTGGGTTCGGACGAGTCTTCAGAGCCTGGAGACGCAGGAGTGGAAAACTCCTTCAAGCACGAGTCGTCCGGCGTGGCCGGAATCGAGCCGGAGGCGGACATCGGAAGGATACGGTACGGCGGAGCTACCTAGGTAAAGGAGACAAGGCAAGGCTGGTGAGCAAGTTGTGGTGGTGGAGGGTTCGAGATTCCTGCCAACGGTGAGAAACAGATGGTGCAACGAAATTTGATAAGGCGGCGTCGAGGTCACGAGAGGCAGCTGGCAAGGACCGCGGGGAGCTGTCGATCGGGAGACGGGACGCGATCGATTCGATGGGTACAAAGAGGAGGGATGGAGGGGAAGCAGATGGTGCGATTTTTGGAGCTAGACGGAGCCTCGCAGCGGGCGGTCTAGGCCTTTAGAACTCTAGACTGCGACTGGGGGCCTTGTCGCCGGAGGATGAAGGTTGCAGAAGACCGGGGACGAAGAAGCCCAAAGAGGCACGCTGGTTTGTGATATCGGGATCAATTGCCCTTGAGCGGGTTGAAAATTGTGTTACGTCGGGTGCAGATATTGCACCTGGAGGTGCGCGAACAGGGATGCGGGTGCTGCGGAGCTTCTACCCAAACTGTATCATGAGAAACCACCTCTCAACCATGATATGCCCGAAACAGGCGATGTTTGCGGGACGAGGTCGACGATGGCTCACGAACGTTCGAGAGGAGCCGGTGCGGAGGTTTATCGGCGGGGATCTGTAATAGACTCGGCCGTTAGCATGCGTTTCTTTTACTTTTACTTTTCCTTTCTCTTCCCCTTTCCCTGATGCGCCGCCTCTTGGTACTCGTGGCCAGGGCACCGGACGCACATGATGATTGCACTCGTACCTCGACAAGCACCCTGGCTGCAATGAACCGCAAAAAGGTAATGGAATTGGCTCAGGTATCCATCCGATCCGGCGCGTCTCTGTGGTCGGGCAACGTGCAAGTAGCCGGGTGCGGGTGCGGGGTCGCAGGCTTGCGCTGCGCAGGTGAACAGAGGAGCGAGGGAGGGGAAGACGAGGGGCCAATGACTTGTGGAAAGCTGCAGGCGGCGTCTGCGAGGGTAGGGATGCGTGGTGGGAGCACAGAAGTTGCGAGGAGGTCGCTGTGAGGAGGAGCAAAGCAAGACCACCGTGAGGTGGATGGTGATGGTTTTGTGAGAAAGGCGCAAGAATGTGGTGGTGGTGAGGTTGGTATTTGGTCAAGATTGGCTAGGACAACCTAGGTACCTAACCAGCCAAAAATCCGGTCCAAAATTACGGCACAGCTCTCCCAAGCCAGGACACACAGGCTGGGCACCGGCGCTGCCACTGGGCGCCGCTTTAGGTGGCTTCATGGCAAACGCCCCTATCCCTGCTCTGGACACCACAGGTACTTGGCGATGGATGGAACTCCCCGCGGCGGGCTTGGTTAGACAGGGATCCAACCTATCGACAACTCTTCGCAGTGGAGGGGAGGGCAGAATGTGCGCTAGTGTCACTGAAACTGTGCGACCACTGCCAAATGGGCCCAGAAATAGCCAAATGGGATTTTCATCTCTTGCTGAGACCGCAATTTAGTGAGGTCAATGATCGCCGGTGTTGAGACGGTGATGTAATGCGTCAATCTTGACGACAATTTTGTAAACATTTTTAGCACCATGTTTAGGAGAAAACGGCTGCTCGCGCAAGTCTATATGATAAAATGGGTAATAATGCGCCTTTCAGGAAAGAGTATGATTTTCCAAGGCTCCGCGCTCGATTCGTCCTTGATTTTGGGAAATTTGCGACGCCATCCGATGACGTTGATGCTGTCGATATAAACTGTGGCTTGAAGCTGGCCTTGGCTAGAGGTGGGTACTTGGACAGGCAGTAGGAGAAACACCGCAGGCTAAGGTAGACCGACACAAATATTGGAGCATCTCTTCTAATAATCAGAACATCATGTGTTCATCCGATTTTTATCAGCCTTGGCCCAGTCGGCTGCATCGCTTCATAGCCTGCTTGATGCCCTGCCTTGGCGGTGCAAGTGAAAGTCCGGCGATATCCCCGCTACCCACTGCTCACGATGAACATCTTTGGCATGGCATCAAGAGGGGCGAAGATATGCATGGATCTTCATCATTGACAGGATTAGTCACCAGATAAGACAAACCGAAACACAAGATTATCACTCCTATTAGTTGACCAGAGACATAGGGCATATGTATTATTACTATGGCGATGGCGATAAGTATGGATTGAAAACTAGAGATGTCTATTTGGTTTTCACTTTAGTATGGATTCCAAAGCATCGTGATATCTAGCAAATCAACTTGATACTGGTGCCAGACTCGAGTACTATCAACTTGAAAAGGCCTAGCAGTACTATACATTAATCTCTTGCCTCATTTTTTGCCGTCAATATTACCTGCTCGCGTGTGCATCATGACAGACTTGAGACTGCACATCTCTACCCCTTGGAGTTGGAGACCAGGCTTGAGACAGCCCCAATCGTCATGACATCGGGCTCCAAACCTCTTGTTCCACGTGGGCAGCCCGGTCTGCCCAATGCCCCCTCACCGCGTTTGACGTGCGGGCGATCAAAGCACACTCACTCCCTCTGGCCTTGGCGGAATGGTTGTGTGATGTGCATCATTCTTTCATGCCATACATGTCTGACCACTGGCCATTTTACGTTGGCCCTTGGAACGCGGGCTTGCACATGGCAGTGGAAGCAAGGAACCTGCAAAGGAATGCTGGATAGGCTTATGCAAGGGCTTTGCCATGGCCCAGGCAAAGGGAATAGCAATTTCACTCAAACCTTTCGATCAAACCCCTTGGAGTTTCCAACGGGTTTACAGCTGGGTTTCGAGGCTACCCTTTGCGACCTATCCGCCGCGCCGCGCCGCACCACCATTGTAGGTGGACTTGGCCTCAAACCCGTGATTGAAAAACTGTTCTGGCTGGTGCTCATGGATCAAAGATTCTCCTGTGGTCTCGTGACTTGTCTCGTGGGATTTCTTTTTGCCCCTGGCTGGATCGCCCAGCACAGCCTTTTTCTGCTCAGCCCAATCCTGGGCTGGACCTTTCTTGGCTTGTCCACTGCCGACCTCTGAGCATGGAGGGATGGACAACGTGCCTTGATTGAGCTATGACGAAGGCGGTTGTTGCCATGGCGCCACAGTCCATTTCTTTACCCCTGTTCAAGCCACCCCGGGGACGCTTGATGATGGATTCCGTCACCTCTTCAAACGTCGCTTCGTCTCTCGATCAATCAGCTTTGTGCTGCTTGCGAATGTCTCGGCGATCGATTCGCTGGATGACCTTGCGAGAGGAGTCATCGATTGAGGCGTCACGTCGACGTGGCCTCGTTACAGTCGCAGCATGAACCCAATTGGAGCCTGCACCGATCGATAGTTGGCCTCCCAAAGACGCGTGGCGCGGTCATCAAAGTGTAGGAAACCCTTGTGTGTATCACCCACGCCCTGACGCCACGGCAAGGTTTCAGCTGCTCTGTCCCGGACGGTTTGGGGAATGGCTGGGTTACCTCAGGGCGCATATGCTCAAAAGCTTGTTCCAGGAGAGTTGCGGGTTGATGTACCCGTCACAAAGCAAGCAGCGGAACAGACAGCTCTCAATGAGCTGAAGTCCCAGCTTTGAGATGAGGTAGCCAAGCAGTCTATGCAAGTGTAAACGGGGCATCTGACAGCACATTGCCTTTGTCAGAGTTTACCTAGCTCAACTAGCCCAGGTTATCAATCGACCGTGCATCGTGGGTTTGCTCTAGGTATCCAGATCCAATCCATTGCCATGTCCGGCACCGCCGCCTTTCGCCCCATCTAAAGAGCCCACTCCCAGGTCTTTTCCCTTGATCTCGCCATCACTGCTGTTGCTTTTTCTCCCTCTTCCAACCTTAAAACAGCGCGGGACCTGTTCAATTTCAGAGACTCTTGCCCTGAATTGCTTTCCCCTGATCTTCCGGCGCCTAGCACTATTGGTCGTTGTTTGGGTGCCTTATCTTTCGCATCCGCCCTGATAAAAGCCAGCTCCCCTTATCGCCCCCCGACTTGCGCCGACCACCACCACCACCAACACTTACTTCATCTTCATCAACGACGACGACGAAACGAAGCATCGCCAGTTTTTGATGGCTTCGTTGCGGACCTTTTCGGTACCGTCGTTCCGGCTGACGCAGTTGGCCCAAGATGCATACGAATTGCCTCTGCAGACCTTAGCGAACACCCATGAGTCGCATCCTTCTCTGGGGCATCTTTGCCTCCTGGTCTTTGAGGCCGTCCTCGAAGTAGTCTGTGTCAGTTTGCCAGGCTACATCGTCGCGCGACTCGGCCACTTTGATGCCGAAAAGCAAAAGTTTCTGGCCAACCTGAATGTGATGCTGTTCACGCCATGCCTGAGTATGTCGCGCCCATCGACCTCTTGCAAGCTTCTGCAGACGCTGACATCTACTAGTCTTCACAAAGCTCGCCTCGCAGCTTAATGCTGAGAAGCTTTCCGACCTCGCCATCATCCCCGTGATTTTCGTCGTCCAGACCTTTGTGTCTTGGACCGTATCCGTTCTCGTCGCCAAGGTGTTCCGATTCAACAGACGCGCCTCCAACTTTGTCACCGCCATGGGCGTCTTTGGCAACTCCAACTCACTGCCTATTTCTCTCGTTCTCTCGCTTTCGCAGACGCTCAAGGGCTTGCACTGGGACAAGGTTCCTGGAGATAACGATGACGAGGTCGGTGCCCGAGGCATCCTATATCTCCTTATCTTCCAGCAACTTGGTCAACTCGTCCGCTGGAGCTGGGGCTATCACGTCCTCTTGGCTCCCAAGGACAAGTATCCCGAGTACCGCGAGCAAATCGCTGAAGAAGGACAGCGATATCACGATGAAGAGCATGAAGAACCCGAGATCGAGGTTCTGATTGACGGTCTCGACGGGGAGACTGAAGACGAGGGAGACCGCCAGAGCATTGATTCGGAAAACTATGACCCTGCCGGCCGCACGCCTATTGCCCATGCCTCCCGAGTCTCGCTGGCGGTTTCTAGTGATGATGATTTTCTCTCCAAGAAGACCACTTCCAAGAACCACCAGGGACAGGCTGGGGTCAACGGCTATCTTAACGGCAACGAGGGTGGCATTGAGACATTCCCTCGCGTCCCATCGTTGGAAGACGATGAAGAACCCCATGGCTTCTTTGCGCGAGCGACCTCATCGGCAAAGGCCCCCTTTATTCGTCTCGGAAAGGCGACATCTAAGGGTGTCTGTAACCTGTACGAGAAGTCCCCCGCTCCGGTCAAGTCGTTCCTGAAGTTCATGAAGCGAGTTGGTGAGAAGTTCAACAACTTCATCTGGGAGTTCATGAACCCACCGCTCTGGGCCATGCTTATTGCCATCCTGGTCGCTTCCATCCCGGCCCTTCAGCGTCTGTTTTTCGAGGAGGGCTCTTTCGTCCAGAATAGTGTCACCAATGCCATCCGTTCTAGTGGAGATGTCGCCGTCCCGCTGATCCTGGTTGTGCTGGGTGCCAACCTTGCGCGCAACACCATGGCCAAGGATGAAGCTCTCGACCCTGAGGAGGAGCGCATCGGTAACAAGCTCCTGATCGCCTCGCTGCTTTGCCGCATGGTCTTGCCCACCGCTATCATGGCACCTATGCTCGCGCTGATGGCCAAATACGTGCCCATCAGCATTCTTGACGATCCCATCTTTGTCATTGTCTGCTTCCTGCTCACCGGCGCCCCTAGCGCTCTGCAGCTGGCTCAGATCTGCCAGATCAACAGTGTCTTTGAAAAGACCATGGGCAGAATTCTGTTCCAGAGCTATGTCATTTGGTAAGCTAAACCCGGTCCCTCGGCATCATGCAGCCCGAGATGCGCTAACACCTGACAGGATTCTTCCCTCCACTCTCATTCTCGTAATGATGGCCCTCGAGGTTGTCGAGTGGGCTCGATGATAGATCTCTACACTTCCTTTATTGGAAAAACTACGAACACGACATTGCGTCGATTCGGCATGGAACTCGATTGGTTGTGCTTTTTTGAAATAATGTGTGCGCGGGCGTTGAGGCGAGAGTTATACATTGGACAATATACGAATAGGGCCACAAGGCTGATCTGAGTTGTTGGGACCGGACCCGACTTGGATGGACTCGGCTTTTGGGAATTGCGTCTTTTTCTTGTGTTATCACATCACTTGGGATTGTCTGTCCAGCAGCACAAGGCCAAGTTTTGCTTAGTATGAGGAACGACCTAGGATAAGAGCTTGCATTGTTCAGCTCACTCAAGTGTAACAGCGATCGTGATTGCAAGTACAGCCTGATACCAACATTAAATAATGATATTGTTTTGTCACGAATGACTTGAAAGTGCCCCTCGATCAGTTCGTGCCATTGACCAAGTCCTCGGTTGGCAGGATTTCCCAGTCTCTTACGGTTCCCTTCCAGTCGCTGATCCGCACATCCCTGATATCCACTGACACAACCCTGACCTCCTCGCCAGCCACGAAGCAGTTGCGCCCGCCATCCTGGACGGGACCGTTGTTCTGCTGAAACCGCTGAATGTCGACCTCCTCAAAGGTGTTGTTCTCGAGATGCTGTTGGCGATAATATCGCTCCTCCTCGGTCCCGCTTGGCACCAGACGGGCGGCACCCCCTATGGTGGCACTGATGCTAGATAGCTGCGATGTGTTGAGGTTGAGGAGAAGAGAGGCGAGGCTGGAACGATGCTCGGGGCCTGGAGAACCACCAGAGAGGCGGCGGCCATGGGTGGGTGGTCGATGAGAAACCCCTGTCACTGAGATTAGTACACCAATCTTGACGGATGAAAACTGAAGAATGAGATGCGCGGCGTACAATCGTGGACAAGTAGAGACACATTGGGGTTTGCGACAAGATTGATAGTCTTGCGAGACGCGGGGTTCGTCGTCATGATGATGACGGGGTAGTTGGAGTAAGGCGACGAAGGGAGGTAGGTGTAGTTCATGAGTGATACTTGTGGAATGTTATCGTTGCATGTTGCCAGATGAAGCTATATCTAATGTCAATCTTCTGCTGTATTGGATATGATATCCAACGCAACGGGCTGTCGGCGATGCGGGGGAGGGGTGCGACGTACGAAGCGAGCATTCTCAAGGCACTGGACAACATCTGGAGGGAGCGTCGATGTTGTCTGCTTGTTGGTGTCGCCTTGAGAGGCCTCAGCGTTGAGTGGTATATTTTGATCCATTGTGCGACGATGGGTGTTTGTTGATGTTGATGATGGAGTTTGCCTGGATGGAACTCGTCACCTCGAAGCAGCTTCTCCAACTCGGCACATTCCGCGACTCCCGGCAGGAATGATGACAGCGCTCAAAGCTTAGTCATTGAGTAATCGAGTTATCGATCTGGAGCTGGAGGGGCAGTCGCATGTGACGTAGCGGAGCAGCACCTTCCCCAGAGCGAGCTAGGTAAGCAATTGATCTAGCAAGAGCTGCCGTCCGGGGAAGTCCTACCCGGCTACTTGCGGTTCCTCGCGGTCACGTTCGCCCTCAACCGGCTTGGACCTCTCAAGCCGACGGCATAGCACATTCGCGGCATTAGAAACGAGGGTCATCAACCGAGAAAGACCTTTTCGAATAAATTTTCCTCTTCTTCAGATGCTTCTCCTTGTAAACCTCTCCTCCTGAGGCCTTCTGAAGCTGCCATTGCTGTCTCTCTCTGAATTGAGTGCCTCTCTCCAACCGGCCACCATGCGTTCCCTCCGCGCAAACCGTCTTCTTCCTTTGAAGCCTCTCCCTCGTCTCCTCTCTACGACGGCCTCTCCTAGCGTGGCCTCTGCTTCTACTGCCTCCTCCTCTTCTACTCCTAAGTATACACCGATCAATTCGGTCCTTATCGCCAACCGCGGCGAGATCGCCATCCGTATCAACCGAACTGCCGAACGCCTCGGCATTCGTGCTACCACAGTCTACACCGATGTTGACGCTGGCTCCTGGCATGCCTCGTCGGGCTTCCAATCACTTGGCCTCGGTCCTGCCAATGCTTATCTAGACGGCGAGAAAATCATTGCGCTAGCGAAGCAGAATGGCATTCAGGCGCTGCACCCCGGATATGGCTTCCTGTCAGAGAACTCTAAGTTCGCAGAGCGCTGCGAGGAGGAGGGTATCGTGTTTGTCGGGCCACCTGCTACTGCTATGGCCGACATGGGACACAAGGCTCGCAGCAAGGAGATCATGACTGCTGCCAATGTCCCCTGTGTGCCGGGCTACCATGGCACGGAGCAGGGCGAGCAGGAGCTTCTGGAGCACGCCAAGAAGGTCACATTCCCAGTTCTCCTCAAGAGTGTGCGAGGAGGTGGTGGCAAGGGAATGCGAATCGTCTTGACAGAGGACGAATTCTTGACGCAGCTTAAGAGTGCTCGTGCCGAGGCCAAGGCCTCGTTCGGTGAAGGCGGCGAGGTCATGCTGGTGGAGAAGTACATTGTCCGCCCTAGGCATGTTGAAGTCCAGGTATTCGCCGACAAGTGGGGGAACACTGTTGCCCTTGGAGAGCGAGATTGCAGTGTTCAGCGACGACACCAGAAGATCCTAGAAGAGTCTCCTGCCCCCGATCTAGATGAAGCGACCCGACATGACCTCTGGGACAAGGCCAGGAAAGCTGCGTCTGCCGTGGGCTACGTCGGCGCCGGCACTGTCGAATTCATTCTCGACAAGGACACCAACAAGTTCTACTTTATGGAAATGAACACTCGACTCCAAGTGGAGCATCCCGTCACAGAGATGGTGACGGGCTTGGACTTGGTGGAATGGCAATTCCGAGTGGCTGCTGGCGAGAAGCTGCCTCTGACTCAGGCAGAGGTTGAGGAGCAGATGAATCAAAGGGGTGCTGCTATCGAGGCACGAATTTATGCGGAGAACCCTGAGAAGGGCTTCATTCCCGATTCAGGCAAGCTGGTACGTGCCTATCTACCCACCGAGTTACAGAACAAGGACGTCCGTCTGGATTGGGGATTCCGATCTGGCAGCACAATCTCTGAGGCATATGATGGCATGATTGCCAAGCTCATTGTGCGAGGCGATACACGAGAGCGCGCCATTGCCAAGATGGAGAGCGTTCTACGTGCTTACGAGATTGTCGGCGTTGCTACAAACATCGAATTCCTGAAGCGACTCTGCCAGACCGACGCCTTTGTTGCCGGCGATGTCGAGACGGGCTTCATCGACAAGTGGCGAGAAGAGCTCTTCAAGTCTAGACACATCAAGAACGAGGTGTTCGCCCAAGCAGCTCTGGGAATGGTCAACTTTGAGTTTCGAAACTCTGTTCCTCATGGCCAGACACTAGGCTTTGGCGAGGCTAACACCATTGGTGAACGGAAGCTTGCCTTTAAGATCCTGGACGGATACAGCCAGGAGGAAGGCGAAGTTGTAGAGGCTAGAGTGACACAGACGGGCCACAACCTTTTCAATGTTGTCGTTTCTCGCAAGGGCGAAGATACACCCCAAGTCTTCACCAACATCGCATGCCAACCAGAACCAGAAGGCGAGGTGATGAAACTCGAGTCGTACTTCCCCTTGGAGCGAATCCAGTCGTCTGTGGTTCCCCAACATACAGACAACGACACCAAGGTCACCATCTTCCAGCATGGTATCAAGACAGACCTTGTTCTTCTGCCACCCCAGTGGTATGAAAAGGCACTTGGCTTGAAGGAGGCGACTGCGTCTGTAGCTGCGCCAATGCCCTGTAAGATCCTGAAAAACGAGGTAGTAGAGGGCCAAACAGTACAAAAGGGAGCACCTCTTGTTGTGTAAGTATTATTCCGCGGATCTGTCAAACGCGATGCTAATACCACGTAGGATTGAGTCGATGAAGATGGAGACTATCATCCGATCACCACAAGACGGCGTGATCAAGAAGCTAGCACACAAAGAGGGGGTAAGTTCCAAAGGCCCGATATTATCGATTCAAGATTATTCTAACAATTTGTAGGACATCTGCAAAGCTGGAACAGTTCTGGTCTTGTTTGAAGAGGGAGAGGCCAAGGAGGGAGAGGCTTGAGAACAATAAATACCATGATAATGTTGGATTTTGGGGCGTCATAAGGAAGACAATTTTATGCGGATACATGGGTTTTCGGTGCGACTCATGTCATGAATGAGGTTGCCTTAAGTTGCAAGAGAACCCGACCTATGTGGTCTCTTGTTAGGAGAGGGAGGATCTACGTGACTCTTAGACTCTAGGATCGCAATGATGAAACAAGTTTAAATGCTATTCTGAAAACTACCAACTTCAGCCGTACTAATAACGAAAAGTGAGATATTGCCTGTAACTGTATGCCAGTTTTCCAAGATGTCCCTGGAAGGTCTTTTCTCTTTACACCATCTGTCTGTAAGTATGTCATGTCTGTATTCCTATAAATGCCCATATCCGAACGCCTTGAAATCACATCCAATTCCCGGCCGTAAGTCGTGAACCCAAAATGAAAGAAGGCGGTTATCGCTTGAGTCTCAGACTCGCTCAGGGTAAAACATGGCAGCCACAGGCTACCTCGTGTGCATCTTGGTGTAGTCCTCGGGGAGGTATCTCGCAAGCTTGGACTTCTTCGCGGCCTTGCGGATGCGAACCCACCAATCTTGGAGGCGAGCCTCGAACTTGGGGTCTTTATGAGAGGTGAACGAGGTGAATTTGTTGAGTAGATCCTAGAGAATGGTCAGCATGTCTAACACGAATAGAATGACTCTTACCTCCTGAATTGCCAGCGTAATGAATCCCAACACAAATGCCACCCAAGCCAGCGTTCCCTTGGTGCTCAGAAACTGGTTCCCACCGCGGAATTCGACCGTACCCGTGCACTTGCCCGTCTTGGGATTGGGAAAGATGTTTTGAAAGTTCCACAGCACGTAGCGGTTTCCTTGCATATAGAAGTATAGCTCCGTCTCGGAGCGCTTGGCCTTGATTTCGGTCGCCACCTTGTGCAGCGAGGCGTTGCTCCTCCCACACAGCATGATAGTGTCGTGGAGACCTGATCCCTCGCTCTGCGAGTTGGGGAGGCAGTACTGGTTCTGGCGGCGCGCCTGGGGGAGCACGGCGGCCACGAAATCCTGGTAGACGACGGTGGCGAAGGCGATGCGGCGGAGGGATCGCATGGAGAACTTGTTGTTGAGGGAAACGGGCGTTACGTGAACGTGGCCGCCGCACGAGACGTCCCTCTGAGGGTTGAAGTGGACGCGCATGGCTTCCCAGAACTCGCCGAGGATACTACCAACTTCTTGGGTTGTGTCGAGGCGGGGGGAGACGACCTCCATGCAGACTAGTGACGACGTCAGTGGCGAACTAGACAAGGATATCACGACTTGCGAAATTGGAGGATGAGTATATAAACTTACCCATGGGCCGCTCTCTCTTCAGAGAACCATCTCTGGTCACAAACCACTTGCCTCCGTAGTACTCGGGATGCTTGCTGTACCTGGAGTTGTCGTCGTGAACAGCCTCGATGCCCCGGTTCCGCAGCTTCTGGGCGAGCTGGCGATACCAGTCGACGTTGGTGAAGCTCTCGCCGCCGCCGTACGGCTTGGCGACGGCCTCGATCTCGATGCCAAAGTTGTAGTTTCTAACCATGATGGATGGATGGGTTGTTTCGAGGAGGGATATGATATGAAGAAGGAGTGATGGTATGAGTGAGAAAAGACTCGAGCTTTTTTGTGTATATGAGGCCCCAAGTTTCCGTATGTATGTCGTCTGCAGTATCACATTGTCCGTCTGTCCGTCTGCTCGCCCTGCTCAACTCAACAAAAACACGAGCAAAATGGACGTATTTCTTTGGCGATCAGCTCAGCTCAAACATTGCCCGCATGACCTGAAGCTGTCACATCTCGAAAAGAGGAGAGAAGGAAAAAGAAAGCAAAAAATCTCCGTCCTATTAATGCAGAATCGAAGCAGAGCCGAGCCGCCCAGGCTGTCCTGTCACTGCTGCGGGTCCACCCGCCGGGGATCACGGAGGCTAGCCCGTGTGGGGCCGGTGATAGAGCCTTAGCCGGAAGAAGGAGCGAGCCCAACCTTTCTCTTTCTTTAGCGGCAAGCGGGCTGGGCCGTCTCGTAGCGTCTCAATTGACAGTGAGGCTATCGCATGACTGTTCAACGTTACTTTGACATGCTCTGTCCGTCACTGTCACAGCCTGGGGAGGCGCCCACATCAGGCCCAGGCATTCGGGCCCCCGTCAGACTCTGCCGTGCTCTGCTAGTAGAGGCTGACCCCCCTGAACGTGGACGACGGCAATTGGTTCTCGTGGTGACCCTTGCTGCCCAATGTGACTCCCACACAAGTCAGAGACATCACCGCCAGACGACACGCAGGCCATGGTCCACACGACACATCTCGCTCCGCCTCCTCGGAACTGGTCTGGCCTCGCCTTGCCTCGCCTTGCCTGGCTCGACTCGACCGTCACTCATGACGTTCCTCCTGCGAGGGAGCCAACCTACCCACATCCATTAATCTCCGTTAGCTCACTAATTGTTCTCCTCACCTCACGCATCTCCCTTTTTTTCTTCTCTCCCCCTACTCGTCAATCTCGTTAGCCCACTCACACCAGCACGAGCACACATATACATACACGCCGACTATCGGATGCACGGAGCTTCCTGCCTCCGGATCATCTTCAACAGCATGGCCTCACAGGCCCCAGTCACCGCAACCGCCGCCACCACCAACAAGTACTATTTCGCCTATGGCAGCAACCTCCACCTCGAGCAGATGAAGCGCCGGTGCCCCGGCAGCAAGCTCATCGGCAGTGCGAAGCTATGGCACTACCGCTGGCAGATCAACGAGCGTGGATATGCTAATGTCATGGAGGCTCACGGTCACTGGGTCGAAGGTCTTGTCTTTGAGATCAACCCTCGCGATGAGTCTCGCCTGGATGTCAATGAAGGTGTCTCCAAGAATGCCTACCAGAAATGCTACATGACCGTCATGCTTCGGCGTGCAGAATCGCCTCTATATCGCCGGCCCGTATCCTGGATCGTCAATAACGGGGGTCCCGTCCAGGCACGTCAGATGGCTCAGGAGGGACCAGGACAAAGGAGATCTGTCAACCACGATCCGCACTGGGAGCAGAATGTGCTAGTGTACATCAGTCCCCAGTACATCGTCGACAGCCCGCCCAAGGAAGAGTACATAAACCGGATCAACCTAGGCATCGCAGATGCCAGGGCTCTTGGTGTTGCTGAAGACTACATCAGCAACTGTATCCGGCCGTTCGTACCGGCAACAACCCCAAAGGAGACCACGGCGCCAAAGGCAACAGGTTCTGGGGCAACAGCAATTACACCTGCCAAGCCAAAGGTTGTGAGAAAGGTTCCGAGTCCAGGAAGAAAGGCTGTCAAGCAGCCCGCTCGAGAGGCCAGGAGACCTGCCGGTGCTGTTTCTTCTTCAAAGAGAACCCCAAACCCGTCACCAGCTCGATCAGCCCCAGGACTCAGTCCAGCACGAGCTTCAAGGGCAGCCCAGGCTCAATCTCAGGTACCTCCACGAGCTAGGAGTCAGGACCCATCCCCAAGAGTAGTCGTGAACGCCTCTGGACGGTCAGGGCCATCTCACAGGCGAACACGCTCACATGCCTACTCGCAACCTCCACCCCTTCCCCCAAGGCCATTATCCGAACAGGTTGCCGATTACTACCGAGAAGCCACCCTTCGGCCCCCCACAACAAACCGTCAACGGGCTACCTCGGACGTTGGAGCACCACCTCTTCCACCTCGACCGGCCCGTCGAATGCGCAGCATACCGGTCATCATTGTTCAGGAAAGTCACAGTAGTTCTTGGCGCAGATAAAAAATCGTCGACTAGCCGGGAATACCAGCCTCGACGTCAACATTCTGGAAATATTCGTACAAAAGTGACAGTCCTCGTGCGTCTATATGTTTCGCTGCCTTGTCATCCATCGTCCGCTAACTCCTGTCCGTTAACCAAAGAAACTCGCCTCACAAATGGATCTCATCTGTGTCTGGTTGCTGCCGATACTACAGTCCCAGCCGTCCCTAAACAACACGGTCAGAGCTTGGAAAGGTGACCGGAACGGGGATTCTTACTTCTCGCGGGCCCTCTTGCCACGCTTCGGCTGGGACCTTGTGATGTCGGTGCATTGTCCCATAACCACTTCATGACGGTTGGCGCTTGGCTCACTTCCCCCTCTGCGTTGTCAACGAGAACGGTGGGCTTCACGATGGCTTTGACGCCCTGCTTCTTTCCATCCTCAAGCCTCTCGACGAATAATCCAGGGGCAACGTCAAAGAGGTATGACACGTTTCGGCGGGACGCCGAGGTTTGTTTGGTCCCGCCCAGATCGAGAATCATGCCGTTGCTCGCAAGGTTCAGGCATTGATAAACCTCGAGTCTGGACGCAGCCGTACGAGCGGGCCATTTCAATGAGAAGGAGCTTGAGGCCAGGTGGAGTTGATGGACAAGGTCTGCTGCGGGCTCAACAATGCTACGGCGGATCGAGCTGTGTAGCTCTGCGGGAGGTGTCATGGGAGCAATGGCCGAGAGGACAGTGGTCAAATCATTGGTGACCATATGGAGGTATCGTGATCGTCGGGTTTTGAAGATGGGTTGATGTGTCAATGCCGTGAGCGTTTCGCTCCTCCACTCTCTGCATTGGGCCTCATCTAGAGCAAGTTAGTTTCAAGTATAACACGGTTTGCAAGGGGTTTTACCTCTTGGGAGTCGAGACATGGTGCTCTGAAGTTCGTCGAGCCACATCAGGGTTCCATCCTCTTCTGTGTCATCCAGGGGACAATAGAATGATTTCGAAAACAAGGCAAGGTACAGGTAGTTCATGATGGCCCCCATTATGTGATACTCATCAGACTGGTCGGCATTCAGGCAACGCCTCGACTGCTCTCTGAGGAGCGCGACGAAGCGTGACGCCTCTGGGGGAACTGTTCTCGACTTGAGACGGCCGCTCTCCAGGTCCTCAAGGATATCTTTGACCCGGTTCTCAACCCACCGCTGAACGTTTCCTACCAAGTTCTTGTAGGCTTCCCTCGCCTCGGTCTCAGTAATGTCCTTTCTGTCGGGCTGGAGGCGAAAAATATGTTCCTGGGCATCCTGTAGCTGCTTCGCCTTGGTCTTGGTCTCCCTCCGAGATTCCGAAAGTTGCTTCTGAGCGCTAGCGAGTTTCTTCTCCAGGGCTTCCACCTTGGCCGAGAGCTTGCCCTTCTCACTCTCTCGGTTCTCGATTTCCTGCTGCCGGGAGTCCAGTACGTTCTCGGTGAAGCGACGCAGATGGGTCTCATCGGCCAGCTTGGTTTTGAGGTCGGGGGATTGGGGAGAGTTCCCCTTTGCTACCGGGCCATTCTTTTCTGCCGGTCCCTGCTTGTTCCCATTTTGGCCGGCCTCTGACTTCATGGTGGTGTTTTGCTGATAAAACTCCAAGGCGGGTTGCCCTTCAATGACGACTCAGTGTAAAGGTGTCATCTAGTCTGTCGGCAAAGCGTATTTGAGGGCGATCTCAACATCTGACCTAGGCCAAGCTCCAACTGAGTCCGACAACTCCAGCCCGATAAGATGGAGTGAAGCCACATGTGGCACGACCGGGTCATTCCCTCCCATCCCATGCATCGCCAATAAACGCCGTAGTTGCGCGATAAAGACACCCAAGCAACAGCCTCACCGTCCGGTTGGACGACGGCTGTGTCTCAATTAGGCGCCGGTCGATGGCTACCTAACGCATCCAACTCGCTCTCCGCTATGTGACACAAAAAGTCGGTCTCGCCTCAGAGCTCCACCACGTACCTTGCGACTGGTCTCCCACCGTCGTCTTCTGCATGCAGGCAGGGCTAAACCATGGCCGCCTACTGGATCCAACGCCCTGCGTGAGGCCGGGGAGCGGCAGGCGATGAGTTGGTCGTCATAGCCTCCAGTAGTCGGTGAATGAGGCCCAAGCAAAGCCCCCAGTCCAGTTCCCGCCCAGCGCAGCGCAGCACAGCAGTGAGGCCCGAAAGGATCGATCACAACAGCGTCGTGGCTGGACCTAAGGCCGCCAAAAAGAGCTCGTCGGGTGCTGATGAAGAATGATCCGAGGCCCTACTGATCTCTGTCATACCCAATGAAGCGTCGACAAAGCGAAATCTAAGCGAAATCGCCATTTCACTTGCATGTCCGAATAATCCGACTGGAATACCGCCTTGCCTCGCCTCGCCTCGATACGTTGTAAAGAGGCCCGAGAAATGCCATACATGGTCGCCCTGTGTCACCAGTAGTTGATATAGCGATGAGACAGCCATAGCAGGGAACCTACCTTCGAGATAGCAACCATCAGCCATGAGCAGCCGAAGAATCATCGTTTCGATAGATTTCGGAACCACTTACTCAGGGGTTGCTTGGGCCGACACAACTCGGGTAGGCCGTCTAGTCTGTCCTTGTACCTCTAGACACTCCACTAACCTCCTTCAGCCCGATGTCCAGCATGTTGTGACGAGCTGGCCCGCCGTCGGCTCCTCCAAGAGCAGTCCCAAGGTGCCGACCGAGCTCCGGAAGGTTGCCAATGGATGGCAATGGGGCTTTCAGATTCCCGAGTCAGCCAAGAGAAGTAAATACTTCAAACTGTTCGTCTGCTTCTCTGTGGTCGTTCCAGTCACTTGGTCTAATCAAAAAACCCTTGCAGGAAGCTGGACGACACTGGCCAAATCACCAGAGATGGAGAGTCGGCTCAAGATCTGACAAAGGTATACCTATCATGCCTTCACGCGCATTTCGTCACCATTCTCGAGGCACGGTTGTCGCCAAGTGTAGTGAGGTCGACTCCCATGGACTTTGTCGTGACGGTTCCCGCCATCTGGTCACCTGCGGCAAAGCAGGCCACAGAGCGAGCAGCCGCAATGGCAGGATTCTGTGGACATCAGAGGATCATGCTGATTTCGGAACCGGTATGTTCGACATCAGGGATGAGGTTGCAGTCCTAACTAGCGTATAGGAAGCGGCAGCACTCTATACCCTCAAGACTCTGAGCCCCGCCACTTTACAAGTAGGGCGCAAGTTTGTTGTTTGTGACGCAGGAGGTGGCACCGTCGACCTAATCTCCTATCAAGTTACTCAAATCGGCAAGCTCGAGATTAACGAAGTCACAGAGGGCACTGGTGGGAAGTGTGGCTCCTCGATGCTCAACACCCGCTTCCGCCGGCATCTGAAGCAAACCCATGGTGAAAAGTACTGGACTGATGAAAGGCTCATAGTCGCCCTGAACGAATTTGAGTCGGTAAGTGATCCATGTACCCCCTGACAGTGCCTCGGCTCTAAGTGTCGTAGTTCAAGAAGACCTTTTCTCCCAAGGGCGAACCCCTAACAATCAAGGTCGAACCCAGCCTTGGCTTGCGGCGGAACCGATACACAATGTCGCAGGATGACATGAAGACCAAGATCTTTGAGCCCATCATGAAGGATATTGTCTGTCTCATCAAGGAGCAAATCAAGATGGCAGGAGATGGTGTTGCCGCTGTCATCATGGTTGGAGGGTTCGGCCAGAGCCGGTATCTCAAGTCCCGTGTGCGAGAGGCCATCTCATCCAAAACTGAGGTTCTTCAACCAGAGAGTGGCTGGACGGCTGTCGTTAAGGGTGCGGCGATTCACGGTCTCAGTCGGTACCAGCCAGCAATATCCCGAATCGAGGTCGCATCTCGAGTTGCGAGAAGATCGTACGGGGTATGCTTGCTGACCAAGTACGATATGATGAGACATGATCCAAAGGAAGCGTGGGTAGTTCGAGTCGCTCTTCAAGTTCCCGCTGACATATCGCAGTTTCTGGTCCGAAAAGGAGCAGGAGACGGTTGTCACTGAAATGTGCTGGTTCATCAGAAAGGTAACAACACTTGCAGCGATAGATACTACCCCAGTACTGATATTAGCAGGGTGAGTCTTACCCTGAGGGCAAACCGTCAACAATCGAGTATCAGTGCGACCTCCCTGTGATGCTTGGCCATGAACCACAGACCGAGATCGAGATATTCAGTCACAACGACGACTCAAAGACCCCAATTCACCTGGACGCAACAACACAGTATATCGGGACGCTCTCACTCGACCTGAAGAAGATCCCCGACTCTGCCAAGAGGACTGCCAAGGTCAGACGCATGGGGTGGCATCGATACTATTGCCTCAAGGGAGTCATCGAGGCCAGTTATGGGTCAGCAGAAATCACATACAAGGTTAAGCTTGGAGGTAAGAGATATTCTAGATGGATCAAAGACACTGTCCTTCTAACACGGTCTTGCAGGAGTCACACATGATGTGGTAACTGTCCGGTACGAACGGTAAGGACAAGGGTTGGCTGGACGCCGCACAATTGTACGACAGAAAGGAGACTAGTTCTCCACGAAGTAATGAAGTACCTCGGATCAAGTTCAGGCGTTCGTTGTTTGTAAGCATGCGAGTCAAATTTGGTGGTGTAGGTAGGTAGGTAACTTTATTGCAGGAGAAAAGTACAAAGCGTTTACTATGACCCACCAACTGACTAACATGGGCTATAAACTATCAACAACATACCTACATAGATATATAAACAATCCACGTCTTTTATACATTTAATATTTACTATTTAGTTTCATATTATCTGAGTACCTGAAAATAGGTAGTTGAAGCAGAAATGAACAGTGGACATGGAAATGGAAGGTGCCCATGTAAATTGGTCACGTGCACTCGCGTTAAGCCCCACTGCCCATCATCGCGTCTCCTGCCTGTCGGACCTTGAAATCAGCCATCCCTCGCTATCCATCCAAACCAGCGTAAAATGACGATGGTGCATGCGTCATGGCCGGAAATATTCATCACAGGGCGGCTCTGCTTGACCATGGACGCTCAGGCGGTGACTCTGCTGCCGGTCCTCCGCCATCAACCCTAGCTGCCCAGCTCGTGGAGAACATTTCAGCATCAACCAAATCCTCCCGGTCGGACGAGAACAGTGAGCTGAAGGGCTTATTCGCTGTCATCCAACGCGTCAAAGATGATCCTGCACTTCTCAAGACGCCTGAGGAGCGGGTTGAAAACAATCACATGCTCCTTTACGTCTACGCTCGCGTTGTCCTAGATGGCATTCGGCTGGACGACCCATTCCTCGACTGGGCCCATGTGCGCACTGAGGGCATCAAAGCAATCAACTTTCTCAAGTTCACCATCAAGGAGACGCCATTGGTTCTCAAACACAAAGTGAATGGCCAAGAGTTCATGTTTCGCGGCCAAGAACCTTTGTGGGTCTGGTTGCTCCCTCAGCTGCTGAGGCTTCTTGGCCATCCCCAATGTGTCGAGCTTACGGAGGGCATTGAAGGTTTCCTCCAATACTTAATACTTACTGTAGCGCAGACACGGAGCTTGTGGGACTTGGCTCCTTCTATCATGCTCTACCTGCGCACCACATTGTCTTGTAGGTCTTGCTCTACGGGGTTGAAGACACTTTTTACTCACATATAATAGGCCTTCTTGACTATCTACAGACTCTCTCAATTGTGCCTTCCTCAGAAGGAATTCTCAGGGACCTATCCCTTCCTCCAGACTTTGCCGTGAGCCGGCACTTGGGCGACGATTTATCCCGTCTCAACCAACTCACCTATCGCGTCGAGCGAATGCCACAGGCTCTTCAACAGTGCCTAAGCCTCGGCGATGCCTTGTCTTATCCCCTACTATCCGGTGATGTAGCGTTTGACATGGTTTCCTCGTTCTCGGAGAGTGTAGTATGGTTGCTCGACGCTCTTGTGGACATGCGGTCTCTCCAGAAGCGCTGCGAATCTGTATTTCCGGGCTCGCCTCTTCATATCATTCAACAAACCCTACAGATTGTACGGGCATTGCGTAATAAGAAGGGAGTTGGCGTCTCACTTTGCAATAAGGCTGTCACGCTCCTAGTCTTGCTTTGCGGTGAGATGGCATCAAGTCCTGACAACTCGCCCATGCTAGACTCCACTGATGAGGAGGCTCGTCGCACGTATTGCGTGGCGCTTGCTACAATTACAAAAGCTTGCATTGGCGACAGACCCCTTGGCCGGTTAGCAGTATCCAGGCTTGTGGATGAAACTTCACTGCTGTATCCGGAGATGCCAGCAGAAACAGATATATGGGTGAGAAACGACAATTGACCAAGTTTTTCCGGGAGCTGACAATTCAATAGAGAACGACCCAAACTCTGCAGCAAGTCACCGCCGTTCCCCAGCCGGAACTGCTTGACAACGATTTACACCCTTCAAAGTTTCAGGACGAGTATGTGCGTGAGGCCATCGAAGAGTTGTCAATGGCCTATGAGGAACCTGATGTCGACCCTGAGGACCGTACCAAACGGAGAAAAGTTTCATCCACAGATCGTAGCGCCATGTCCGTCCTCGTGAATTCGATTGGAGAGAGCCTGGGGCTTTCAAGGGATGATGATGACAATTGGGCGAATTTCGAACAACAGTATCTGTGAGTGATGCCTCAAGCACTGATGCCTCGATACTAATCGATAAAAGGGATGCTTTTCCGACGGTTGATGAAACGCACCAGTGCCTTGCCCTTGATTTGTTGTCACGAATTTGCTGTCTTGCTGACAGTGAACCTGAACCGTCTGGTGCTGTGGAACCAAAGGCGGCTGGTTCCCCATGTCCCGTTTGCGAGACGAACTCATCACTGGCTCGTTCAATTTCCCATGAGGCCATCCTTCATAGATCTCGAGTTGAAGCTCTCTTTACAAAGTTGGTCCGTTTGCCTTCAATCGCAGAATCACGCCGTTCAAGAGTCGCTGCTATGTTGGCGCTGAGAAGAGTGGTCCAGCATTGCGATGATACAGAGCTGCTGAACTTGGAAACATCCCCATTGGGTCAGTGGTGTCTTCAGTCTCTGAACAGTTCTTTAAGGGAACTCCGTATCGCTGCAGGGAGAGTCCTGGCAACCTTCTCTCTTGACAGACCCGAGCCAATTTTTACACGTATGGTACTCCCAACTCGTCAGCCAGGTGGAAAGAGCATTGCCAATCAGCCTATTTCTAATCTCCAAGCCTCCGCTGCTCACGGTAGTGCACGTTCGAGCGCGACGGATGGAACGTCTCCGATGAAGCGCCAGGATTTAGTCCATCGCAACAGGAAGAATTCGATTGCCTTCCTCAAGTCAATATCTGAGAAGAACCGTGCCAATCTGACAGAGACATTCATCATGGCATGGGGCCAGTTGGGTACAGTCGTGTGCGAAGACGAACTTAACATGGTCCTCATCAAGCTCATGGAATACTTGGGAAGCAGCAACAACATTGTCTCAGCATTCGCCTTCAACGAGCTTTTGAACTTGTCAGAAGCCCGCGGCGTAACGCCTCGCGGCCTTTTCGAGCCTTTTTGGCCAAACTTGGCATACATGGCGACCAAAGATATGGTGCATCGTCCTCAGATGAGCCGTGTGATCGCTGAGTTACTGCAGGTCTCGGTTAACGAGCTGCTTCTCGTCATCCAGACACACGCAGTGCCATGGCTAGTGCTTGATAAGCAGAAGGGTGTGATCCAGAAGATCTCAGAGGCCCGGCAGGACCCAAGAGATTGGATGGTGGTGATGGATCCCCCGAACCTAGCTGCCACCCTTGCTCTATTGCTGATCCAGGAGACTGACGATATTACTGCCTTTGCAAAGTCACGCCTGAACGAAATATCGACTCATTTCCACACTGCACCCATCATCGAGCTTCTTCAGACAGAGCCAGTTCTCACCGTTATGGAGTTGCTAAAGGTGGCAGGCGAGGCAGACGAATCCAAGAAGGCACCCGTGAGTTGGGTGCTCACCAGTCTATGTCAGATTCTAATGCCTGACAGGTCCGAAAAGCCTTGAACACCATCGCTTCGATGATTCTAGCAGAGAACAAGGACATCAGAGCGATGAAGAAGGGAGAGAAGACTCCTCGATTCATTCAGTCTCACCTCCTTGGCCTCATGGCTCGCCTCACAGAAGTCATCAATGATCCGAATCTTCCATTCCAAGAACGTCGACGATACATTCGGGCTATGGAACAAATGCTCTGTGTGATCAAGGACTCGGCAAGATTCGCCAGGCCACAAGTGAGAAAGTTGGAGTTCCATAGTGGTTTTCATCGCTGACACGTTCACCAGATTGCCGCCTGTCTACTATCTACACTGACCCAGGACACTCTGAGGGAAGCGAGTTTCTCCTGTTGGGCGGCAATGCTCAATTATTTTGATGAAGAGGACGTCGAGCAGCTGCTGGAGACAACTTTCTACGTAGTTACCCAATACTGGGACTCCTTGAACGAGTCGACAGCCCTGCTTGCCAAGGAGATGCTTCAGACCACCGTTAATCATTACGACGGCATGATCGCGAGATACATCCTCAAGCTGCCCTCCCTTCGCCACATTCCTGAGCTCAAGGACGTTGAAACGAAGCTAGAACAGCACCGACCAGCGACTCCTTTAGTTGAAGAAACCTTAGAGGCCTTCTCCCAGCGGATCAAGCACGAGAACTCGGGCGTTGTCCTTCAAGCCCTAACGGAGCTCGTCTCATACCTTCAAATCAATCAAAACGCACTGCATGCTTCTGTCGCCAGTCAACAATCAGATGCTGTTGTTGCAGCGCTTATGCGATCTCTTCTTGATTGTGTATGCACGTACAACAACCTTCCAGGAGAGATCGCTCCGCTCTGTACCGAGGCGATGGGCCTCATTGGATGTCTGGATCCTAGTAAGATCGAGACGGTGAGGGAACAACGATCCGTGGTTATCTTGAATAATCTGGAGACTTCCGAAGAGACCACGGACTTTGTCCTTTTTCTGTTGGAGCATGAACTGGTGCCCGCATTCTTGTCTACCACTGACAACAAGTTTCAGGGATTCCTGTCATTCGCCATGCAAGAGCTTCTCCAAAGGTGCGACATCACGGCCGCTTGCGCCATGGAAGGCACAGGCATGATCGGTGGCAGCGAGATTTATCGGAAATATATTGCGATGCCGGAGGCTGTTCGAGAAGTCGTGGCTCCTTTCTTGGGTTCCCGCTATGTTGTTGCGCCAATGGCTCCTTTGGAGGTCCAGTACCCAATCTTTATCCCCCCTAAACCACATGCGACAACTCCTCCGAAGCCGTATGTAACCTGGTTAAGATTCATCGTCTTGGATCTCTTACGAAAGGGACAAACCCCCTATGCTGATATGATCTTTGAACCCCTTGCGCGTGTCATTCGCGTCAGAGACGTCATTATCGCGGAATACCTTCTCCCACACTTGGTTCTGCATCTCCTTCTAGGCTCCAGAAGCTCAAAGGAAGAAAAGGACAACGTCCTCAACGAGTTGCTCAACATCCTGAAGCATCAACCTGGAGAGAACGCCTCATATCAGGAAAAGGATGAGATGAAGCGATTTTGCCATGTAAGCTGTAGAACACCTAGCAAGATGTCGCCTGCTAATGAAGTTTAGGTCGTCTTCCGAGTTGTGGACTGCGCCATGAGATGGATCCAGACCAAAAGAACAGCAGGACGCCTCACCGAGTCCGACAAGGAGAAGTTGACCCAGGTCCAAAAAGCTCTAGATATAATACCCGCCGAGTTGATATCAGAAAGGGCCATCGATTGCAATGATTACGCCAGAGCTCTCTTTCACCTTGAGCAACATGCCCAAAAGATGGAGCAGAGAAAAAGAAAGCCCGACGAGCGCACTCGCCTTCTCGAGAAGCTCCAGGACATCTACGCCAATATCGATGAGCCCGATGGGCTGGACGGAATATCGGCCCATCTTCATGTTCTCGACATCAACCAGCAGATCCTGAGCCACCGCAAGGCTGGTAGATGGACCGCGGTGCAGAACTGGTATGAAATGCAGCTAGCGGAAAGCCCTGATAATGTCGATTTCCAGATGGACCTGCTTCACTGCCTGAAGCAGGCTGGTCAACATGGTGAGGAATCCGAAAAACCCCACTTTGTTCTTGACTAATTGTAACAGAGGTTCTGTTGAATCATGTTGAGGGAATGCATACCGATGTTTCAACAGACAACAAGATCATGCCCTATGCTGTGGAGGCTGCATGGGTGACGGGCAGGTGGCAAAGTTTGGCCAAGTTCAGCAAACGATTCCATGGTGATGTCGTCGAGGACTTCAACATCTTGGTCGCGACCATCTTTGACAAGTTAAGGAGCAAGAGTGATTACTCCGAGTTAATTCTCCTTGTAAATGATATGAGAAGAAAGATCTCGGCATCGATGAGTACCTCGTCTACTGCATCACTCCAGGCTTGCCACGATCTTCTCCTCAAGGCTCACATCCTCACAGACCTAGAGATAATCATGGCCACGCCAACAGAAGATGAGGTGGCGCGTCAGAAATCCATGTCCCTTCTAGATCGAAGACTCGAGGTTCTGGGTGCCTATGTGAACGATAAACAGTATCTTCTTGGGATCCGTCGAGCAGCCATGGAACTCAGCCGGTAAGTCAGGTTGAGCAAAGCACACAGCAGATCCCCAGTACTAACCGTGAATAGGCCAGCATTTACTGACCTTGACATCTCGGGTCTATGGCTGTCAAGCGCACGACTTGCAAGAAAGACAAATTCGTTACACCAGTCGTTCAATGCTGTCCTGCACGCCTCCAAGCTCGGCGACGATGGTGCGGCCATTGAGAATGCCAAGTTGCTTTGGAGAGAAGACCAGCACCGCAAGGCGATTCAGATTCTCCAGGGAGCTATCAAGAGCAACAAGTTCATGACCCAAACAGGAACGTCTACCAGCACCAGTTCCTCCAAATTAAGCCCGCAACAAAAACTACTGACAGCGAGGGCTCAGCTCCTTCTTGCCAAATGGCTCGACAGCGCTGGTCAGACGCATGCCGGAGCCTTGCGCGAGAAGTATCAGCAGCCACCCAAAACGTACTCGACGTGGGAGAAGGGACACTACTATCTTGGCCGACACTACAAGAAGATCCTTGAAGCCGAGAAGCCGCTCAAAGCCGACGACCAGAGTGATAACTACATTACGGGCGAGGTGGCCAGGCTTGTCATTGAGAACTACGTGCGCTCGCTGAATTCGGGAACGAAGTATGTCTATCAAACTCTCCCGAGGATCTTGACTCTTTGGCTGGACCTGGGAGCACAGGTGGACAAGGCACCCGAAGGCAAAGTCTCACTGTCTCGCGAGCTTCATCGGCGGCGTGTGGAACAACTGAATCTTTTACACTCTTTCCTCGACAAGTATATTCACCGATTACCAGCGTATGTCTTCTACACGGCATTGCCGCAGATTGTCGCCCGTATTGCGCACCAGAACCCGAACGTCTTTGATCGACTCACGCACATCATCGTCAAGGTTGTCGAGGCTCACCCTCGGCAGGCGCTCTGGAGTCTGATCGGCATCATGACAACCAGACAAGTATCGGAACGAAAAGCGCGAGGCACTCAGATCCTTCAAGCATTGAGAAGCGTGTCCAAGAAGGTGGAAGGTTCAACATATGACTTGAAGTACCTACTGAGGATGGGAGAGAAGCTGGCTGAACAGCTACTTCTGGCGTGTCAGAACGGTGACTTTCATGGCAACAAGACGGTCCACGCCAGTCTGGCTCGGGACCTTCGATTCAACCACAAATGCACGCCTTGCCCGTTGGTGGTACCTGTCGAAGGCTCTCTGACGGCAACACTGCCAGCTGTGTCCGAATATGTCAAGAAGCACAAGGCGTTTTCGAGAGATGTGGTGACGATTGGGTCCTTCTTGGATGATGTCTTGGTTCTTAGCTCGCTTGCCAAACCAAGACGACTCACGGCACGAGGCAGTGATGGGAAACTGTACATGCTGCTCATCAAGCCAAAGGATGATCTGCGGACTGACCAACGCCTGATGGAGTTCAACGGTTTGATAAATCGATCGTTGAAGCGAGACGCCGAGTCTAGTCGAAGGCAGCTCTACATCCGAACGTACGCGGTGACACCGCTCAACGAAGAGTGTGGAATCATCGAGTGGGTTCCGGGGATCAAAACCATGCGAGACATCCTCATCGGGCTTTATGCTTCACGGAAGATCTATCCTGACTACACGGTTCTCAAGCAGCTCATGGACGAAGCATGCCTTTCGGATGGCAAGACTGGAGTGTTTACGGATGAAGTTGTCGGTCGGTTCCCACCAGTGCTTCAGCTGTGGTTCACACAACAATTCCCCAACCCATCAGCTTGGTTCAGCGCCCGACTACGATACACACGCTCATGCGCCGTCATGTCCATGGTGGGCACGATTCTCGGACTTGGTGACCGACACGGCGAGAACGTCAACCTAGAAGAGGGTAATGGAGGAGTCTTTCATGTCGACTTCAACTGCCTGTTCGACAAAGGTCTCACGTTTGCCAAGCCTGAGCGTGTACCGTTTAGGCTCACTCACAACATGGTGGCTGCCATGGGCGTCTACGGCCATGAGGGACCGTTCCGCAAGTCGTGTGAGCTGACTCTGAGTATCCTCCGGCAGCAGGAAGAGACGCTCATGACGATTCTCGAGGCATTCATCTATGACCCGACGTTGGATCTACAGAAGGAGAAGCGGACGCATCGAAGGGGAGACGTAGGCGTCAAGTTGCAGCCGCACAGTGTGGTGGACAGCATCAAGCGCAAAGTCAAGGGATTGCTCCCGCACGAGAGTATTCCATTAGGAGTCGAGGGACAGGTGGAGGAGCTGATCAAACAGGCGGTTGACCCTAGGAACCTAGCAGCCATGTATATTGGATGGTGTCCATTTCTTTGAGATGGGATGGTGCAACGTTTCAGCTGGGGTTTGATAGATAATGGGCTCTTTCAAATAGGTAGACAATACAAGGCATTCAGAGGGGAAATTGTGAATTATGAGAAATGTGAAAATCGCAGATCAATGCACTGCCTTCCAAGGTGCCTAATTTTCTTTATCTGCACTTTATTGCCTGTTGGTTGGTTCAATATCGAGGTGCATTGTGGTGGTGGTGATGGTGGTGGTGGGAGGGGGAGGGGGAGGGGCCTGTGACTTGGGTAGCTCCTGCCTGGAAGAAAAACGAACGACGCGTCGCGCGCACCTTCCCCAGCTCCAGCTCCAGCTCCCACTCCCGCTCCTTCCCACAGCTCCATGCGTTGGCAGCGCCTCCCACTTCACTCTTCCTTTCAATCTCTCACCTCATCTCCCCCTCTTTCTTTCTCTCTCTCTCTGCCTATTTTTCACTTCACAGGCAAAGGGATATCTATAAATTCCCTCTCCTTTCCCGCCTGCTTGGAGACTTGTATTTGATCTCCTCACACTGTTGCGCCTCTTGGTTTTTGCCCTGGCCATTTTCTCTTCAGATCTCGCGCAAACGCCCAAGCGAAGCTCGCCCCCTCTCTTTGTTTGCACCCTTCGTCTCTCTCGACACATATTTTTTCCTCTCTTTCGTGCCATTTTCGTCGCATCACGGCACGTTTCCTACCACCGCAAATATGGGCGAATACCGTATTGGTGAGTCTTGAAATTCCATGTTCTCACGGGCGCCGTTGTCGCGCTTCTTGCGGCAGCTTCTCCCACCAAACTCTATGACGAACCATGATTTCTAACGGCGTCGCAGAGGTGTCCCCCAACAACCGCGCTGGTTGCAAGGATAGCGAGTGCAAGAAGACCAAGGAAAAGATCACGAAGGGTACCCTCCGCTTTGGCAGCTGGGTCACTATTGAAGATCATGGAAGCTGGTCGTGGAAGCATTGGTAAGATGCCCTAGCCTCAGTCACAGTCGCAAGCCCAGCAGTCTAGCTAATGTGTACCATAGGGGATGTGTCTCTGGTCAGCAGCTGCAGAACGTCCGCGAACTCTGCGAGAAGGAGGATGGTACTTTTGACTGCGATGCTATCGACGGCTTCGATGAGCTTGGGTAAGTCTTGATCCTGTGCCGCGTTTGTCTCTTTGCTCACACTCACAGGGATCATCCTGAACTGCAGGAAAAGGTCCAACGCTGCGTCAACCAGGGCTTCATCGATCCTGACGATTTCAACGGAGTAAGTATTTCTGGTTGCCTTGCCGATCGACTCAACTAACTGTCATGTAGGATCCCGAGAAGAACAAGCTTGGCGAAAAGGGCATCCACCTGACAGCTGCCCAGAAGAGGAAGAAGGAGAAGGATGCTGCTGCTGCTGCTGCTGCTGCGGCTGTAAGTTCTCACCCAATTTGTACCACCAACGTTGCTAACCTGATATCTAGGCCGCTGGGGAGGATGACGCCACTCCCAAGAAAGCCAAGCGTGGTCGCAACAAGGCTGCCGACGACGAGGAGGACCAGCCGAAGCCTAAGAAGGCGCGCAAGACCAAGGCAGCCAAGGCCAAGAAGGAGGACGATGACGAAGAGGACGAAGAGCCCGCCCCTGCTAAGCCTGCCCGCGGCAAGAAGGCCGCTGCTAAGGCCAAGGTCAAGGATGAGAGTGAGGGTGAGGCTCATGCCCCCGCTCCCGCTAAGAAAGGACGCCGGGTTTCAGCCCAAAAAGTGAAGAACGAAACTGATGAGGAGGAGCCTTCCTCTGCTCCTGTTCCTGCTTCTGCTCCTGCTCCTGCCAAGGGACGCCGGACTTCAGCCCAGAAAGTCAAGGACGAAACTGATGAGGAGGAGCCTGCTCCTGCTCCTGCTCCTGCTCCTGCTCCTGGCCCTGCTCCCGCTAAGAGAGGACGAAAGGCCACGCCTAAGAACACGGAAGAGGACGATGAGGCCCCCGCCCCGGCCAAGGCCAAGGCTCGCAAGACAGCTTCTCGAAAGACGAAGGATGAAGCTGAAGAGAAGCCTGCTCTCAGAAGGCCACGCAGGGCTGCCGCCAAGAAGGCGCCTGTTGTCGAGGAGGATGAAGACACTGCTGAAGAGCAGGAGGAAGATGAGAAGCCTGCCCCCAAGGCCAAGGGTCGTCGTGGACGCCCTCTCAAGGCTTGAGCGTAACTGGGCTGAAATGTCGAGGTGTCTTGAGGAGTATTGCCTGCCAAGGGATAATGATGTTTCCTCGGCGTGGCGAGGTGTTGAGGCATGATCAGTGTGCATTTCATGTTTTGGGAGCGGTTTGCCATGATATCTGGCGGGATGATGAGGGCTGTTTGGTTGATAACTGGGAGGGTCAATGTACAAATAATTCACGGCTAGTGTAATAATTCAGGGCATGATGGGAATGGCTTGAACAGTCGGTGTTGTGACTACAACTGGCAACGCTAGTGATATGGTGGTTGACGGATAGTCTTTCTACAGGCAACAGGTATAGGAAGTGATATCCTATAGTACCATGTTCTTGTTCATACAGCAGTATTGCCTTCAACTGTCGGAGGGTATTTTCCTACCTCCCTCGAAACCCACATCGATACCTCGACTCAGGGTTCAAAGGGACTACATGACTTCCAAGGCGCATGGCACATGAAGCACTTGCCCTACGTACGATGAATGAAATAGAATCTATATGTTATCATTGAGCCTACGAAATAGAATAGTGCGTTGGTTCGCTCGCTCCTCATATACAGCCACACGTCACCCTCCCGAGATAATTGTCCTTTGCCTTGAATATGTACAGTTCGAAAGAAACCCTTCTCCTTTTCACAGTCGCTTGCTTGCTCGCTCGTTACCACGTAAAGCTCTCCTCAACAAAGTCGACGACGCTCGAGCCCTGAACTTCGCGTGCCGCTTCCCGGACGTCATCGGCGAGGGCACCTGGACCACACACAGTGACGCACATGGCTCCCATCTGCTCCTGAACCTCCTTCTGGAGGAGGAGGGGGATGTTTGGCCGTCCTGGGAACATGCGCACTGTGGCGCTAGCACTGATGATGTCGCTTGGGTTCTGGGGGCGGGTCACGAAGACCTGGACGCGGAGGACGTCTTTGCGGTTGGGCATGCGGAGGATCGTGTCCATGTACGGGCGAACCCACTCGAGGGACTCGTACTCGCGGATAATCCAGACAAGGGTGATGCGTCGGGTGGTTGTCGTGCCGTCGTTGTATCCTTGAAGGAGGTGGCGCATGTACGAGACCTGGTGCGTGATGCCGGTCGAGCCGGCAAAGAGAACGACGTGGCCGTACGAGTCGAGGCTGTTGTGGCCGGCGTAGGGGCCTTCCATGGCAGCCTTGATGCGAAGGGGTCGACGGGCCAAGGAGACGCGGTCGTTGAGCTTCTTGGTGAAGCCGGTCTGAGCTCCAATCAGGAACGAAACCTTGGTGGTCGTGTTGGGTTTGTCGATTGCGTTGAGGGGTTCCTTTTCGAGGACAGGCAGGGAAGCGTCCTTGATGTGTTCAACCCAGGCGATTGAGAAGGGGTGGCTTTCCCAGGCACAGATGCCCCAGAATCGCAGGTAGGCGTGGGTTCCAGGCTGCACGTCGAGGTATCTGGGCAGGTGAAGCGTCACTCGGGTGACGTTGCCAGGCATGTCTTCGCAGAAAGCGTCAGTCCATCCCTTGGAGGACCAGTTGACGTAGACGATACGGATCATGCGAGCAAGGCGATCAGCGAACCAGAGCGCCATGATGGCCATGATCCAGGGAAGCTGGGGAAGGCCGCCAGGGAGTTCGGACGAGGCGCAGTGAGCCCAGGTGGCGATGAAGGCCACAAAGGCCAAGATGATGTGGACGTTGAGAAAGGTCTCGTAGAAGGCGTGTCGCAGAGGCGAGAGCGAGAGAATGAGAAGGAGGACCATAGCCACCGTTCCGACTGCTCCCGAACCCACAAAGAGGTTGGTGGCGATGGAATGTCCAACGCCCTCCCAACCAATGTCGTCAACGGCAACAATGGCCCAGGCGATGGTATGGATGACGGCCTCAAGGACGACAATGCGACCCATCCAGCGATGAAGCAGGTTGTAGGTATCAAAGCTGATCTTGAGAATGGCGATGAGGGGGTTGTTGCGTCCGGCAAAGATGATGAGGGGCACCATGTTGACAAGAGACAAGGTGCCGGAGCGGCCTCGAATCTCGGCGCAGAGGGCCATCTTGTTCTCGATGGCCCAGTCGAGGACAAACATGTAGGCAAAGTTACTACCGAGGTAGATGAAGAGGATGACAAAGTGAAGTCGTGAGGGGAGAGTACCCATGCTGATCGCGGAAGAGAGCTTCATTTCTCTATTGTGACGCTTCTTCCACAAGGGCGCATAGATGATGTGCTTCTTGAGATCGGGCATCCAGCTCCACTGCGATGTTCTCCAGTAGCCCTGCTTGTTACCGGCCACGTTGAGGGTAGACACCTGGCGGAGCTTTGCCCAGAGGATCTCGAGGATGCGGATACCGAGAACGACGAGGGCCATGATGCCCAGTGTCCACCAGAGCACATCCTTGAAGAGCAGATTCATAGGTTGATTGACGCCATCGAGACTCGAGTGGTAGTTGGGTGTGTGAGAAGCCTGCTCGGGACCGGTGTGAGCGGCCTCAGCACGGCTCTGCAAGGTCGAGGTCGAAGTAGCCATGAAGGAGTTGGCACTGGCGATCCGGCGCCGGTAGAAGTCCATCTTGTTTGGTCAGATAGGTTGGTAGGGGTAGGTAGCGGCTCCTATAGGAGCAAAGCGCGAAAAATGAGCGGTATCTGCCTTGTTTTATCGGGAAATGTCGAAAAGATGAGAGAGTGAATAGACGCTGTTCGCGGCGGGACGAGGTTTGTGCGACAGATGATATGGTACTTCCGAGAACAAGAAGAAAGAGACGACGGTGATTGAAAGATAGTAGATGTGCGCTTGTTCCTCCTTGAGTGCTTTGTATGTTCAGAATGTCAGAACATGATCGTGAGTAGTCGTTTGTCGTGGTCGTTAGTTAAAAAGAAAACCGAGCTGCTTTGCTTGCTTGCTGGTGATGAGCGTGGTGCTCAGCGGTGTGGTCGTGGTAGTTTGGGTGAATCAAGGCCCCCAGCTGTGTTCAACACAACAATGGTGACACGGCGCACAAAGGCGATGACGGAGAAGAATGGGAAGGTCCAGGAGAACAATGAATGAACAGCCTGCAATCCGGGCAGGACAAAGGGCGATTGATCTGATGACGCGCGATGCTTAATGACGTCCTATTCACCTCGTCCACGAGGTGTTGGTGTTGTGCTCAGATGCAGATGGGATGAGCCAGGACTCGCTGGCGATGTCCAAGTCGACGGGAAGGGGATCTGCAAAGAGGGAGAGAGAAAGGATTGACCGAACGTAGATGGTTCGTGAAGAAAGCGAACGAGTGCAAAGTTGAGAAAGGCAGGGCAAGGCAGGCGGTAGACGATCGACGTTTGGCGCGTGCAGTGCCGTGCTGTGCTGTGCTATGCTATACTGTGCTGTGCGAGGGAGGAATCAAGGCGCTTGTCGCAGCCACACGAAGGATGAGATCGGCAGAAACAAGGGCGGCAGAGACGTATGTTTTGAATAATTTCAGAAGATGAAAATGTTTCTTCCAAGACCCAGAAACCGGGGCGGGCAGAAACAAACACGCGAGAGCGGCTGTGGCAGGCAGCTGGTGAGCAGTTGTCGTCGTCGTCGTCGTCGTGATCGAATCGAATGAAACCAGAAGCGGCAGGAATGGACCAGCCTCAGACGAGAATGAATTGTCTATAAGAGGACAATAGGCCGATAAAAATTGAAATGAAGGGGTGGATAAATCACCGTGAACAGCGCAAAGCACACGAGAGAGGAATGAAGGTATGACGCCTCCCAACTTGCACCGTCGTGTGTCGAGGGCGGCCGCAGCGATAATATGTAAACGGGCCTCCAGAGAAACGGACCGCTAGCTTGGCGCTGGATGGAAGGATTCACTGCTAGCCCAGCGGGGAGATGCTCACGTCCACCCCTGTATTGCCCCCACCCCTTGCAGGTTCTTCAAGATGCGAGTCAAGCCCGTGACTGGTTGGTTCATCCGCCTTCTTGGAGGGTGTCATTATGTGTTCTAGCCTGGCCAAGACCCTCTTGGGGAATGGAGCCAACGACCTGAGATATCCAATATTTCTTGCCTTGACCACTTTTTTTTTCCCTCTCGTAGTGTTGCTCGTGTCATGGGCGTCTTACACGAGAGCTGGAAAGAGTCATGGCGCAACGAAATGGACACCAGCAACCGTTTAACCGCTGGCGCCCTCCTTTGGCGGCGCCTCCAATACTCTCGTCTAACCTTAGCAGAGCCATCGTCCTCTGCACGCTACGGCTGGGGCGCTCGCAGCAACGGCTGGCCTGGCCTGGCCTATGGGACGTCAGATCTGCCAAGAATAACCAGGCTCTCGGCCGCCAGCGAAGCGGGATCGCCAATCAATCCAGTGGCTCCCGGCGGTGCAACCACAAGCCTCTCTGAAACGGGCCTGGCTCAGGGGTCCCGACAAGCAGCTCTTCAGGGGTCCGGCGCTGTCACTGGTTGGCTCCGGGAGCGCCAAGAGCATGGGCTCCTCCGCTTCGGCGCCTGCTGGCCACTCGATGCTCCGCACGCCGACCGCGAGCGAGACGGGACGTCAACCTCACGGAGGCATCCAGCCAAGAATGTCAGTGACGCTATCGCCCCTCTCTCTTGTTTCTGTTTCTTTCTGTTTGATGTTTGGACACTCCCCTCTCGGCTCCGGCCCTCAATGGCTCTGTTTCCTGACGCAGCGCCGTCGCATGCGGACACTTTATGGCCTGACTGAAACAATCTATGGCGAATACGGCAGGCTTGAAGGTCTAGGTCCGTCATTCATGCCATGAATCAGTTCAACTCAAACACCGCCCGCTGCTCGCAATCCACCTGCCGTTGTTCGACACAACCACTCTGTCAGCTTCCATCAGATCCGGGCCCCTTGTCAAGATTGTCGACCCAGACCAGGCCAGGGCCCAGATAACCCTGCAAAGTCATCATCGTCAAAGGTGGGAGGCCGGCCCGCTGACAATTGAAATCCTCGCCTTGTGGTTGATGGAATCTAGATTTCTACGTCACTTATCTCTACGTCGGAAATATGCCCCCCCCTCGGGTGGGCTGATGGCCTGCGAGCCTCTGCATCCTTCACTACCGAAGCGGGATGAACAAGCAGGGACAAGCCTCTAGCACGTCGCAGGTTAGATGAACAAGTGCCAGATGCCCTCGCTTCCGCCGTCCTGGGATTTATTGGTGCCATCCCATGTCACTTCTCCAGAAAGGGAAAAGAAAGAAAGAAAGAAAACCATGACGGCCCGTCATCCGGGTCCTAAACCTGATGTTTGCATCAATCCCGTCCAGCCACGCGGTGAACCATGAGACATGACGAAGCCGTCCTTGTACCGTCCCGTCTTTGGACTTTGGCGAGCATTGACTGTGATGCTTCCGTTTCGACTCACCTCAACCCGTTCTACCCCAGGATCGATGTAGGTCGGAGCTTGCCGGTATATTTTGCCGCGCCAGGGGATGGAATGCCGATTGTGGCATGTTGTCATCTGTGTTGGCCAACAGCACGGACACCATCTCGAATGATCTCATCATCGGGTTGACACCCATGGACCACACATATCCAAGCTGGTTGTCCAGGGTAGCCGCCGGCGCCTATGCAGCCAGTCGTGGAAATCATGTTGAATGCTCTACATATGCGGGATAAACGTGTTGATCCATCAATGATATCACTTGCTTCTGTATCTGTGGGGGAGTATCTATGTTGGTGAGTACTGGGGGCTTTGTCGGTATGCGTGAAGAGGCTGCTTGCTTCATTTTAGATGTTGATGCCAAGCCAGGACACGACACACTCTACACCTTATACTATCAAAATGTGATATTTATTGTAAAACCCAAACATGATGCAGAACGCACCTGACTGCTCCAAGTAAATACAGAGCCGGAATTAAATGGCCAAACGGCACAGTAAGCCAGTTATCCAACTATACATCCTGTATCTACATCGGTGAGGAGTTTCGGTACGGTAAGGCGCCACACCTAAACGCCACAACCTGCGCCACTCGGCCAGACGGCCAGGAACATTGAAACCTGAGGCACTCACTGATCGCTGCTCCGTGACGCTCCCGAACAACGCCGGAAATTTCCAGGAAGGCTATCACGAGCCGGCATTGAACATAGGTTGCACGGCCATTGCCCTCGACACAATGGGTTCCAGCGAGTCGAAACCAATCTCCGCACACGTGTGGAAGGCGTACGTCCCCCTCAATTCCCCATAACCGAATTGATCATGCTCAATCGATGACTGACGGCTTTCCAATAAACAGCTCAGCGCCCAACGGCCTCTCACAAGATCTCGTCGACTCGTTACAATCTAGCAACGAGGTACATTGCCCTCATCCTACGACCCGTAGACCGAACCACAATTATAGCCTCCTCGATTGAAACTAACAAACGTCTCCCCCACTAGACTGATGCCTCCCGCACCAAGATCTACGAGCTCCAGATCCAGGCCCGCGTGGCCGAGGAGCTCAGGAAGCTCCAGCAGCAAGAGGCCGAGGCCCTCAAGGTCGCACACGACAAGCTAAACAGCGCCGAGTACAAGGAGGATGGAAGCCTGAGCCAGCACACCGTCAACAAGGAGATCGAGGCGATGCGGAAGCGGCTCGAGGAGCGCAAGCAGGTGCGGCCCCTGCCCGAGGCCGTCGAGGGCGCGCGCAACGAGGTCATCCGATGCCTGCGGGAGCACGACCGGCGGCCGCTCGACTGCTGGCAAGAGGTGGAGAACTTCAAGGCCGAGGTCAAGAAGCTGGAGAAGTCTTGGGTCGAGAAGGTTGTGTCGTAAGAGATGGAGGACTTGGACGGAGGGGGAAAACGGATCATCGACATAGAGATATGGTGATTATGAGCCCTGGAAAGGCACGCACGTGTACATTATGGCATTGGCGGCGATAAAGGCTGCGTTGAGGAATACAAAATGTACAGCAACTCATAACCCGAGGAGCATGTCTGTCTGCTCTTGACCCTCAACCCTAGCAGATATATCGTCTCCTACCGAACTGTCTGCTTCCCGCTTATTCCGTAGCTCGGCCTTCCGCCGGAGGCCTTCTGCACGCTTCCTCTCTCGCCTCGTCGCCGCATCCTCCCACTCTTCCCCCTCTGGATTCCGACGTGGAGCCGGGGTAGATACGGCCACCCGGAAGGCATCCCGGAACCGTCCAATACGTTTCGTATTCTCAGCGAAGCGCTCATTGGCGATTTTGATGAGTGTCCTGAGATACTCGGGTGATACCAGACGTAGGTGGCGGCCATCAATCTGGTGTCCGATGAGAGACTCAAAGGCGAGACCCATTGTGCGAATGGCCACGATAGGAGTAGCAGTATCCTTGCCGCTTGGGATGATGTTGAGAGCGCCAGATTCGCGGAAGCCGGCTTGAAAGGCGCACTTGAGGAGGAGCTGGGCATGTTCTGGTGATGCCGTGAGGACGTGGAGGATCTACGTGATATCTCAGCATGCTTTCTTTATGTTCTAACATGCTGAGGCTGCTTACCATGGCCTCGAACTTGAAATGAATGAGTCTCCTCTCCTTGACTATACCAGTCACATGCTCAACTACATTCGAGTCTTCAAGCCCCAATGTCCTGCTCCAGTCCTTGTTCTCATCCCCATCATCAGGCACCGGATCGTGAGAGACGAATAACCATGTTCCTCCTGCGCCCTTTCCACCTACGCCCGCTACTTGCTCATCCTCTCCGTTGGTCTCGGCAACCCTCCGGCCCTCGAGAAAAACACTGACTCGTCCTGCACAACTGCTCGTCGTCACAAACCCCGTCGACTGGTTGATCTCATCGATGAGGTCCCGGATCCCCTCATCTACCGAGCCTTTTGGTGAAGCATCCGTGTACTCAGTATTAGGAACCGAGAGCTGCTCGAGGATCTTTTTCTTCCTGTCGAGAAAAGCAGTCGGACAGGAGTCGAGGCCCTGCATTTTCGAGATACGCTTTTTTTGTTAGTGCGGACGCAAGGCTGTGGTTTGGGTGTGTCACGATGGACGGTAATAGAGGGGCAAGGGTGTAGAAGTGTGTTAATGGAATATCGTCTGGAAGCGCCGGTATGGTGATGTATTGTTAGGGCGACAACGGCTGCTCCTCATTGACGCGGGGTACTGGTCAAGTGCCTGCGGCTCCGGCCGACCTCGTGATCGCCGCTCACTTATCGCATCCAACTTCACATCTCAAAGCCTTCGTCACGACGTCGTTGATATTCACGCCCTCGAGAAGTTTGGTTGGTATCTTTCTTATTGAGTTCTATCTGGGAACTGAAGCAGCTTCTATCTGCCTGGTTTCTTACGCGCTATTCCCTGCCCTTTCCTCAGGCTCCCTACTATTTACCCAACGCCATCCCATGAATCCAGATACCATGAGCTTCTTTTATCGCTCGGTTCTGGTTGTTTCATCGACGAATTTTACCCCCAAAACGCCTGATGCAATGCTTCAATCATTAAATCGTCAAAGATGTGCCCCGCGTGCGAGTGCACCTTATACGGCGGGCAGAGCCACCTGCTCGAGGGCTGCGGCTAGCTTCTCCTCCTGCTGCTTGAGCTCCATCTGGGCGAGGAACTCGGCATACCTCGACTTCTTGTTGTGGATGCCACACTCGGTCTTGGACTGACCCTTCCAGCGACCGGCTCGCTCGTCCTCGCCGTCCTTGACGGGGACGGTCGAGTGCCAATCGCCGACGGACTTGTAGCCCTGGTCGAGGAGGGCGTTGTAGGGGACATTGTGCTCCTTGATGTAATCGTTGACTTGCTTGAAAGACCAAGTGGCCAGGGGGTTGATCTTGACGACGGCACGCTCATCATCGTACTCAATGATGGGGATGGAGCCACGGGCGGCGCCCTGGGATCGTCGGCGGCCGTTGAGCACGGCAGCGACCTTGAGCTCCTCATAGGCTCGCTGGAGGGGCTCGACCTTGACGATCCAGTCATACATCTCAGAGGCAGTGCTCCACATATCCTTTCCGTACATGTCCTCAAACTCCTCGGCCGTGTTGACACCGTCGGGCTTGAAGATGTGCACGGGGACATTGGGGTATCGGGCCTTGACCCGGTCGACTAGGTCGTGTGTCTCCTGAAAGTGGTACAAGGTATCCAGGAAGATGAGGTCGACGGTGGGGGAGTTGGGGTGCTCCTTCTGAATCTTGGACAGCATGTCCATGGTGGCGAGGCCGGTCAGGCCAAAGGCGGTCGACTGATACAGATTGGGGAACATGACCTTGCAGAATCGGAGGATGTCCATGGGGTGCATGGTCTCGAGCATGTTGTTGAGGTGGTCGATGTGGGCCTTGGTGAGAGAGATCTGGGGTAGGATGGTTGATGATGAGGGCGATGAGTATTCCGAGTTCTGTCCAGAGACATAGCCCGACTCGCACTCGAGCTTGATGTCCTGAAAGGACGACTGCGAGGACGACTGAGAGATGAAGGCAGGCATGTTGGCGGTAAAGAGAGTATGGTACGAGGAGAGGGGTTGTTGTCTGAGGGTTTTCGGGAGCTGGGACGGTCGACGAGAGTGCCCCGGGGTTATATTCAACGGTGAGTTAAGGCGGAGGCTTGGAGAGGCTCTGACACAGTTGATGACGCAAATATTGTGCTGACTGGACACAGGGCAAGGCTCGGAAGCACGTTGTAGGAGGCAAGACGGGGAAGATGACGAACACGACGATGAAGAGAGGGCAGTCAAATTCTTTAAGAGAGGGAGAGGCCTGCTGTGGTGGTCAAGGGGGGCTTTACATGCTCTGTTCGGGCGACCGCCCGCAGGCCCCCGGCCACAGGCAGCCTTAGTAATTCGGAAACGCAACATTCGAGCCAACCGAACCCGAAAGCCACCAGTCTACGGTGCCTGTGATGTGCTCTGGACGTGGAAAAAAGATGGGGAGCATCAATTGCGCCATCGCCGCCATGAGGATTGTCGTCTCCAGGCTGCGACTGGGACTGATCACGACATCGACGCTATGCCTTTCGCGATGGTGGGTGCCATGGCGGTAACGAAGGCTGATTGGCCTGTCGACCGGAGCCCTGAACTGGCGGCTGGTCGATGGGACCTGTTTTGCCTCACCATCGGCAGCGACAGCAAGGCGTGGAAGCCGCCGAGCCGGAGGTAGCGAATACTTCTGGGCCTACTGTTGAGTGAAACCACGTCCGAGACTGCAGGGCGCCGCCGGAAGAGACTTTTTTCTCCCACCATGCGAATGGAGCAAGGGAGCATGGGGGGCTCCAGGTTGAGAAGCGGACATTGGGCTGATTTACATTTGAACATGATCTCATTGATACGGCTTTGTTGTTGTTGTGTTGTGCGAGATCTGGGTGAGACGATAGATGCTGGAGCCGGGGTCTTGATCTATCAAAAGCCAATTTGACCACGAGGGCAGGTTCCCCGCGATCATGTCATTCGGGGCGTGGGTTGCGAAATCCGCTCCCTCGGAGAAGAGTCTCTTTCTGATGTCGTCTTTGTCGCAAGACTGAGCCGTCGTGTCGCCACGGCCCTGCTCGACCAGGACGCCTTTGACCTTGGTATCTGCGGGCTCCCACGCTTTCGCCCACGCTCTAGACGCTCTAGACCAAGACGGTGAAAATAAAATAGAGTAATTGAATTTTGTCGTCTCAATGATGACAACGGTATGTCTCTGTGGCCTATCATGGTGGCCCCTCGGAATGCCGTTTGTCGGAGCGGCAATCGCTGTTGTCCCTGACGGACCGTCGGCACCGAGGAACCGCGACTGCCGGAAGTGCCCCTGCCCCAGCAAAGGCAATTGTGATGCGGGCCTCTCCGGCTTTTGGCGCTTGGATGATTTCGTGATTTCGTGGGGTGCCAACCAGGGATAAAAGTTGGTCCGAAGCTCAATTTCCTTTCTCGCTTCGTTCACGCATGAACCCCACTCTAAGCGACGGACAACTCCCGAGAAAGTGCCGCCTCTGCTGACATATTCATCCAGCTTATTCACCAACAAGGGAATGCGGTCGAGAACCTGTTGGAAGACAACGTCATCTCCATCTTATTCATGGCTCTTTAATAAGCTATGATTTCAAACATGTCCTGTCATTCCATCCTTCGAGGCCGTGATGATTGAGAATGGCACGGATTGAGGAACCGACATCTTTGCACATTCGGCGGGGTACAGATCATGTCCACGAACCTTTTCGAGCTTAAGCTCTGGATTATGTACTAATGGAGCTTCGAGTATATCGAATGTATTCACGGCCAATCATATTACTAAATGACAGGACCAAACACTTCCCTACCTATCCGTGCAATTGGGTTCAACCCCAACCGACTTGACTCAGTTGGCCAACAACAATTATATCACGTGACACAATGTCAGCACAGTTTCTGACAACAACGGTTGGAACGATTGCTTATTCGCACCAATCATATCCCAGAGCCCTTTGACAGCAGCCGCATGAGCCGCACAGCAAAGCCCGCGCCGCACGAGCCATCGGACAGCAACGGCAACGGTTGGGCGGGGCACGGAGGGGACAGGCCGGGACGAGATCGCTCTACCAAGCAACCTACCCAACCACTGACTGAACCTCTGGAAGGTTGACTCAATCTTTGGGTTCATCGCTGCCCACGCCACGTCTATCGTGCTTCAGGCTGCTCCTAGCCCTCGTCAGCTGTCGTGGCCCCCATCAACAATCCCCGACCTATTCCCTTTCGTCAGGATCACCACTCGACAAGGGTAGCCACAGAAATCTTCACGACCCCCGCGCGCATTGCACAATGGCAGACCAAGCGAGCCCCGCCAAACAGAATGCCGCCACACGGCCTCAGTTGACGAGCTCGATGAGGAGCAGCTCGTATCTCAGTGACCACCAGCAATATCGCCCTCCTCGACAAGAGCAGTCTCGACAGGACCAGTTCCATGGCATTGACACGGTTGTGGAAGACTTGGGCATCTCTGTTCATGCTTCTGTCCCTTACACCAAGTCAATCCTGCCCTTCAATGGCGTCCCCTCGGATGAGAACCCTCCGACTGTGGTCGAGAGCGGACTGAGCCATTCCTACTCACACCCCAACTGCGCTCCCCGAGCTGGTCAGAAGTCGGACCGTCTCATTGCGACCCTCTTCTACAAGCCGAGGGAGGATCAGGCCTCACGATCCCCTGTCAAGGCCACTTTTGCAGACAGCAATGAGGCTCTGCCTGCCAACCTGGCGCCCACCAACGACCCCAAGGAGTATCCCCTTGAGCCGCCTACTCAGGAATCTGAGCAGCTGGATCACATTTACGGCTCCTACATCTCGCCGCTATGCATCACCTCATTTCTCCATCTCATGTCCTCCTTCCCCCTTCCTCGAGATGCTGAAGAGCCGTACTCTTCTCACCGATGTCTCGACAACCAGGAGCAGCCGCGCATTGTTGAGCTGACGCTCTCTCCTGCGCCCGCTCCTGAGTACCTTGGGCTTGACGACCTGCGGAAGCATGAGATGATTTATAGGTTTGAGCAAGAGTGGAACGTGGATGTGGTTCTTCAGCGTGATACCGTTTGGAGGCGTCACCCGCGCCTGGTCGTCTTCGACATGGACAGCACTCTCATTACTCAAGAGGTCATTGATCTCCTGGCTGATCATGTCAAGGATCCCCCGGATCTGCCTGCTCGAGTTGCTGAGATTACGCACCGTGCTATGATGGGCGAGCTTGAGTTTGAGGGCTCTTTCCGTGAGCGTGTTGCCCTGCTCAAGGGTCTTCCTGCTACCCTTTTCGAGGATCTGCGGCCGATATTGGACGTTACCAAGGGCGTGCCCGAACTGATCAGGGCCCTGAAGCGACTTGGTGTCAAGACGGCAGTTCTCTCCGGCGGCTTTCAACCCCTGACAGGCTGGCTCGCTGGACAGCTGGGCATTGACTATGCGCACGCAAACCACGTGGTCATTGAAGACGAGAAGCTGACAGGTGAGGTGAAGGGTATTATCGTGGGCAAGGAGCGAAAGAGGGATCTTCTCGTGGAGATTGCTGCCAAGGAGGGCATCGACCTGTCTCAAGTTATCGCCGTCGGCGACGGTGCCAACGACCTATTGATGATGGAGAAGGCGGGGCTGGGAGTGGCCTGGAACGCGAAGCCGCGGGTGCAGATGGAAGCGAATGCTCGTCTGAACGGAGAGAGTCTGCTGGACCTTTTACACATTCTTGGCTTTTCTTCTGAAGAGATTGGGGATTTGATTGCCTGAGCGGTTGGAGTTGGGTAAAGAGAGTTGTCGCAAGATGTGAGAGGCTGGAGTTTTGGGTATGTGAAAACAGGGTGTTGTTGTGTTGGGCGGGTTAGATACCGGATAACAAAGAAAAAAGGAAGCATTTGGTGATGTTATTTCTTTGCAAGTTGGCCGACGTAGTACTTGTTGTGCCCGGTTGAGTATGGCTTCAAGTTGATGTCAGCCGTTCGTCCGGTTGAGCATGAGCTGGAATTAGCCTAACCTGACAGTCACAAGAAAGCAATTGGCAATGAAACAAGCTGTAGTTACAGACACAAAGCTAGAAAATATTGTGGCGCGTCGTATGTGAACTATGGGTGGTTGCAAAACTCGAGCCCATCGCGTCCTTCGTCTTTCTTCTACACAAGGCTAGAGGATTTGATCCAACTCGCCCTCCCCTCGGATTTCCCTACAGATACATGCTCGCGCGTGACAGCTTCCAAAAGTCCCTTTCCCGGCTCTTGCTTGCTCGCCTTAAGGGTAGCCGTCCTTGCCCCACTTGTTGTACTTGTCGTGAAGCTCGGCGGGGAGGGTGACGTTGGGGACGACAACGACGTTGAGGGCGCTGGGGGCGTCCTTGGGCTCCTGGCTGGGATCACCACCAGGGTGGTACTTGTACTTGCCAGAGGAGCCGCTCTCCCAGGGGTGGCCGTCCTTGGCGATGTTGACGGGAGACTCGGAGGTGGCGCCAGTGGGAGATCGGCCTGATGTTGAAGATGTGGTCAGCAATTGCTTCGATGACGGCAGTGTAGTCCAATGGGGGAGTTCACGTACCGAAGTAGTACCCAGCACCGCCGAGGGCAGCGACCATGACACCGCCGAGGATCTGTAGTCGATCAATTCACGTCAGCAATTGTCCAATTCCTCATGGTCGTGCGGTTCTCTCAGCCGGTGCACTATCGGGTCCGGCCGAGGCATTATGACGCACCAGAAGCTCGGGGTTTTGACGGGTCTCCTTCTTGAGCTCGGCCTTCTGGTGCTCCTGGAGCCGGCGGGTGGTGGTGGTGAAGAATCGGCGGGCGACGCGGGAGGCCATTGTGACGATGTGAATTTGCGAGTTGGATGAGGGGGAATGGAATCTTTGTCGAGGGAACTCGGGTTATGTTGAAGCTTTGAAGTTCTCGTATGATTTCGGGAGCCCGTCGCCTGCTAGTTTACAAGGCACGCTATTGGCCAATGCCGGGGACTAGGCGTGATCACGTGTGGGATCACGTTTGAAGCCGAGATGACGTCTTGGTACAGTCGATCAGAGCCAGTCATAAATGGAGGTGACTTGTGTTACCGTGTTTTATACATAGGCTGCATGGCTATTTATGTCCTGTTCTTAGCGTGCAGGCCGTCGAGGAACCAGGCACAACAAGATTCGCCTTGTCCCTGGTGGGCGATTCGCTCATCGTGATGCGACGGCGTGCAGATGTCATTCTCGCCTTGGAAACTCGAGCAGAAGGGAATGCTGTCATAAACTCTTGGTTACCTACTCAACGTAATAGACTTTTTATCACGCCAACTTGCCAAGGTTACAAGCAACTTGGCCTGTCAAACGTCAACGCAACGGGTCGCTGCAGAAGGTAGGTTACCGTTCCCAGTCGAGGTGACGTCTGCGGACAGGACATGCACATGTCCAAGACACTCGAGGGTCTCAACAATCGCTTTCAGAGGGGGAAAAGATTGATTACAGTCAATGCTTGCAGAACCCATTCACTGGAATCTCTCTTTTCGTATTGGAAAGGGCGCCGCTAGCAGGGACTCTTCTAGCTAGCCCCTTACCAGGGGGACCGGGAGCAGCACAACTTACATAAGGGACTCGTGCAAGGTTTCTCTTTGGAAGTTAATCAAGGCCCATGCCCATGCCCATAACCCAAGCCGGCACGAAAAAAAGGAACGAGCAGACAAACCACATTTGACTCCTCTTCCTCCTCATCGCCGAGTCCTTTCTTTTCTTACCCGCCCCTTCCGTTCCCTTCCTACGATTCTTCTCTTCTTCTACGCGCTCTCTCTAATATCGCCCCGTCTTGCGACCCATTCTCATTCCCTCTCTCTCTCGAGTTCGTCCCTAATTTCTTACGATTCCAAACACGACACCCCTGCCTATCCCTTTAGTTACTTGACTACCGCGAGACACGAGCCACCTGCCGGTCCTGCCGACTCTCACATTTCAACCACCTGCCAGCCTCCCGACTGCTCGCCACTCTACCGTGCTGCTCCCCAAGACGGCTCCGAAAACGTGGCGCTTGATGCGATCTTGAACGCGATAGTCGACGCGCAACCGTTCCTTTGACTCGACCGAGAATCCGTCAACTAGCACCTGCCGAACGACCCGCAAACGACACGATTACCAATCAACACCATGGCTTCGAAGCCCGATGACGACGGCTTCCCAGCGCCTCATATTCCCCGTTCCGAGGTCCCCGGACCACCGAGTATCATCTCTTCTCGAATGACGGATATTGCGAGCGATGACGGGGGCGACTCGGAGGCGCATCGTAAGAGGATGAGTCTGCCGCGGAGCGCGGATGTGGCCTCGAGACCTGGGACAGCCCGGACCGGAGCATCATCAAGGGGAGCATGGCCAGGCCAACTGGGAGGGAGGAAGACGTACGTTTCCGGAGTCGCGGCCAAGAGGGGGAGCATCGCGAGTTCGACTGCTGGATCTACAAGTCAAGCTCCAAGCTTGTCGACTCGGAGCCACGTCCCTTCACTCACGTCGCATGCCTTTTTCCGACCCATGAGTTCGCAGAAACTACAGGCACAGAGAGGAGGATCCCACCGCCCGCCAACCATGAGCCAGCAGTCACCAGGCTCTCCGACATCACCGACATCCCCAACATCACCAGCATCACCAGTCGTCGATGACCACGGCGCCGGAGCAGGCGGCAGCCAAGCCAGGCAGAGCATTATTTCGAACCCGATCGCCCAGCTGCAGCGCCAGACAAGCGACGACGAGAATATGCGATCCCCGCCATCTCGTGGCACCGAAATGACGGAACAGGAAACCCTGGACAGGATCACGGCAAACACAAGCCCAAGCCATGGCCACTACCCAGCTGGAAGTCTGACGGATAGTGTCCGCCCTCTTCAAGGCAAGCATTCAGACCATGGCCATTTTCAACACAGCATTGTTATCGACAAGAGCTACAAGGACCTGTCAAACCTTCCGAGCCCTATCAAGTCTCCCCGATCGTTTCGCTCTAGTTTCCTCATGCCTGGTCGAAGCGAGCAAGGACAACAAGGCCAGAACCGCAGCACCGAAGGAGCTGAGAAGCTGTCGTCGTCTGCGTCATCACCGCAGCTCCGGCCGGTGGATTCCCAAGGACCACGCCATCCACGGGTGCCTTCTAAGCCTAGTCAGAAATCTGACCTCGGGCGGGTTCACCAGTATTTTGAGGGTAACACAGTATTTTGCCTGGGTGGTCGGTGGCAGAACACGAAGGAACGCCCGGTCAATATTGCGACAGGCTTCCTTGTCGTGATCCCCTGCGCCCTGTTCTTTGGGTTTGAAGCACCGTGGCTGTGGAAGAATATTTCGCCCGCCATTCCAATCGTCTTCGCTTATCTGGCCTACATTTGTTTCTCCTCCTTTATTCATGCGTCTGTCTCAGACCCAGGGGTAAGTAACGAATCAGCTTCTCGGGGCAAGTTCGACGGCTGACATTGGACAGATTCTTCCACGAAACCTTCACCAATTTCCGCCAGTTGATGACAATGATGATCCTCTCCAGCTCAGCCCCCCTACAACGGATTGGGCTTTAATCAAGTCAGCTGAATCAGCGACTGCTGCAATGGAAGTTCCGGTTAAGCACTGTCGGACGTGTAACATTTGGCGACCTCCACGAGCCCATCACTGTCGCCTGTGCGACAACTGTGTCGAGACTCATGACCACCACTGCGTCTGGCTCAACAACTGCGTCGGAAAACGTAACTACCGATATTTCTTCACCTTTGTCTCATCAGCCACCGTTCTCTCGGCCTACCTCATCGGCACTAGTCTTGCCCAGATCCTCATCTACAAGAATAGAGAAGGCATCTCATTCGGCAGAGCGATTGACCATTTCCGAGTTCCCTTTGCGCTGGTCTTTCTTGGATTCATCTCTTTTCTGTACCCAGCAGCTCTGATGGGATACCACATCTTCTTGATGGCTAGAGGCGAGACGACGAGAGAGTACATGAACTCGCACAAGTTTATCAAAAAGGAGCGATTCAGGGCGTTTTCACAGGCCAACATCATCAAGAACTTTATCGTTGTCTTGTGCCGGCCGCGACAACCGACCTACTATCGGTTCAAGAATCACTATCAAGAGGGCGACCAGCGGCTTGGTATCCGAAAGGACAAGCGGCCCCGGTCGAGCTCGCAGGGACTGGAGATGCACAGCGTCAAGCCTGCAGCACAAAGCTTCCAGGGTCCAGTTTCTTTGAGGAACGAAAACGACAACCACAACAACAACCAATAACCACGGCGCTCGCTAACTAACGTGAACTACCTTCTTCCACCTCTCTCTTTACCCATTCTAGAACGACGGAGCTTCTGGGAAGTACTGATTTTTAATTTCGAAGCGGCGACGGATGACTTACTAATGTCTGCTTATACTATACCTATACCCTTTTTGTCAGTTGACCAATTCATGTATTCCCTTTTGTACAGGCTTCAGGAAAAGCCGGCTTAGCCAGCATAGGCGGGCGTTGATCAATGGCCACGATGAGAGCCTGGGAACCTTGGTTTTTGATGTACAAGTCAAGATTTAGATGCAGTAAAAAACGGCGAGCTTGACTCGCATTCGCACACAGTGATTTGATTTGCTTGACCGTTGAACTGGACCGCCCTGCACGATGCAAGATTGAGATTGAGGATGCGAAGGCAATAATCCAGTGGCAGACGATGGGAAATGCACGTGGAAATAACAGGGATCAGCAAAGGATGCATGAAGGAAGAAAGAAAAAAGCCTTATCGCTCCCCGATAAGAGAGAAAAAAAATTTGTTTGGGCGCCGCCTTTTAGTGCGTAGGCGCAGGCATGTGGGAAGGCGGGAGACCAATACATGCCCAACCCATCTTTCCCTCGTAAGCAGTCTTTTCCTCCTCCACGCTCGCTTTCTCCTCAAGGGCCTCGTTGGTTTTTGTATTTTTTTGCTCTCTTCTTGAAAGGCGATAGAGGGCGATTCTCGTTTCAACTACTGATAGAGGCCCCCTTCTTCCTTCATTTAAAAAAAAAGAGCACAGAATCACAAAGGCGCTCACGATGCCTCACCCCGTCTCGCCTCCGTCGCAGGAGCCGACGATGGTGTCCAAGGACGCCCCGCCCCCGCCATCCCAGGAGACCATCGCCGACTTTATCAACACAATCTTCACGGCCAAGACGTCTGCCGCCTCGATCGATGCCTGCTACGCCCTCTGCGAGGTCCTGCTGTCTTCCGTCGGCGTCGTGGGCTTGACCCAGTACGGAATCCTTGCCGAGGTCAAGAAGGCCGCTGCCGATAAGAAGTCGGGCCTCCGCCGCGAGTCCAGCCAGAACCTCCTCGGCGCCATCTTTGAGCGTTTCCTCCCCCGTCAGAAGGTCAGCGAGGTCGCCCTCCTGCTCCAAGATGGCGGCATGGTCGGCTGTGCCCTCGACGCCCTTGCCGATAAGGGCGCCGTCGTCCGCGATGCTGCCCAGTATGGACTCGATGCCCTCTTTGTTAACCTGAGCCCCGAGGCTCTCGTTGTCGGTCTCCTGCCCGCCCTGTCCAACTACCTGTCCAAGAAGACTGGTAAGTGGCAGGGAACCGTCGGCGCCTACAAGCTGCTGCAGAAGATGGCCGACAAGGCCCAGCTCGCCATTGGGAGCACCAAGGAAGAGGCTGCCGACAAGGACGTTCTGCGCGAAGCCATGGGTGCCAAGCTGGCTGGCTTGATCCCCATTGTCGAGGGTGGCATGCACGACTTGAAGTCCGAGGTCGAGAAGCAGGCCGTCCACACCATGACCTCGCTCACCACCCTTCTCTCCAACGACGATGTCGCTCCTCGCTTCCCCCTGCTCATCGACACCATGCAGCACCCCTCCACCCAGACTCTCCAGAAGGCCATCCATGCCTTGTCGCAGACCACCTTTGTCGCCATTGTTACCTCGCCCGTCCTGGCCCTCCTGACTCCCTTCCTCGAGCGATCTCTCAACAACCCCACCACCGCCCAGGAGGTTCTGCGACAGACCGTTGTTATCGTCGAGAACCTGACCAAGCTTGTCCACGACCCGATCGAGGCCAGAACTTTCCTGCCCAAGCTGATTCCCGGTGTCAGGGGAGTTTGCGACCGCGCTTCCCTCCCCGAGGTTCGAGAGCTTGCTGAGCGTGCTCTCGCCACCATGGAGAAGGCTATGGGCAATGATAAGGATATTATCGCCCGAACCTCTGGTGATGATGTTGCCCAGATCCTTGACGAGCAGATCAAGCTCAACAACGGCCTCGCTGGACAGCTTGACCTGTACAAGCAGGCCCGCCCTTACATCTCCGAGATGGTTGCCATTGATGTCAACTACCGTTTCGTTGACCGCATCTCGGCCAGAATCGCCCCTTATCTCAAGGGTTTCATGCAGGAGCCTGAGGCCCCCCAGAAGGTTGCCGACGCCATCCAGCAGCACTACGTCGATGAGGACCACCGTCGGTATGGTGTCCCAGAGAAGGAGGACGATGGTGAGGTCGAGATTGTCAACGCTGACTTCTCCCTCGCTTACGGTGGTATGCTTCTTCTGTCGCACACCAACCTGCGTCTCCTGAAGGGTCACAGATATGGCCTCTGTGGACGAAATGGTGCTGGAAAGTCGACCCTCATGCGAAGCATTGCTAATGGCAAGCTTGAGGGTTTCCCGCCCCAGGACGTCCTCCGTACCTGCTACGTGGAGCACAACCAGGGTGAGGATGCCGACATCAGCATTCTCGAGTTCGTTGCCAAGGACCCTGAGATTGCTACTCAGGGCCGCGAGCGGATCTCTGAGGTTTTGGCCGAGTTCGGCTTCACTCCTGGCCCTGAGGGCCGACAGTCTGAGAAGGTCGGATCTCTGTCTGGTGGTTGGAAGATGAAGCTGGCTCTGGCCCGAGCCATGCTTCAGCGTGCCGATGTACTTCTCCTGGACGAACCTACTAACCATCTTGATGTCGCCAACATTGCATGGCTTGAGAACTACCTCAAGACACACCCCGATATCACCTCCCTGATCGTGTCTCACGACTCTGGTTTCCTCGACAACGTTACTACCGACATCTATCACTACGAGCCCAATAAGAAGCTGGCCTGCTACAAGGGCAACTTGGCTGCCTTTGTCGAGATCCGCCCCGAGGCCAAGAGCTACTACACCCTGTCAGCCTCCAACGTCCAGTTCAAGTTCCCTCCTCCCGGTATCTTGACTGGCGTCAAGTCCATGACCCGAGCCATTATCCGCATGACCAACGTGTCCTACACCTACCCCAAGGCCACAAAGCCATCCTTGCACGAAGTCTCTTGCCAGCTGACCCTGTCGTCCCGCGTTGCCATCATTGGCCCCAACGGAGCTGGCAAGTCGACGCTCATCAAGCTGCTTACTGGCGAGACCATTCCTTCTACTGGAAAGGTTGAGAAGCACCCCAACTTGCGTATCGGCTACATCAAGCAGCACGCTCTGGAGCACGTTGAGATGCATCTTGAGAAGACCCCCAACCAGTACCTCCAGTGGCGTTACCAGCACGGTGACGACCGTGAGGTTCACATGAAGCAGACCCGTGCGCTTTCAGATGCGGATCGTGCTCAGATGGACAAGTTTGTTGACATCAAGGACGGCAACCCGGCCCGACAGATCGAGTCTCTGGTTGGTCGCCAGAAGTATAAGAAGACTTTCCAATACGAAGTGTAAGTTGCCTCTCCTGGCTGCCATGCCAAAAGGAACATGACTAACATGCTGCAGTAAATGGCGTAATCTGCTGCCCAAGCACAACACCATGATCTCTCGCGAGACCCTGACTGAGCTTGGCTTTGACAAGCTCGTCCAGGAGTTTGACGATCACGAGGCGTCGCGTGAGGGTCTGGGTTACCGTGAACTCCAGCCCAAGGTCATCTCCAAGCACTTTGAGGATCTCGGTCTCGACCCCGAGATTGCCAACCACAACGAGATCGGCTCGCTGTCTGGTGGTCAGAAGGTCAAGGTGGTCATTGCCGGTGCCATGTGGAACAACCCTCATCTCCTGGTGCTCGACGAGCCTACCAACTTCTTGGATCGTGACTCCTTGGGTGGTCTCGCCGTCGCCATCCGCGACTTCAAGGGTGGTGTCATCCTTATTTCTCACAACGAAGAGTTTGTTGGCGCCCTGTGCTCGGAGCAGTGGCATGTTCGTGACGGTCGCGTAGCTCAGCGTGGTAACGCCGCCATCAGTCTCGATCGGTTCGAGGACAGCCGACCTGGCAGCACCGTCGCCAGCACTGCTGCTAGCACCGCTGCCAACTCGGTCGTCAGTAGCGCCGTCAACAGTGGCATCGAGGATAACACGGACATGAAGTTCAAGGCCAAGAAGAAGAAGAAGATGACCAAGAAGGAGCTCAAGGAGCGTGAGGTCCGTCGTCGTCTCCGTCACATCGACTGGCTCAACAGCCCCAAGGGAACTCCCCACCCTCCCGACACGGATGACGAGGACAGCTAGAGCGGCCTTTGTTTGTTTGCTTACCTTTTTTTCTTCCCTTCCTTGCTCGATTTGCGCCTTGTTTTCCAAAAATTCACCTCTGTGGATTTTGTTCATCATGTGCGGGACACTTGGGCTCTCTTGTTCAGGAGAGCATGGCATGACAACCAAAAAAGATTGCAATGATATCGTACACGCGCCATGTGGTAGACAGATAGACCAGACATAGCTTGGGCTGAATGGGTTATAGAGGCGTTGGCTTGGGATAGACGGCTTTGAATCTTAACATCTATACTTTGATCACGACCTATGCTATGTTGTCCCTGTTGTTGCTTCCTCGTAGCGTAAGTATTACCCAGGCATGAGCTGCCCATCAAGCTGTAATGATGCGTCAGATAGGGAGTCAAGTTGGTGTGTTGAAAATCTGCCCCCTGAGCGCTTCATCATGAGTTGCCACCTCGGGTCAACATCACAAGTGGTCAGAATTTCTCTTGTTTACCCTCGAAAATCTCTTTTTTGATTTGGCGATTATTATACTCTAAGCTTGTAGCTTGGTGACAATGCAAAAGAATGCGACTCTGGGTATGAACCTCCCATGCCTCTTCCACGTCATGCAACAACGACATACAGCAACCTTCTCGTCTAGACGCCCAGGACCTGATTGCCTGGCTAATACCAGAAACCATCTATATATGCTTGAAGCCCCTATGTTACCGGCAGCTAATCATGCTAACGCCAAAAGAAACCAATGAATATATATGTGAAATATAGCTCTGCCCAAATTGACAGCCAAAATGAAAAATAAACAAAATTCTTTTCGCCACATGAAGGTGCATCACCACGAGAAGGTCATCAGTGCAGGGTTGAGGGCAAGGGGCAGCAGCAGATGGCTGCCAGCCACAGTGACCATGGGCAAGATGGCAACAAAGTCGGTGATGCGCCAGTCATGTGGAATAAAGTCCGCAGTAGCAAGAAGAATGACGCCAGTAATGGACAAGAGAGATAGTAGCATGGAGACACGGAACTAGATCCACAAGTTAGCTTGATCGTTGGTGATGCTGTCTTGAGGGCATAGACTTACCTTCTTCAACACCTTGGGCACCTCAATAAAGAAGTTGGAAAACTCGGCTTCCTTGGAAGTGGAACCCCAACTCATGTCAATCTCGAACATATGAGCCAGGAGGGCCTGGCTAACGTGCAGAGACAGGCCACCGAGGAACAGGGCCAGCATGAGAGTCCACTTGAAGTTCTCCCAGATGGCGTATCCCAGAGTACGCTCGCCAGATCGATACCGCATGATGGCCAGAGATAGGTTACCAAGGCCGTTAAAGACTATGATGATGGAGAACCACACTTGCCACGAGTCGAGGTAGTACTTGTCGAGGTAACCGTTGTACCAGCCCATGAGGAAATAGTTGGCCGTTGTCATGATCCAGGCAGCACCGATGGCATAGTAAGTACCAATGTACGATACGATCGTGATCTTGGAGGTGAAGCGAATGTTGGAGAAGATGAAGCGGCGGAAGAGGGGGGTGAAAGGACCTAGCCACAACCAGGTACGGATGGGGTTGAAGAGAAGCTCGTTGCAGCCAAAGGCGTACTTTTCCCATCGAGCCAGCTCATCGTACACAGTCAGGGAGACACCCTCCTTGAAGCCATCCCCCGCCCAGGCAGCTAGACGAATGATGTAGCCATTGCACTGGAGACGGAGGGACATGTCGAAGTCTTCTGAGACGTGGCTCTCAGACCAGAACTTGTCGTAACCATCTTCATCCTGATAGGCAACCTGCTGAATGGCAGACCAACGAAGGATAGCGTTGTGGCCGACAAAGGGAGCAACATCGCCGTTGGAAACCGTGTAACGAATAGCAGTGTAGATGAGATCAGTGAAGAAGGTGATGCCGTTTTCGAAGTAGGTGTGGACAACCTGCATGACGCCGGAAGAGAACTGCATGATGCCGACATCGGGAGACTGCTCCATCTCAGAGACAGAGTCGAGGATACAATCCGTGGGAACACGCGTGTCCGAGTCGATCAAGAGAATGTAGTCACCCACACGAATGTTTCCATCGGCCCAGGCACGGCCATTCTCCTCAAGGACCTCCTTGAGAGCCTGTTCGTAGGCAAGGGCTTCATCGCTCTGGCTCCATTCGGCAGGACGCTTGATGAGTTGCAGACGCTCCTCAACCTTGCATGAGATCATCAGGCCAAAGTTCATGTTTGAAGCCTTCTTGAACTTGCCCTTGCGCACAAATCCGTCTTCACCATGCTTGGGGCGTGCGACCCAGCCGATACTGTTGTCGGCATAGAACTCGATGCGGGCATCGCGCTCCTCTTCACTGATGAGCTGAAGACCATCATCGTTGATGAACATATTGGCGGAACCACCCTGAAGCTCGTATGTGGACATGGCCTGCTTGATGGACTTGACCGTGGGAAGAATGACTGCATTCAGACCCTCCTTGTAGACAGGGCACTGAATGGTGATGTGAGGCAGGATGGCTGATTGGAGTCTTCGAGGAGGGCGCGCTGAGAAGAACTTGGAGTTGATGGTCAGTTGGCGGATGGGGCCAAAGATCTGCGCCAAACAACCAACGATGACCTGAGCAAAGAAGAGGGAGAAGAAGACCTGGATGGGAAAGAGAGCGACGAGTCCAAGACGCACGTAACTGCCGTCAATGGCAATCTCGATAGCAATCTGTCTCCAAGCCGCTCCCAGGGACGCCACGACGAGGAGGAGGGTCAACGAGACAAGCACCGAGTTCTGCAGGTGAACTGGCCGCGCCTCAGGCTTGATCTCGCCACTCTCCTCGTCAATCTCGTACTCGGCGTCTTCACCACCCTCGCCCTCCTCTTCATCCATTGCTTGACCCGAGTTCCACACCAGTTCCATGAGCTCCGACTCGATAATCTTTGCGCGAGCCATCAAGTTCAAAGCGTCATCGTCCCACACGACAAGCAAGCCATCCGAAGCAATGAAGGCGGCGAACTGATGCTTGCGTGCTCGAGGAAGGTCGTTGACCGTAGGCAGAATCTGGACACGAAGACCGTTCATCAAGGGCACATCCACTGCGTCAGGGGACCATTGCAGGAAAGTCTTGATAACTCGAGAGTTAACCGTCATGGCACACTAGATTGAATATGTCAGTATATCTGATCAAGCACATCCTTGGACGTTCATCATACCTGGACATTGAGAGCGGTGCAAGCGACAGCAAAGGGCGATTGTCCCAGCTGTGGAGGGCAGGCCATGTACTGGCCGCGAGATTTACGCAACAGCACGCCTTCGATTTCGCCGGAGCCATCTCCAACCCAAAGCATAGAGCATTGCTGTTGGTACAAGTAATTTACCATGACCTCGTGCTTGATATCATCAAGGAAGCCACTGGCACCCGACTTGCTGGAGATTGCTATTGAAGGAGGGCCTGCTGTAAACTTGGGTCCGGGAGGCTGAAGCTCCATGACGGCAGCCGGGGGGGCCTTCTCATCGTTGGGAGCGTGCAGGGAAATTGAGGGACGATGACTGGGTCTCCTGGGAGGAGGACCGGCCGGCAATGGAGGCGCAGGCTCGGCCTTGAAGTAACTGCCGAGGCCCATCTTCGAACCCGGATCTGAAGTTTGCCGACAGGGTGAAGGACTGCTACCAGAGTAGACTGACCCTTGTCTGAAACCCTCTGTCGGGGCGCCTTAAAAGTGTGTGGTGTTCAAGGCTTAATGGCGTTTGTTGTGTGTTGCGATACGGTAGTGTCGTAGAGGCAACCCAGAGTGAATTATGCAGATTCAAATGACTGGAAAGGTTTTAGACTTGCATGACCATAAAATGAATGAGAGAAGGATAAGGTGAGTGAGTGAATGACACAGACTTGGTCGAGTGAATGAATGAATGGAGAAGTTAGAGGGTAGAGAGAAAGCAACTTACAAGAGGCGAAGGGTTGTTCCAATCGAGCCTATTCATACCAAGTTTGTCGTTGATCTTTGACTCAACAGAGTTCAAGGGGGCAGGCAGATCAAGGTTTAAGAGCCCTGAAGAAGATATAAGTTCATGGCCACCGACGCCACTGCGGATAGATAGCAAGACGATGAGGGCGGGCATGGCGACGGAAGCCATCAAATGTGCATTGCGGATAGCCAACATGAAGGGCCTCCACTTGGACGGTGAGGATCCAGACCTGAGTCAAGCCCCAAGGCCAGCTCGATCTGGAGGGCTTGGGGCTGGGGGAGGGGTGACAATAGACGAGCTGGCAAATATGGCGCAGAGGCATGGGCAAAAGAGACATGCTCTGAGGATCAGAAACGGGCCCGATTAGCCTAGTGAGGTTCAGCGGCGATGGCGAAGGACAGTATCCGGATGACTGTGGGCGAGACACGCCAAGGCGGGCGGTCGAGGCTTGAGGCTTGAAGTTTCTGATGGAAAGACGCTCTTTCCAGGCGGTAGGCGTCTCAAGTCTAGATGGTCCGAGTCGGGGGAGGCAAAGGCATGTCGACCCAGTGAGAGGATCCGCAGTGGATCGCTCAAGAGAAGCTCGATCACAAGAGCATGGTGGCGCTAGACTGACTTTCCTGGATCGGGTCCTTTAGACTGTAGAGAATTGTCGAGCCTCTCATGGGCCCTGAGCCGGCAGAGATGGTGAGCATGTTGGACGTTCGAGAGTGTGTTTCAGGGTCCAAAGGCCGGGTCCAAAGGCCGGGTCCGGCGACCAGCTGTGGGAGAGCAGCTCAAGGGGCACATGGAACAACGGTTTTCGACCTTGTCAAGTGTGAGATTCGCTCTGAAAGGACTACCGTTGGAATAACGAATCTGGAATCGTGAGATTGTCTCAGTGAAGCCGCGAAGAATCCGGTTCATCGGAGGTGGCGGGGATGAATGGTGGTTGTAACTAGGAGAAGTCGTTGCGAGGCAGGCCCCGAATTAAGACTAGAGCTATCGGGGCTAAGCCAATCAGGGCCGCCTATCTTAAAGTTTGGACGCAAATGGGGCAGGTGGCTGTGACCAGCACCTCCCCTAGTGTGCCTTTGACAGCTTCCGGCAGGAACAAGGTGAAGTACGCTACCAAACGTAGTTAACACTGGACAGTGAGCGATGCAGGAACGAGGAAGGAATGACAGCGCATCGTACCTGCGTGAGAAGCTCAGAGCCAGCGCAGGTACGAAAGCGCCTGTTCTTTCCCATGTTGTAGCTTTTGCAACGGCCTGCCCCATTTGCCCCTGATTAGGTAGGTAAGTAGATATCCGTAAAGGCTCCTTTTCAACATCATTGATTATTAACATGTACTGGGCAGTCTTGGGAGAGTCTTCTTCGTACTATGGAGTGAATGAGCTCATGTGTAGTTGCGCTTGATCCCCTTAGATCCATTTCATTGGTATGGCACATTCCTCCCCCAGCAACCAGGCGAGGTCCTCCTCAGCTTGCCCGCTCTCTACAACATCAATGGCCTCAACCTTTACGCCGCCCGAGGGAATCAAAAGCAAAAAGAGCACAGATAATCCAGCTCCCGAGTGTTCCGCCAGAAACTTGCATCTTTCCCCTTCCCGGCCATCGCGGGCTTCAGTGCCTTTGTTCTCAGAGCGGCCGTCCACCGCGACGAACCATAAAACTAATGACTTACACCATGCCAATTAAAACCCTCGGGACATGCCCTTGGAATGCATTGCCAGCGGAAGCCAGCAGCCACATTGTTGGTGGCTCAGCTTCCCCACGCCTACTAGCATCACTCGAGACACGCCGGAAGCATAAACAGACACCAAAAACGCCTCTCGATGTGTTTTCTAGGTAGAAAGTCGGCCGTCTTGGTGACCAATGCTCACGAGTCTCAAAGTCAGATCACCATGCCTGTTCCCATCGGGAAACTCGAAAGAGGCGATATTCACTGATCAGGATAAGCTTCCGCTTGGCCTTCGGTCCCGATGCACCTCGGACAGTGCGAGGGAGCCACACCCCCATGATTCCCAGAATCCGGTCATACTAGGCTGATGAGCTCACGTTTTCTGCATGGTTTTTGATCCATCGAGATCTATCATGTCTGAGATCTCAGAGCCTTGAGTGTCTGGGACCTTGAGATCTGCACGACAGTCCATACCAACCCCTGCCCTACAGCCAACCTAGAATTGGGCAGTAACCGCTGTGAACGCAGCTCTATGTATGCTTTTCAGGGTCCGGGTACCACAGGAGCGATCTCCAGGGTCCGAGACCTGGACCTAATGCATCTCTCATTCTGGGTGAAACAGGCGCTCCGTCCAAGAGAAAAACTCTTACACGATAGGAGTTACCGATCGGGTAGCTTTGCCGTCCCCAATATGATTGATCAAGTCCCGGTCTTTTTTCTCAGCTTAATGATACCATCTAGCAGTGGATACGAAAGCCAAGGACTGCTGTGGTCATGCCATCCTCGCTCCTCGGTACTATACCGCTGTCGAGTACCTCGGCCAGCCCGTGATCATTACTCGTTATCGTGTGCCATAGAGACAACCCTGCCCATTGTTACTTAACTCGGATCATTTACAGTTATCCATATGGCGTTGAGCGGTTTCAAGGATGGCCTTTGTGGTTCACTTATGGCCTTTCTCTCCTGGTGCCTTGGCTTAGTCTCATACTAGGATACTCGACCAAGAGCTAAAACGGCCTCTCATCACGACTGATCTTGGCCATGCTCATTGAGCTTGACAGTTTTCCAACTGGCTATGTTAGACAATGAAGGGGGTTTGCGTTAGCGAGCCGCTCATGCCATCGGCACGGTATCACTCCACCCACCTTGAAGTTCGGCGCCTCCGCTCGCCTTCGCTCTCCATGCCCCCAGCTGGATCCATGCCATGGCGTTACAGCTGTGGTCTACAAGCTCGGTTAAAGGGCTATAGGGAATCAATGACAAATCTTGGTAAGCAGGTCTCGTTTGTGCCGGTAAAGTGGTGGTAGCTTCGGGCGGGAGCTCGGCGGCTCGATGCTCCCGGGCTAAGCGGACGGATCGGAGCAACTGTTCAGCTTCTGTGGTCATGGTGATCAAACGCGGGTGGCACTTGCAATTCTCTTATCTTGAGCCAGTTACACGGTTCGTTGTTCCTTGGTCATGATGGCTTTGGATGTGAGGGGAAACTGAAGCTCGATGATATTGGGGACGGATGGCCAGCCATATGTGAAGTTGAACGTGTTGTATTCTGCATCGAGATGCAGTTAGATACTTCACATTTTATCTGCTTCACACAGTCCACCCGGAATAACTCGAGTTTATAACCATCTCGCAATTCGTTTGAACTTTATATGAACTATAGAGATACATGAAAGACAAAATTCAACTCCAAATTGAATAATTCAAGAATATACCATCTCAAACCCCAAGAGTCTACAATGTGCTTCTCTTAAAAACCTGCCAGGATTACTCCCTTCTATGTAACGCTTACAACTCCTCATCGCCGTTGCACTGCTGCGTAATAACAACACGGCTAACCTCCATTTGCGGCTGCTTCCAAGTGGGATACCATTCGCCACGAGCCTCCCAAAAGTCCTTCTTGGCTGTCGGTGAGTTATCGTACCACGGCTTGTCAGACTTGCCATCCTCGAACCAGCCATTGGTGGCGCCGACGGCAAGGTTGAGGATCAGGTAGAATTCCTGATCAAACGGTGCATTGAGCTCGCCAGAGGCAGACCAAGGGTCAGTGAGCCGAGTGCCGTTCTGGTCAACGTCTGGAAACCCGCCGCGCTTCCACATTGGCTTCTTGAAGTTGGTGTAGGTGACCTGGAGCAGGCGGGTGTTGACGTAAGTAAACAAGTACTTTTGAGACCACTCTAAGCCAAACATGTTGAAACCAGCGCTGTACGTGGTGTGTAGAGCCTTTCGCTTGTTATTGGTCTTCCACCAACCATCGTTGGCAGAGTTGGGGCCCCAGTGCAGAGCTGAACCGACAATGTCGTTTCCACCTTGGGCGTATGTCCAGTTGTTTCCACGCGACTCAATGATGTCGATCTCGCCGGATCTGGGCCAGGGACCGTAGACGCTCTTGACGGGCAACATCCAGATGGCAGGCCACAGCCAGTCGCCTTCGGGAAGCTTGGCCGTCACTTCGATTCGGCCGTACTTGATGGTGGCTCCCTTCTTGGTGTTGATACGACCAGACTTGACTGGGGGGACGACACTATTGTTGCCCGCAGTCAAGTTGGTTGAAGCAATGCAGTTCGACCAGACCTTGGAAGTGCAACTGCCGTCCTTGAAGAGGTTGATGACGTTGTTCTTTTCCATCAACTTTGCATTCTGAAGAGTAGCCTTGATGATGAGGTTACCGTTGTCGACATAGACATTCTCATCGGTGTTGGTTGTTTGCTCGAACTGTCCATTACTACGGATAGTCAGTACGATTATACACATCGAGGATAGAGGCGATAGAACTTACCCATATCCGCCAACTTCAACTTCCTTGGTCCAAATCTTTGGGTCCAAGCCTCCACTAAAGTCCTCATCCAGGACAGGGCAATAAGTATTTTTCACAACACTCCTTATGCCGTCCCAAACGAGAAACCCAGAACCGACAAGACCGAGAAATATGGCCAGGATTGGGAGAATGGTCACCCACTTCTCCCTGGGGTTTGTCTTTTCCAGCCATGGCTTCTCAACTTCGCCAGGCTTGACTCTTCGCGAGTGGAAATACCGGTTCCGGTCATCGAATTGCGTCCCGGATGACCCGTTGGAAGACTCGTAGTCCGAGTGAGGACGTGAAAACTCGGGGATACTGAACATTCCCGCGTTACCGGCCGAGCCTGGTCCACGTACAGGTTCGATACTGTGACGGAGGCTGCTGTTTGGTGGCTCTGGGTGAGCTGAGTGAGTATTGGAGTCGACAGACATGGTTCGTGGAATGTCTGTCGGACCAGGGCCGACCCCGTCATGATCTTGGCTGTTCTGTCGATATTGACTCATGATGGAAGGAGTGTTGGCCAGGAAATGTCTTCAAAGTGAATGAAGCTGGAGAACAAGTAGGGAAAAGCCCAACTCCGTCTTGGCAGGGACTCGGCACCAGTTCCTCAGATACCCTCTGAAGGTCGCTGGCGGGATAGAAGACAGAACGATCAATCTTTGTTTGTTACACTTGCGAAATATGGAAACAAGAGGGCATAAGAAGAGATAAAAGACGATGAGATGGCAGGCGCTCTAACGGCAGCAGGAAAGCCAGATTCGGCTCGCGGTTTTGATCGAGGCCATGCCATGGTAAACCAGATTCGACCTAACGCCGGACTCAGCCGAGCTGCGATCCAGACAGTGCGCGAGAATGGATCAGAGTTGCTGGAGGCTGAAGGATCTATGGATGACAAGACGAAGATGGCCAAAGGCGGATAAGGGCGTGGTTGCTAGGGAGAGATCTGAGCGTGGCATAGCTTGGGGCACAGTGCTATTCACACACACCGAGCTGCCTGACTGCTTGGTAGCGCCATTATTTTAGTGGGCTTTCCCCTGCTTTCCATCAAGACCTAGCAACCAAATACAGTGTTCTAAGCTAGAGGCACTATACGCTATTGCTTGATCATCAATTCCAAAACTTCAAGCCACACCATTCCAACAACTCTCCTCCATCATCACCAATTTCGACCATGTCTCAGGCCCTGCTCGCAACCGTCAATAACAGAGTTTGCATGAGGCAGCTCTTCCGAGCGCTACTTGGCAGCCAGACCCCCATCGGTTCCGTTCCGGCCCTGCCCATGACTCCAACCCGTCTTGTCGAGATCCATCACCGAGGTCGCCAATGAAAGAGGCAGCCCTCGTTTCCCTTGGCAATACCGGCATTGCTATCGCAAACTATACCGAGTACCCGACTTGGTCATTGATTTCTTTCGAGCCTTGGCAATGATTCAAGCTCTCAAGAGGTGAGAGTTGGGCTTAAATCAGTATTATCTCTTACTAAACGACAAGGACATCACGGCTGTCCATCTGTCCAAAGTTGGACAGAGAAGGGCCCTCAAGCCTCTATCCCTTATTCCCATTCACGCCTATCAGCGGCCAGATCGTCCTCTCTCCAATATCCCACTTACCCTAGCCTTGCCCGCTTGCCAGTTCTTACAAAAGTGGCGATAGCATCGACAGGAACAAGCTCGGCGTGGCTGAGGAGATATGATCATCCCCCTCACGCTATCCTCAGGACCTGAACCTTGATTTACTCTAGGTATACGCCCTGGAGATGTCAGGAACCGCATCTTGAACACCCGCGACGAGGACTCGCCACTTGATCAGCCAGCCTCCTGGCCTGTGGGAACCTGACCGCTCGATATGCACTTGTTGAGTCGCTCGTCCGGCAGCACCTCATGCCCTTAATGAGCTGATTTTCGATTTAGATGGCGAATAACATCATCGTTGCCGTCACAGAAAGGGCCATCTCAGCAACCAGGAACTATTCACCATCGAGCCTACAAACTATCAATGCTCGGGCCCAGTGCTGCTGGTCAATGTCTCTCCAAAATCACATCACCTCAAGTGACGATATAGCGGCATCCCCGGGCTTGTACTGACAAATTGCATCTTGCCGAGGCCTTGGCATAGAAGTGTTGGGTGCTCAATTGCGTACCTCACATTCATCCACCCTGTGACCTAGAGTTTATCCCTGAAGGCTATCTGCGGATTTGGTCGAGAAATAACCACAGCACGATGCCTACCTACGAAAAATTAACAGAGGCGACAGGCACGGATTCCCGGAGGACGAGTGATGGTGAAAATAGGGAATCAAGATGTGTTTTTAACGATGCCACAACGCCTGCAAGACTGTGTCGATTTAGATGGCGGAAGAACCGGCTGGTAGCCCAGGCTTTGAACTTTTAATTGATTTCATTTTCAATTAATGTGGACTATCAAAAGGTGGTTAAATGGACGTTTGAAATTGAAAAGACCGTCTTTGTGTTGGTGGAGGATCTCCCTATTTGTTGTGTCCTTGACGGGGAGGAGTATTTCAACATTTTGATCGACAATAGAGAATCAAACCTAGAATGCCAAGACTGGCTTCTAGATGTCTCGGGACGCTCAACGCAAAGTCAATCTCATGGGCGGCCTAAGGGGAGAAACGGGAATGAACCCCTCTTCTTCCTCGTGAAGATTTATGGACGGACACGGATCGCCCACAGATGGCAGTGGTGATAGCGATTACATGCCATACACAAGAGCCGAGTGTCTGGACCAGGCACTGGCGCCACTAGCTTGGCCGACTTCCCTAGAGCATCAGAAGTCAACCGGATCGAACCACTGTTCGAGTTTATCGGGTTGTCCACCTTTCCACCTTGGGAGATTTCGCGGCCTGAGTCTTGTCTCAGAGTGCCATGGCAAGGGTTCAGACTGCACGTTGTCCCAGTGTCCAGCTGCCGCACCTGTCGATGGCTTGGTCAAACTGGAGTGGCAGACATGCAAGGTTATGCCATGGCTTCATCTGGCATTTAAAACTCTTACCGGGATGGCGGTCTAACGATCATTCTCTATTCTCAGCGTTCAGGTACCAGGGGAAGGAGAGTCATGAATGCCCAAAGCCGAATGTCGACATCACTACCATGGAGGAAAGACCTGCAAAGATTGACAGGTGGTCCAGATTTCAAAACATATTGTTGATAGAATAAACCAAGAGATTAATAACTGGGAAAGATGACTGTAGCTGCAAGTGTGGATCATGGGAATCATTGAACACTCTTGGGCTCACTCCCCTCCAGATGCTCTACTACCGTGGATGAAGAACCTTTAGCTGTTCTTCCTTCAAAATGACGAGGACCCCTAAATTCTCAAGTAGATCACATATCGACAGGCGGCACTCTTCAAAGGAACTGCGGCCGAGGTGAAGGAGAGGTGACGAAAGGAGTGGTTCGCGCCCCAGTTTGGTGAGTCCCAATCCGGTGATCTAGACCACGGATATCCTTGACACGCTCGCCCACTAACAGGGTTCAGGGTTCGAGGCTCGGGTGCTCCGCCGATCTGACAGATGCTACGACACCTCCAAGTGCGGCCACAGTCGTAACCCTTCATGGATCCGGAGGCTTGGCGGCGCTTTTGGGTTCATCGTGGGGCGTTGGAGTTGATGCTCGCTTTCATCGACAATCTCGGCATCTTACAGTTCACCATGTGACCGGTGGACTCTCTGGGCGGTCCAGAGCTTGGAAGACGGCGTGCCCGAGAGTTATGGCTCAAGTATGAGATGGTGGAGCTTTGCTGGTGAGGGGAGTTCCCATGGCCTCGTCCGTGGGAATACTTATTAAACGCGGCCGGTAGACCGTTTCTTCGCCTGCCCACTTTCCTTTCGCGTTGATCCCGCTGCATTTTGCGCCTTTCTCTCCTTTGATCTTACTGCGATACACGCATTGTTGTTGCGTCTGACACTCTCTTCATCTTGGCAAGGTCAAGTTTCGTGGTAGACAACTCGGTGCACCAGTTCACTACATTCCCTCCCCCTGCCCTCAAACGGCATCCAAGAGAAACAGTCTTTCCTGCGTCTGCCATCTATATACAAGTCGACTCGATCGTTATATTCAAGGCCTCGGTCGCTGCCTTGAGCCATGTTGTGGTCCAAGATACTTGTTGGCTTTGCCAGCATCGTAGCCTGCGTAGAAGCAGCTACCAAAGCTCCCAGGGACCTGGGAACTGTTTTGCGAAATCATCCAAAGCTTACCAGTTACTACAAGTTAATCCAGGTCGGTCATATCCCGCTCAATTCGGAATGCCCATGCTGACAAAACTCCTAGAAATACCCCGAAATCCTGATGCAATTACCCAGCTACAAGGGCGTGACGGTACATCTCAGCCACAACACCATTCCTCTTCCATTTGCTAACTCGAGATAGATTGTCGCTCCCTCGGATTATGCCTTTACCCAAATCCCGTATTCAGCACTTTCAAAAATCTGGAATCCCGAGCACGAAAACACGACTGTGCCTCTGCTCCAATATCACATCCTTCAGGGGACCATCAACACCGGGGACCTCAAAGCTGGCCCTGCCTACGTCAAGCCTACGCTCCTTAAGGATCCTACATGGAGCAATGTCACGAACGGTCAGAATATCCTCATTACAAAGCAACCAGACGTGGTCGTATTCAGCACAAGGCTTGGAAGCCGGGCCACGGTCGTCAACAACGATATTGAGTTCGAGGGTGGTCTCATCCAGATCGTCGACAGTGTGCTTGTGCCTCCCTCTGGAATCGGCCAGGTCCTCACGGCGAGCCAAGTGCAATCCTTCCTCGGCGGCTTGTACGACTCCAAGATCATGCCCGCTCTCGACGACGTCAAGGATATCACCGTCTTTGCTCCTAGGGACCAAGCCATGGAGGCCATTGGAGGCACTCTAGCCAAGATGGACTTGAGTCAGTTGGCCGAGGTCATGGGCTACCACATAGTCCGTGGCAAGGTGCTAGTCTCTTCGGATCTCAGAAATGCGAAATCTCTCAAGACAATGAGCCAGGGCCGAAGGCTGCAAATCCGACAAATCGGTAACGAGATGTTTGTCAACTCGGCCAAGATTATCACGACAGACATTCTCATCTCCAACGGCATCCTGCACATAATCACCAACGTCAACAACCCCGATGACGCGGATGCAGTGCCGGATCCCAACCGCTGGGCGCAGACTCCCGTGTTCCGCGGCAGCCACGTCGACAATGTGTTCCAGACGGCCATTCCCTGTACGACAAACTGCATGACGGACCTCCACATGACGCCCAAGGCGACAGCGACAAAGGAAAAGGTAGACGCAGCGGCCATGACACCCGACTCCATGTTCACGTCGAGGAGCAAGGGAGTGGCGCCGGCGCGGGCCACGGCGCATGTGGCTCGGGCTGCTCTGGGCATGATGGGTGTAGGTGCGGGAATGGCCCTACTGTGATGATTTTTCTGGGTTTATTGTATATTCTGTCATTTCATTAAGCTTTGGTGTTTCAGGTCCGGCTTGCTTTCCTCCTTCCCTTTTACACGTACAGGACTAGTATATCCACAGATTCGCAGTCGCAATACCCATCGTTTGATAGACACCGTTGTGACACCACATGACGTGCACGTAGACTTGACGGGAGCACATGTATGATACTCCAGCTTGGTGATATTTCGCTCGCTTATCTTGCTAATTTGGCGCACCGGAGTATTGAACAAATAATACGAAGGCTCTTTATTAAGCTTAGGCAGAATAATTAGGGAGATTAGGGAAGGCTCTCTCTAGCCTTGGATCTTGCTTCTCCACGATTGCTAATATGAAATAATACGAGATACTACCCAATGAGGGAGGTTCCGAGGAACCAGCCTCGGTGATGATGAATGCTAAAAAGGACAACTTGGCCAGACTCCCTCGCTCATTTACCATAGCCATCTCGGATAACCATAGCCGAGTAGCCGTCATCTGTGAAATAGCCAAAGAAGGGATCCTCATGTGAAGCACGCATCGGTAGCACTTGCTCGTAAGGATAATACCATGAGCTACACGTGATAGTTTATATCTAATTGGTGGACGGATTTTTGGATAAAAGCGGGGTGGTCACTTCTGCTCTGCTCAAGGTACCTGGGCCTTGTGTGGATAGATATGAGCTTATCTATACTCCTACCTATTTGCATACCTATGCTTTATATATAGAAAGGAAAAGAAAGAGAGTTAAACTATAGCTAATAATTACTTTAATAGATTTTATAAGCTTAAAATATAAAAAATAAAATATAAATAACTTAAGTTATTTATATAATAAGTTATATTTCTTTAATTAAGTTATTTTAATAAAAATATTAAATATTTTATATATTTTAAATTTATTTTATATTTTATATTATATTAAATTATATATATATATATATATGTAAGGAAGTGGGTCCCTCGGATGAGGTAAGGCCACTGAGAAGCCTTATAGATAGAGGTGTGGCACGGTCCTGGCACGAAGTGCCAGA
>RZGM01000009.1:675141-865164 GCA_027886205.1 Fusarium piperis
ACGAAGTGCCAGAACTGGTTGATCTTTTGCAAAAGAGGTCTATTGGCTCAATTGGCATGCCACCCGATTATGTTACAATATATATAATTTTTTATTTAATTATTATAAAGTTAACTTATATAATTTTTTTATTTTATAAATTATTAAATTTTATAAGTTTTATTAATAATTTTAATCTTTAATATTTAATAATATTTTATATAAATTTATTATTTTTATTAATAAATTTTTTTAATATATAAATATAAAATAATTTATAATTTAAGTAAAATAATATTAAGTTTATAAATTTAAATATATATATAGATATTTATACTCCTTAAAGCAGGATCTAATCTTATTCACTCGGAGCTCTTCTGAACCTATCCTGTGGACAGATATCAAGGTCCCCAGCAAGTCGCACGGTGGTAGTCCAAGATAGTTGTAGTCGACTCTGTTATCCCTGGTTTGTGGGGTATCTATCTAACTGGCCGGCAGGCACAAGCAGGCAGCGACAATTATGGCTTCAGTGTTAGAGAGAATGGATAATGTCACGGTCAGGCAAGGAGGGAGACAAGGGGATGTGGCCGTGTAAGTTAAGTGGACCAAAAGAATAGCCACTGTCTGTCACAGAAAACAATAGGTAGGCCTGAGCTGTGGTCCTCCGAGTCGAGCCGGCTGTCGAGACAGGAAATTGGTGAGGGTCCCAAGGATGGCAAACCACCTATATCTGTTGCATATTGTCGGTCGGTCTATGTCTGCGCCGCGAAGAACGGGGAACGGACGGACGGACAAGGGAATGGAACGGGTCGGGGCAATCAATGAAAGTTACCCGGCCGCCCTCCCTCCTGTGGCTGTCCACTCTTGTCCACCTCATGTTTCGTAACAGGAAGTCCAGTGTCCAATACCTAGGCCGCCTTTGGTCATTATCACACAACCCCGAGCACAAAAAGGGCCAGGTCCCGCATGTTCCACACTCTTTTTTTCTTGAGGCCTCCCTAAACGGGCGATAGGGTTTCATGTAATGTAAGGTGATGTAGTGTCATGTACTATCACGAGTGTAGTGTGCCAGCTGAGCTGAAAGTAGGTAGACCAAGTAGAGTATCAATCGGTAAAAATAACAAGCACGATATTCAGCGTTGCAATAGCTTCCACCCCCCGGTTCCCGTTCCCGTTGCCGTACCCGTTCCCCTCCCATAAAACTCCAGCCGCCGCCTATCAAAGGACCCGTCCCCAGAAACAATAGACCATCCATGGATATTAGATATAAGACGCCCCTCACCCCGGACCCTGGACCCTTTCCGAACCCCCGATAACCCACGCCACACAGGGCAACATCTCCGTCGTTCATGCGCCAAGACCTTCAACTGGGCTTGCCGTCCGTGGGACCGACACTTCCCCTTCCCCGCTGCTCGCTGCCCCCCCAAATACGTAGATCTTTGTAACCCAGTGTCCGTCGCTGCCGTCATGTGTGTGGCTCGTTCTGTTTGGGGGTCACATCTTCGACCCTGGCGTGATCGCCCCACGGGACATGGAAGCTGCTCCCCTTCCCCCTCTGCCGCTGCTGTTTCTTACTTGCCTTCCCACGAGGTGCACACTCTGTAGATCCCCAAGACAAAACTCCCGGGTGGCGGACCAGGGTGTGTGTGTGTAAGCCCTCCTGGTGAAGATCTTGGCTTCGAGAAAAAGGAAACAGGATTCCTTGCGTTGCCGCTCCGGGCAGCTGGATGAGGCTTGATCGGCCGAGAGCAGAAACAAGGCAGGCAGACGCACGCAAGGTGGCGGCGGCATGAGGAGAAGAAGCTGATCTCCAACAGTGTTCCCCAGAGGTTCACATCACAGAACCCAGCTGTGCGGAGGAGAGGGAGGCGGGTTTGGCTGTGGAGGGGGGACGCGTGGGCCTCCCGGGGGCGTAGGCGGAGGATCAGGATCTTGGGGTTGAGGGAGACAAGTTGGTGGCCGTGGGATCCTTCGCATGTCAAGAATCATGAGTGAGCGAGGAGAGAGTATGGTGGAATCCATCTGTGTATGGGAGATAGTTGAAGAGTAGAATGATGAAGCGAAGGAGAAAAAGGGCAAAGGAGAGATTTATAAAGAGGTAGAGAGTTGGACAGACCGAGAGAGAGGGGCGGGAAATACGGATTTGGAGAAGGCTTTGCCCGCAGGCCGTGAGGTTATATTCGTCAACGACCGTGGCTTACCCCCCTTCCCCGAGCTTCTTTGTGAATCAGTGCGTCGCCTTCTCCCAGGTACCTAATGAGGCTCACCTCTGGCTCTCGGACGGCATGGCACGACATGTACCTTGACTGGGATACGGGCTGGGCTGGACTGGAATAGAAGTTGAGTGCTGGGTGCTCCTCACCAAGACCAGCTCCCGTCTATCCGCCTTCCTCTACGCAGCCAGCCGCGCATGGTGTATCCCGCGGCATCTACATCCGCTGCCCGGCCTGTCCCCAGCGTCACCCATCGTCATACCCGAGGCAGTGGTTCACAGCGAGGACTGGCACTACACCGGGTGCATCAGGTGGTCAGAGGGGGCGTAGACGTGAGGGGAACTGAGCTGGAATGGCGAATATGTTACCTAGATGAGTACAGCCGACCAGCTGGGTAGGGTTCAGGGCCTGGCCGGGGAGGTGAGGAAGCCAAGGCGGGGCATGGAAGTGATGGGAAGGGGTTGAGAGCAAGCAAGGCAAGGCATTGACGTACAGACGGACGCAGCGCGCGCCCACGCTAGCTGTGACACGCCCTCGGTGATTTGAGGCTCAACTAAGAGTATCGTATCCATCCTCCTGGGAGACGCTATCCTGTGGTAGGTCTGAGAGAAGCGGGCGTCCGCGTGGAGTTCGTGTGGGTGGCAGGGAGTCCGTGACGCCCAGGGCAACCAAACAAGAAGCGCAGCAGTGCTCACACGCACGCAGTAGTACTGTAATGCTGGTGATGACTAGAGGCCGTCCGTGTGTCGTCGGTCAGTCGGTCAGTCAGTCAGTCAGTCAGCCAGCCATACCTACCTTCCACACACAGGCAATCAGGCTGAGATCACATCCCCCGTCATATGCCTCGCCTCTTCAGCATGGGGTACCAGACACCGCATCAGTGGGGTCTGTATCGTATCGATATGGCTGACATGGGACTGGACTTACTTGGCTGACCGCAGCTCACCAACATCATCATTCATGGTCGTCAACAAACCACAACAGCGATAGCAGTCACACTGTCAACTTCTCGGTAGCATAACCGACTGGCACGGACCGGGACCCTCGTCAATATTTCGTGTTCCAGAGCCGAAAGTGCCATGCCGGGCTGAGTGAGCGCCCTCCGTCGCGTCGCCGCCGAACGTCGACCACCAACCGCCCAGCTCCATCCATCCATCCAGGCTTCAGCCAGCAGCGCCGTCGCGCCCAGAAACAACAGGCGATGCGCCACACACATGCCTTCGTCGTACCCTGCAACAGTCCTGAAGGGGTAACGCTGCGAGACCGGACGCTAAAGCCGAGAATCGACCGAGCCATCTGTTCCCTTGGGCATCTCACAAGCTCTCCTTGGTGAGCCAGAGAAGGAGAAGGAGAGCGAATTTCGAGGCCACTCCAGCAAAACATCGGGGAGATGACCCTGCGGCGGCCGGACGGTGAAACTTGCAACGCTGGTGGGACGGGCTAGGAGCTTTTCCCCTCCTGCTTGACCATGCTGGAACCCGGGCTCCCGCCATTGGCTACCATGCGGATGGATCACATGCTGGAGGAAGCTCTTGGTCGGTGGGTATGGGTAGTAGCTGTGATGGTGGATGGATGTGAAGCCCCCTTCCCAAGTCGGGAAGCGTGGTGGCTGCCATCGCATCGCATCGGTCTCATACTGACTGAGCGGCGCTGGACTGCGCTGAACTGCTCATGATGCGTTACACTGCGGCGGGTGCTACGTTGTAAGAGGCCCTCAACCTGTACCCTGCGATCCTCTCCAAGGTGCGCAGTGAGCCGACACTCGCCGACAACCATGTACTCCTGAGCAAGCAAGAGGTGCAAAGGTGGCGATACATATCGCGAGATGTGCGCCAATACCATCGACTCAGCGCAGTGCTGATGGTGTCAGACGTCGTTCCGCATCGAATCTCAGCGCTCGCTTCAACACATCTACTGTGCTGGGCCTCCCCAGCTGAGTTATAGTTGGCGCCGACCCCGATGGCTCAGGCCTCTCTCGTCCCTTCACAGAGCGGAGGGGGGCTGACGAACTGTCAAAACGGGAGTGGTGGCACACTGACAGCAGTGGGCTCCCTGGATGGCACCTCGGACTAAGTTAGAGCGTCATGCCCTGCCCGGCCGAGTCGTTTCATGGATCTTGCCTGCAAGGGCTGAGTCGCAGGATGGATCGCCAGTTGGTGCTCAGAGAGGCGGCCCTCCCTCAGCCCTATAAGAGAGGGCATCCCCCCTTCTCGACCAAGGGGACAGCGCTGAGACCGTGCCCCGAGCCCAGTCGGGGTTAGCTCGACCGTCTCCTCGCGTCACCATGCTTCTAGTTGCTATTTATGCCGCGCTACCGCCGTCTCTGCAAGGCGGCGGCGCCGGCTGGCGAAGGTGGGTAAAGGTTGCTGTGAGCCATCACGGAGACGCGGGAACTGCCAAGTCTAGACCCGCCAAACGTACCATGGATGCCAGTACCCATCCCCACACCAAAAAGTCTCGACGGTGGACCAGGGAGCGACAAATGATAGATGCGATCTAGTTGATCCTTGAAGGCTCGACGTGCGTTCGTACAAGAAAAGAAGCTACTGCAGCTGGGCGGCGTCAGCGTCAAAGGGGACAGCCATGGCCATGGCGTCCCTGGAGTCAAGGAAAGACAAGCATCCATATCCATCGCGGACCATCATCACCGGTGAGTGATTAGATCCACGCGGGCGAGACGACTTGCCTCGACTCGTCAACAAAACCGACTGTCCTTCCATTCCATTCCTTGGCCTCGGCCACACTGCTGCCTGTGGCAAAAAAAAACACCATGAACCATGAACCATGAACGACAGAGTGAGATCACGCAAATCATCAACAATTGCTGCAATTTGGTACTGAATGGGGCCATAGACTCGGCTCTGCCAACCAACGCGACGGGGAAAAGGTCCGAGCTGCAATGATGGGCCAGGGCCCCCGAGCCCTCGAGGCGGCACTGCACCTCCCATCAGGTTTGGTCATGCATCAATCTTGATGCGACTATATCCGTCAGCTTTGTCAACCAAGAGGAGGGTAGTTGACCACCAACTTGTTTTGGGAGCTAATTAAATCCCAAGACACTCTTCCTTGCCCTATATTTCCTCTGAACGCCAATCGGAAGCCTATCAAACACGTATGTACACCTTGTCTTGCCTTGCCGGACGTCGTCTCTCATCTGCGGCGGCTGCGAGATCGACTACGATCACCATGGCTACCGTAGCTGCTACGACTGTCGCTGCGGCGTCTGTCATCGTGCTCGTCGTGGCGGCCGCCGCCCCCTCGCCGTCTAGGAGCTGGGGATCTAGAGCGTGACCTGGATGAGTAAGAATTGTTGGACCGACTGCGATACCGGCTCCCACCACCTCGCGAAGGAGGCGGCCCAGCTGACGATCTCGAAGGGGAGCGCGATCCTGGGCGGTATACGTCCGACCTAGGCCCATACCGGCCTCCTGGAGACATGCGACGGCGACCCCCTCCGCCGCCCATACCTCCTGGGCCGCCTCCAGCACCCATACCGGGGGGACCCCCACGCGGCCCAGCAAAGGGAACTCTGGGATCGATGTTGGCTCCACGCCTGGCGGTGGGAGGAGCAGGAGAGAGCTTGCGACGGGGCAGCACTATAGAGACGTTGATGGTCGCACCGTCCACCTGCGCCTCATGCATGTGAGCAATGGCGGCCTCAGCATCGGTCTCGTAGTCAAAGAGGATGTATGCAGTTCCACGATTGGTGCCAACTTTACTCGGGTAATTAGTTGATGTCAAGGACCAGGGACATGGGTGCTGCAAAGACGGGGGCATTTTGTGATTATCTTACAAGTGCGATTAATGGGAAGATCCAGGTCCCTGATGCGACCGAATTGCCCGAAAATCTCGTAGAGGTGCTGTTCGTTGATGTTCTTGGACAGGCGCTCCACCACAATCTGGTCACAAGGAGGTTAACCTCCGGGGTGGTAATACGCCCAGGGAAAGGAGCACATACCTTGGTGCTCTTCGCGAGCGGGGAGCCACTCCGGTCTCTTTCGTTGCGGTCACGGCCACGGTCACGGTCACGACCACGACTCCAGCTGCGGCTACGGCTGCGGCTCCTGTAGCGGCCGTTGCGACGCGGCGGGGTTGGCGATCGAGCAGGAGAACGCGAGTCATGACGGGGACGACGTTGGGGAGAGCGCGAGTACTCAGATCGCGGTGTTGGCGAACGAGTGCGAGACCGATAACGGCCACGCGATGGCGAACGCGAAGCCATTTAGGTCGGATGTGCGAGGCCTGGCGTGGTTCAGGGAGAACTGGGCGTTGTCGCGTCGTGAAGTTGGACAAACTTCAAACGAAGCAACGGTCGGCGGGCGGTGATGACTGTCTGGAGTTCTTGACAGGTGATCACGTGAGCGATGCATTGACGCGACAAGACCACGCCTGCCACCACTACAACACCCTACTTAACGTAACCAACTCCAGAGGCAAGTGCCACATGGCCTTTGTCTTGATGCAAGGATGGATAATTATGTGCCTTAGATAAATGTGGCTTTCTTCTCAGTAGACGGATTTAGTAGGCAATCAGAAAAGACAGCACGATTGGTGTGGCTCCAGATCTTTCCTTCCTATTTCAAGGCACGTAATTAGGTAGGTACCTAGAAAGAAAATGAAGAAATACTCACAATGATTTACTCGGGATAGTTTAAGTGATATCCATGTCAATAGGCAGGCAGCCCCCAAGTTGGTGTGCCAATACCCACTACTCATCTCCAACACTTGGAACTTGCACCTCGACGTAGCATTGGCATTGGACAGAATCCTTCGGCCTCTTCTCTCATCTCCGTTCTATCTCCAGACACGGCGGTTCAAACCAGGGCATGTTTCATGAGATCCATTTGTTTGATCTAACTACACCTTGACTTCAGTACCCCAGACCGTCATGCAGCATCACAACACCGTCGAGCCGACATGTCCTCCGAGCCATGGAAGGGTGGATGCTTCTTTGTCCGTCTGCCCGTCTGCCGATCACTCCCTGAACTGTGGAACAAAGCCGATACTTCTCTCCCTTGGATAAAGGATTCCAGCGCCACTGAAGCCCTGCAGTCGATCCCTGCCACCATGCTCGATATCGCACTGGCCTCTTGTTGCCCTGCTTCGAACCCATGTTCCGACAATGACCTTGGCTAGACGAAGTCGATAATGGTGGATGCCTGCTCAGCTTAGACGCGGGAAGCTGAGTCGGTTGCCGCTTGAACCGAAGTCATGTTGATGTCTTCGTTTCCTTGGCCGGCAACATTGCCAGGGGGGGGCTGGGTGGCCTCATTGGTCTTCTTGCTCTTGATCACATCTGTTACCAGCGTCGTCAGCAGCGGCTCCTCCCTGATCACCAACTAACTTGCGGACTTACCCAAAAGCTTGATTCCGAAAGACCAACCCTTGGTGGGCTGCTTGCCCTGGCCTTGTCCTTCCTTCTTCTGACGCGCCTCGCGTTTCTTCTTCGCATTACCCTCCTCGAGTCGTGTCAGCGGACCCCCAATGCCAATGCGGCGGCGCTGATCGACGCCTCGGCAGACAAAGACGGCAGACATGAGAAGGACAAAGCAGACGACAGTGACAGTGATGAGAGCAATCTCCAGCCCTGTCAGAGACGCCGAGGGCTGGACCTCCAGACCCGGGACGTCGGATGTTTCAGTGGTGGCGCGGTTCTCCATCATGATCAGTCTTAATAACGACGGCGACGATGATGAGTTGTTGATGTGGCTCGATGTCGAGGAAGAGTGAAAGCAAAGATCGAGTGATCGAAGAGAAGATGAGAGCTCGAGGAGAGGAAACTACGCAAGCCAGCTGAGAGGATTGAGCTACCTCGAGCAAAAAGGGTAATGGCAAACGAGATGATGAACGGTATTGTTTTCAAACAAGTCGAGGAAACGAAAAAAAAAGAAGGTTCACCGGGACAACAACGAGGGAAAAATATGCGCCCCTCGGTGGAATCGTTGACGGCTGCTGCCAGCTGGCAAGGCACTGCAGGATCCGACTTGACACTGCCGACATAGCTTTGGCTCCCAACTCATCACCAAGTAATATTGACCTATCTTGCTTCTGTAGAAAGGGAACTCTGAGTTCCGGGGAGGGGAGGGGGGGTAGAGAGGTGCAAAAGTGAGTCTCAACTTGCCCCAGCTGGAGTCAGCCGAACCCAACATCCATTAACCAAAGTGATGGTTGAGCTAACACTTTGTAGCATTGGTTCTTCATCTGCCGCATCCATCGTCTCGAACGTTTGGAATAGTCGAGTTATCAAGTACGACATTTGCGTCAGAGCGAACTGCTGCCCGATACAGATCCGAGGCCCGCCACCAAAGGGGAGATACTCCCACCTGTTTGGAAGTTAGCGTTTGTTCATTGTCACGAATGAGGGCCATACGTTGCTCGGAACTTCTCCCATCTCTCGGGTCTGAACTCTTCTGCATCCTCGCCGTATATGTCTTTGCGTCGGTGAAGACTGTAGCTCGACCACCGGCATCCCGTGCCTTTGGGGACGAAGAGAGGGGACTGCCCATCTGGCCCACCACCCTTGGGAAGAACTGTGTCTTTTACCGCTTCTCTCGAGTTTGTTGACACAGGGGCCCATAGTCTCAAAGCTGTGAAGCCCAGTTGGTTAGTATCGTCTTGCTCGGGGTCAAAATTGGTGTGATTCTCAAGACAATTGACATACCCTCCTTCAACACCATGTTGAGGTACTTGAGTTCCTTCATCTCTTCCCAGTTTGGCTTTCGGCCACCTAGTCCCACAATCTCGGTCCGCATCTTCTCAACCACGTCTGGCCGCCGTGCCAAAATCCAGAATAGCGAGCTCATGGTGCTGGCACTGGTATCCCTTCCTCCGAGTATCATGGCAAGTAGTTGATCCCGGACATACTCCTGTGAAGCCCCCGAGGCGAGCATTTCGTTCATAAACACGTAAGGCCTCTCCTTTTCCTTTCCTGAAGCAAGTGCTTCCTTCACATATCGGTCGATGAATCGCCTGCACGTTGCAGCAGCCTCGTTGAGCTTCTTATCTGGAACAAGCAAGGTAACCCAGCCCAAGCGGGCACGACGTGTTGCAGAGAGGAGGGCATAGTCGAAGCAACGGGTGAAGTCAAGGGCTTCCAAAGAAGGGTCCGACAATGTGTTGGTCGAGTAGCCAAACCTATTGTTGTGGTTAGTCTAGCTGGGTTATAATTATCTCAGTTGAGAAACACTCACATGAAATCAGTCGAGATGTCCATGGTGAACATGTACAGCAACTCCTGTAGGTCTACCCTTTGACCATCTCTCGGTACCCTATCCAAAAATGCCTCGACATGCCTCTCGGTACACTCCAAGTCGGCAATCTGATTCCTAACAAAGCTCGGCCGCATCATGGCCCTAGCATCATGCCAGGCGTGGCCGTTGACCGAAAAGATGGCCCTCGGCCCCAAGGCGAGCACCATAGCTTTCTGCCTCACGCCGGCGATTTGCCACGTCTCGAACTGCCCTGACAGCAGCGCCTTGACGTTTTCGGGCTCGTTTGTCATGACGATCCACGCGCCGACGTTTTTGGCCCAGAAGGTGTTGCCCACGCTCGAGAACAGCCCATCCCAGAGCTGCAGGATCGAGTGTGAGCTGATGGCCTTGGACATGTCGACGATCCAGTCGGTGCCGAGTAGACGGTCCCGGTGGGGGTAGACGGGCGCAGGCTGGGTACCGTGGACACGCATCCAATGGAGCCAGTAGTACTTGGAACGCAGATACAGAACCACGGGCGCGAGGAGCGTAGCTACCCAGAGAGGATGTGACAGGGCGACGGGGATGACATGTTGGAGGCCCAAGGATTGCAACACGAAGTGTTGAACGAGGGTCAAGAGAATGTATAGTGAACCGAGCTGTACTAAGAGCAAGTAGGACTGCTCTTTGTATATGTTCGACATGTTGAGCTGTCAAGTTGGGGTGGTGCTCGATATCAAGTGCTGCAATAAGTCTGGAGAACCAAGGATACTTCGAACCACGGCGGCACGCCTCGCGGTTATATATGACAAGGACGGCAGTTATGCCCCGTACTTGCTAGGACCAGACAGCTGTCACGTCACCAACCACAGTTCAGTCATCCATCCACACAAGAATGGATGGCTATCCTCGGGGTCACTAATTGGGCAAAGACCTGTTCCACCGCCAGCCCGTCCTCCAGTGCATCTCCAAGCCACCGCCTTGCCGCCACGGGGCGTCGCTAGGACAACAAGAGGAGGGGGTCTAGACTCGGGTATACATGAGTAACATCAAGAAATAAGCTGTGGCAGCTTAAGCATGAAAATCTGGCGTTTGTCTAGAGATGCGTAGTCCAGAGGCTAGGGAGTCTTGGAACATGGGAGTTACCGTGACCCCGTGATGGATGTGGGGTAGCATGCGTACCTCTTGGTGAAATGCATGTGAGATCGCGGCTTATGACCGAATTTGCATGTCCTTGGAAGAACTCCAACAGTCGGGGTTGGCGAGTGTGGGTAACAGTGACGGCTGATACCCTTGTGTCGTGAGAGGGACTCTCGGACTCTCACCAAGCTACGGTAAGCGGGCGACAATGATCAACAACCTCAACAGGGGCGTCACCACTCCAATACACCTACGATGGACAAGGATCACCGAGTAACGTAACCTGTCAAAGACGTGCTGAATTACGGGGTCAAGGATTTGAGCCCCGGTTCAAAATTCATCCTCCCAAGGTGGTCAGCGGCCATCTTTTCCTTTTAAAGCTGTCGTGACGACAAATCATTGATTCTATATGCGATGATGATGTGAGATTAAGTTAGCGAAGCTATTCATCTCTATACTTACCTTAGTTTATACTCACCTTTGTCTATACTTACCTTGGTCTATACGAGCCTAAAGAACCGAAAAGCAACATCGGAAGCAAAGTCAGAGTTTGTTCTACAAGTCAGCTCTCTTATCAAACAGCATGCTTCATAAATCATCATCAATACATATCGAAGAGGAGAAAGAAGCCTTGGGCTTTGCGAAAAATAGATTCAATACAGAGTAAAACCGCTTCTAACTATTGCCGACTCTGGCCCTTGCGCGCGCCGGTCAAGTATTCCATTCCATCCGCTCCCTGTATAAAACTCCCAAGAACAATTGCCCCCTTCTAACCTCACTGACGCCCGGCCGATCAGTTAGGTTCAGCTCTGTGAGGCTTTGAGAGCCTGGCTGGCAGTCTGGGCGGCGCTGCGAAGCCGGGACTCCAGGTTGGTGTCGCCGAGCATGGCTCGGCCGTGGGCGATGAAGTCCTCGTAGACGGGGACGAGGGCGTCGGAGCGGAGATCGCATCCGTAGTAGAATAGAACGCTTCCATTCTTATTGAAGCTTCCATCAGCCTTCTCGAAGAACCAGGTCAGGTTCTCGTCCTCCTCGCTGACAGTCCAGGCCAGGCTAGGGTGGTCCTTCTTGATGGCGGCAAACACGTTCTCGGCAATGTTGCTCAACCAGCCAGACTTGGTGATATTGAGAGTAGCCAGAGTGGCAATAGGTCGCTCCTCGCTGGCAGGGAGGACAACAGCCAAGCACTGCATGGCATCATCATAGTAGGCGCTGAACTTCTTCTCACCGAGGAGGTCAACAAACCGGTCAACGGTAGCCTCGGCATCGAGGCCTTCACGGTCACGGACCAAGGTCTCCTTGAACTTGGCAAGATCGCTGATCTCGCTGATAGACTCGACCTTCTGGACCTTATCACCGCGGCGGATCAGGGTACCGGCACCCGAGTCGGTGAATAGCTCCTTCTGCAGATCACTGGGGTGGATGATGGCAACCGAGGAGCTGCGAGGAAGGGTGTCGAGAAGCTCCTTGATCTCCTTGATCTTGAGTCGCGTTCCATATCGGCACCAGGGCTGGGACATGAGGTGGTCAAACTCGGCGTCTAGGTTGATGGCAGAGATCTTCTCGCCCTCGCCGTCAAACAGTCCTCCCTTCTCAGACAGATACACGACCTTCAAGGGCTCCAGGGCACGGGCAAGCTCGGCGGCAGCGACATCAGCATTAACGTTGAGGAAATGGCCATCCTCGGACTCGGCCATGGAGGTCAGGACGGGTATATAGCCAGCCTCGATAGACTTCTCAATGGGCTCCTTGTTGACCTTGGTGATCTTTCCAACATACTGCCACTTCTCCTTGTCGAGGTAGTCGGCCGTGAAGGCACCGCTGATGGATCGAGTAGCAACACCAAGCTCATCGAGGCGATCAATGAGCTTCAGGTTCTCCTCATGGAAGAGCTTGCGAGCAACACCCAGGGTCTTGGCGTCGGTGACCCGGATGCCCTCCTCGAACTGGGGCTCGATGCCGGCTTGGCTATATTGAAGGTTTGTTAGGCCCATTATAGGTCGTCTGTTGAATAGATCGGATGACTCACCGTAACTTTGAGTTGAGCTGCGGGCCAGCACCATGAACGATGACGGGGTATAGGCCAAGCTCATAGAGGAAGAGCAAGCTGCGGCAGAGCTCGTCGAGATACTCGGTAAGGATAGCACCACCGACCTTGACGACAGCGAACTTGACCGCAACGGAGGTGAAGAGCTTGAGGTACTGCTGGCCCTCCCGCTTGCTGCCAATGCTGCTCACTGCCTGCGCAACAATCTCCCGGGTCCTATCTCGGCCAGGCGAAGAGGCAAGGAGCGCTCGGCTCGTCGAGAGGGCTCGTCGGTTCGTGAGGCATCGGTCCTGAGTCGGAGCAGCCCTCGTGCCGACGTAGGCGACGGCAGCGATACGGGCAGTTACGGCGGCACGTGCCGCGGGGGCAGCTCGTCGAACACCGGCGGGCAACATCTTCCTCGGGTAATAGAGGCCAATTGACTCGACGATGATCGTGAAGAGGGGGATCAGATGGGTGAAGGGAGAATTGGTATCGGACGGGCAGGTTGTGGCTCTTTTAAGAAAGGCCCATGGAGCCTCTGACTCTACTCTGGGGGCGGGGCAGAAAAACACCTGGGCTCCAGGGCTACCTACCTAGGTACTCGCGGGGGGTGACTCCCGGGAGGTGACTCCTAACAAGTGACTTCTACCTAGGTTAAAGAATACCACTTTGTTGAACCCAAGCTCTCTCTTTAGGTAGATAACCACCCTCGGTAAACTTTTATACCAGTGAGACCTTTTTCTTCTCTGACTCTCTCTTCTTTTCACCGATGAGCCATTTCCACGAAACCTAAAGCCGATCGGTCAAGTAATTCTTTCACCCTCACATTTTGCCCCCCTTCCCCTCCCCGAGACCATTTCACAAGAGACGCACAGCAGCTCACAGCACTAGCAAGACCCTAGCAAGTAGGTACCGAATCCACTGAAAACTGCACCGAGGGAACATTGGATGCAACAGTGGTTCTATCGGGAAGAGAGCCGGCCTAGCTTCCAAGAGGTTTAGTCCCCAGTTGCCGGTGCCTTGTTTGCAGGTTCCCACTCGATCGACGATACACAAAAGTCTCTTAACCGGCTGTTGCGTCTGAGTCGTGACACTCTCGGACAAGAGATTCAGGTCGAGAGCAACCTACCCTTCGTGATACCTACCCACGTTGTACTTTCGAGAATTTGGGGGTTCAAGATCAAATGGGACATATTCCCTTCCCTTCACCCGCCGATCCCTCTCTCAACCCACGTTGTCGACGTGGATTTCATGATGGCGCCAGATTCATCCCACGCGTGCTGCGAGACTGGCCGAGCTAGTGTGTCAACTACCGCTTGAGGCAGGGGGGAAGGGGAAAAAAAAGGGCAGGCCGCGATGAGGCATTATCAATCAGCCGGCATTATCAATCTATCGACCTGCAGATGGTCTCAGGGCTACGGAACGCCGAACCCACCTTGGGTATGACGCCAGCCCAGGACCCATGGCCGCTCCAACGGGCACCGAGGCTTCTTTTTGTTGCTCCTTCACCGGTCCGTCATGATATGTGCATGCCGGTTCCACCTTGGGCGGAATTGCTCATCTAGCTTTGCATCTCGTTCGTCAGAAGCTCGGTTGTCGGCCTCGCAGAATTCGTGTCTCGACTTCGACAGGCTTGCCACGAGGCAGTTGATACCACCCTGCAAAGGGTCAAAAACTTCATAGGGTACCGGACCACTTCGGACTTCTAGCTACAAATAGTAGAGCCTCAAGGCTCAAGACAAAGTTCCTGCTGGACCTGTGGATCAGGCTGATATTGCATTCAAAAGATCCCTCACGCACGAAACCAAGAGACAAACTATGAATCAACTCAAGATCCAGCAGAAAGGTATACACATCTCAATTAATCGGGAACGCCTAACCTCAATCATACATCCAGCCCGGCCTGGCGTCTCCAGGAACAACACCGAGAGTGTGTCATCGGCGTATAGCTCCTTGGAGCAAATAGCGGCCAGCATAACATGACCGGGGGGCCAACGCGAACAAACTCCACCGTGCTCAAATCATATTCCGTTGCAGTAATGGCCAGTTGCCCAAAAGTTCCATTTCCCATGGTCGTAGCTTGCGATATTCGACGTAGTCATATCCCAGCGTGTGCATCGTGAGGACCAAGTAACCAAAGAGGCAGAGCAAGATATCAATCAACCCTTGGTCACGACTGTTCGAGGTTAGCATCTAACTTGAAATATCTCTAGGGGCATCGAAACTTACCAATAGGGACAATAATAACTACCAGCAGAATGATGACACCAACAATCAGGCACATGCGCATCTTCATGTCCTTCCACCACATCTGCTTGCGGACTCTGTTGGCTCCCCGGCGGAAACCTTGCGCCGAGACGGCCAGATTGTCGGTCTTGTCCTGAAGGGCGTCGAGTCGCTCGCCACGTTGAGAAACCTTGTTGATGTTGTCACGCATCACACCGACGGTGTCATCGATTTGCTGTGACATGGATTAGCATATATATGAATAGAAATGAATGTTTTTAGTGGAGCAAGCTGGGACTGCGATGGATTGCGAGGAGTCGATTCCGTTCATTGCGAGCCACTAGATCTAGAGACCGAGCTTTGATGAGACGTCTGGCGTAAGCAAGGATCCTCGAGAGGAGGTCGAGCGATCCAGACTCGAGCTGCTCGTTAACTAGCTGCTGGTACTCTTGCTGGGGAAATTTAAGCTCTTGAGAACATGGAATCGCCAGGAAATGCGCAGCTAACAGTTCAGAGCGGAAAGGACGACCAGATTGCGCCTTGCTCAATTGGCGCCGGTTGCCAAAAGGGGCTGTCATCATCGATCACGGGTCGCCAGATCTCGCAATCCATATACATCGACATCGCCGCGCATCACGGAAAATCATCAGGATCAACTTACAGCTTGGAGGGCCTGCGTCCTGGCATTGCCGCCAGCACCTTGCTGAGCGCCAGCCTGGCCGCTGGGGATGTAGGGGTCGTAGGGGGCTTCCTGCTCGGGCATTTTGGCTGTAGTCGGGAGGTCACTGGAAAATAGGTAGGATGTATCGATCGTAGCGACGCGGAAATTTGCGAGGCAGAGGAGATAAAGGTCGCGGTCGTGGTTGTAGAGTCGTGTGTGGTATGTGAGAGGGAAAAGGCTGGCGTAGAGAGGTTGGAGGTGGGAAGTTGATTGTGAGACGTTGCGCTGGCCAAGGCGAAACGAGTAAGGTTACTAAGTACCCAAGTTACGTAGGTAGGTAAGGTAGGTGGTAGTGGAGGTAGATGACCAGGACCAGCCCCAGGGCTCCCAGCTGTTTTTGGAGTGGGCGGCGGGCGTTGCGAGGCGCTGCAGAGGGTGACGAGGCCTAGAGTAGGCTTGGACAGGGCAGCGCACGGAGACGGCGGGAACTTGAACTGAACTGAACGGGGGGGCCGGGCTTTTGCTGAGTTTGAATTGGCTGAATTGGCTGCCCGGTGACCACCTTCCATCACCTACGGACTTTAAGTACTTTGCGTCGCAGTCTCGGGTGCAGGCATCTATTCGTTCTTGGCGAGAGGCTTACGAACACTCTCAAGGCGTTTGGTCTCCTGTGCTGCTTCTTTGACCATCTATCAATAAAAGCCATGCGCAGGGTGTGAACATGCGCCAAAAAAGGGCCGCCTCCTTGCTTCTACTTTGTCGCACCTTTTGCCATGACCAGCAGAACATGTACCCTCGCCGCCAAGGCCCTCTGGCGAGGCTGGTAAAGGGACCGGCTGATGACGGTCCCATATGATGCCTCAGGCTAAAAAGGCATGAGGATGGCCAATGCGCCGACGGGTTGCGTATTCGGGTTCCACCAGCGGGGTCGAAATAAAATACCTACTCAGCACTACCACCACTTTGGCATAAAGGTGTTTGATTATTTTACGCACCATCCTTTCCAGCCACCAGCCACGGGATGCCTCAGCCATGGATAAATCTTATCTAAGCGCTTGCTAGCTGTCTCAAGGTTCATTCATGCCCTCGGTTTCAGGCGCCACGGCAACCATGCTGAAAGATGAGACGCATATCCATCTTGTGCTATGCACCTGGACAGGGCACTTGAAACGATAAATGGCTCTCTTCTCCTGTTGATCAAGCACATATATAAGTGCTTGCCACATCCGAATGCGCAATCAGGCATTGGATGTGCCTGGCATACGACGACTTACGCAGTGTGGCGAGACCTTCGCCATCTCGTCAGCCGATGAAGAACCCCGTCAAGCTTGTGCCCAAAGGAGAGAACCAAAACCTGCTGATGCCGCCATACGCACTCCCGGGGCGTAGACCTGTTATGGCCATGCTCTTCGGAATGTGTTGGTGCATCAATCTTTGAATCTTCCTTCACCAATGGCCTCGTGTGGCCAAGACTCGGCCTCCATATCGCGATAGGAGAGAACTCCTCCAAGACAGTGACATGATGCCGTGTATGAAATCATCAGGACTGTGATGAAAAGTGCAAGATATAAATTGTGCTTTCAAGGCAGTTGAGTTCAACGAGTAACATCATTCACCTGTTGTAGTTTTGGATCAGCGGAACCGTCGGGAAGATATCCATCGTGCTCTCTCATACTCAAGAGCCCGGGTTTCAGACTCAGGCCGGCATGCTAACTCCAATGAAATAAATTCCGGGTTATTTAACGGTCCCATGCTCTGGAGAGCGTCTCTGAGATGCCGCCGATCCCAATCATCCTAAGGCGCACATTCGCAACACTCCAGCCCAACTATCGTATATACCACCAAAGCGGCGCAGGCAAATCATGTAGGAATCTCATGGTCTTGCTATATAAATCTTCTCTCAGAATAGAAGGAAAACATCTGAGGCGAAATAGAGTGTTCTTGGAGTCTCCGCGAGGTAGGTATTTACTTAGGTGTTTGTATTGACGCACAAGCTCCTTCATCCTCACGCTGGGGTATAAGCCATGAATATGTGTGACTTGACTAAGTCGATATTCTCAATATCTGCTCCCTTGCCCTTGGTAATGCCAAGGTAGTGGATCAGTATATTGTGTTTGGTGCATCGTCGAACCTCTCCCGAGTATGGACAGAAACTGCTCCAACTCTTACATACCTACAGGCTTGTCCTCTTCACCATGATCATCTTGCGACAAACTCCTTAAGTTATAGCACATTAAAAAAGAGCCTGCTTCTATCGCCTATCACAAGAGAAAAGGTCCCTATCGATATCCTGTCTAATCCGCCATCCCTATCCAACCGGCACCTCATCCTTGAGCTTTTGGGTGAGGGCGGGCAGCCTCGTCGCGAGGCACTCTAACGATATGGAGGTTAAGCTGGCGTTCTCGTGTCCATACCCGCGCACAGAGCCATGTGATCATAGGAATAGGCCAGATGCTCTCACTTCTCGACCATCAAGTGGGAATGCGATATCCTGCTTTCCGCCCAAAGCCGACGGCTTGGGGTCGGCCACATCACTTAAGCTATTGTCCAAATCTTAAAGGCACAATTACGTCCCGTTATATGCACCCCAGTCTACCCCTAGTTCGTGTTCAATAAAGTGTCTCTTGCCAATAGCCAGATATCAAGAACTGACGGCCAAGACGGCCCTCTAACCCTCCAACTCCAGCATTGGCCTCCAGATCTAGCGCATTTCAGTGCATAATTGTCAGCAATGCTTGATAGTTTAACTGCCACCTCTTGGTGAGCAATTGAAGGGACCAGGCATGAGCTCCCATACCACTGGCTTGACCCCCCACGCCCTCGACATCATCACATCGATGGGTGTGGAAACAGATACATTTCTAGAGACATGTAACCGAGTAGTCAGATGGCCGGATTTCTATTGTCCGAAGGCTCATGCCTACCCATGTTCTGGTCTTTGGTACCTTGAATGTCATCTCGTGCCAGCGACCCAACCACGGCGATAGTCCTAAACCAGGCCGAGAGGCTCCGTGGTTGAACGATAACTTTCCAATGTTCCATTGCGTCTAGAGTATCACTTCAGTCTGCCAATTCCTTTGGTTTCTTCAGAATGGATTGTCATTCGAGTTGGGTGGTTAGGTTATAGCCTCACATGGTCATTCTCAGTTTCCCGCGACATCCTATAACCTTTCGCTCTCCAATATATCTCGGACCGTTACAACCCAGGACCTTATACGAAAGATAAATTCGCTTGGTTCGGCTTTACACCATGGATAAGTGGGATCAAATACGATCCTCGTGCAACACCAGAGTCACGCATTCTCGAGATATGTGCTATGGTACATGTGACTGACCGTGTCGCCAACGCTTGACTAGGCGTCACAGAGGACCCAGCCGAATGTTTCAATGTCTTTTGGGGTGTCCAGTGCCACGGAGATCTATGGTAGTCGCACCGCTTGCAGAGCAATTGATGGCTGTCTAGTGTCTGACGTTGCAGCAACTAGATCTATCTACGGGGAAGACACAACATAGATCGTAATAGTCTAGAAAGAAGAAAAAGTAGCACCCCATTGGATACAATTCGCATTGCAGTCCCAAAAATGTGAATCTGATAATAACACAACCACTAGACGTGAGCATTAGGACCATTGAGAACAGAGGGTGCATACTCAAGTTCAATTGAGATGCATTGCTTGCTGGAGTCTCTGTCAGCAATTTAAGCAGCCAATCAAACCACTCAGCCCCACCCTCACGCAAATCATCATTCGGCCAAAGATCCGAAGCGCCTAGGGCCGGCCGCTTCTGTCCCAAAGAGGCAATGCGCTATCTTTCACAGGCCACGCATGCATGTTAGTGACGCGTTCAGCCACGTCGAAGCCGGTCGATAAATGTCTCCGTTGCTGGGTATGCGATGCAGCGCTACTTGAAACCGCGAGCAGAGCAAAAGAGAGGGACAAGAAATCAGAGACAAAACAAAGCCGAGCGTTCCACGTCAAAGATGGGCAAGACAAGACAAGTGGAACACTACCTACGTCACAGCCTCATTCAGCTTGTGGCCCCCGGCTCAATGCAAATTTCGGTTTTCGCATGATGCCGGTCGGACATCCCATCAAGGTCAGTCCATGTCAGACAAGGCCAGGCGAGTCGAGGGCAGTAGGAGTCTTTGTCCTGCTCTCTCCCAGCCACTCACGCACGCAGCCGATGGTTGCTCTGTGGCCAAACAATGGCTTTCTGGTGTTGGCTTACTCACCTGTTACCTAAACCACCTTTTTGCATGTATTCTCCAAGTACTTCGTATAAGCTCAGCAAAGCCACCGGTTCGAAAGCTTGTGTCCTGGTTGCCCTACGCACCAGACTCCGTGCCTTACGAGTCTCTGGTGAGAGTTTCATTTCAAGCTTATCCCGTTTGGGCGGCACCTTTCCTCAAGGTGGAGCCGGGGACGCCATCCCAAAGTGCTGTTCTCGTATTGGGAAATCTCGTGGCCTAGGCCAGGGGGGACCATTGAGTGGGAATGATCGCTGGGCATCTCAGCCGATGGGTCTCGAATGGGTTGCCCTACCTATTATTCGCGTTCGTCGGAGACAGGTACCGCCAGCGTGCGTACAGAGGCTGCACAATCCTCCTTGGGCCCCTGGCTTAGCCTGGCCGCCCCGGGAAACGTCCTTTTTAGCTTTTTTGCTTTGCTGGTCCTCCTGTCAGAATGGGCTGGTATGTCCATCAGTGAGCTTCAACAACACGAGCCAGTCGTTCCGCTGCCCACACACACAACTTTTTGCCGTCCTCTTGTTGTCCTGTGCCGTGCTGTGCATACACGCACCATCATCCTGTCTTGCCCTGGCTGTCTCTGTTTTTTATCTCTCACCTCTCTTCTTTTTCACCTTTGAATTCACATCCTTGGGTTCAGTTGTATTCGATCCGTCCACTCGCTTACCAAGAGTCTACCTGAGTACCTACCTAAACTACAGTACCTACATAGTACAGTAGCTTCTTCCTTCCCCTGGTCTCCCGCCCGCCGTTCTTTAGCCATCCCGGCCCCTCCGCTCTCACTTCAGGCGGCGCCCCTCCCTCTGCCATTTGCCGTCATCCATCCCATCCCATCCATTCCTTTCTTGGTCACCTTTCTTGGTCGTCCATCTCACTCTTCTTCGACCCACGTCTCACCCTCTCGTCGCTTCATCTCTCCTCATGAAGCTCGATGCGCATCGTCGTCGTCTTTGAGCTCGTTGTCGCTCACTTCTCTCTTTCGCCATGCGTCTGACATGGAGATCGGAGCCTAGGCTCGGAGCCGGCGCGCTCATGGCAACGCTGCTGATGATGCTCAATGGCCTCCTCGCCGCCGCCTACGAATTGGATCCCAACTCGACTTGTACGTTGTGCCTTGCCCTGACTTGATTTTTGGAGTCTACCCAGGCAGACTAACATTGGAACCCTTTCCAGCTTCCATCACGTCCATCGCAAAGGACATTGCCGCCGACTTGGTCGGCATGTATCACGGCCATGAGCCTGGCGGTACCCCAGGCCTGCTCCCCGAGCCTTACTACTGTAGGTCGTTTCTTCATCTCTTGTACCCCCGTCCTAATCGCCTTGTGCAGGGTGGTATACCGGTGCCATGATGGGAACCCTCATCGATTACTGGGCCTATACAGGCGACGACGAATACGTTGCCCTCACCAAACAGGCACTGCTCTTCCAAGTCGGCGACCACAACGACTACATGCCCCTCAACCAGACCAGGACCGAAGGAAACGATGATCAAGGATTCTGGGGTCTCTCCGTCATGTCGGCCGCCGAATTCAATTTTCCTCATCCTGAACCCGATGAGCCGCAATGGCTTGCCCTTGCCCAGGCCGTCTTCAACACCCAAGCCGCTCGTTGGGATACGGAGCACTGCGGCGGTGGTTTGCGATGGCAGATCTTCCAGGTACGTATAATTCTTGGCCAATTCTTAAACTTTCCTCGTCTTGCCTGTCAAGTTCCGTGGCGCTGTCTGAGCGCTTCTAGATCCTGACCATCATCGCTCTACATGGTGTGGATGTAAGCTAATCAGCCGCCATTCTTGGACTTAGTGGAACAACGGTTACGACTACAAAAATTCCATCTCTCAAGCATGTTTTTTCGCCTTGGGCGCTCGTCTCGCCCTCTTCACCGGCAACAGCAGTTATGCAGACTGGGCCGAGACTACCTGGGATTGGATGGAGAAGGTCAAATTCATCGACCCCAAGTCATGGTACGTGTATGACGGCGCTCATACTGGAAACTCGTGCACCAAGATCGTGCCCTACCAGTTTTCGTACAACGCTGGCGGTTTCATCCTCGGCGCTGCCGCCATGTACAACTACACCGAAGACCAAGTCTGGAAGGATCGCCTTGATAACCTCCTCGAAGGTGTCAAGGTCTTCTTTGCAGGCCCCGAAAGGAACATCATGTCAGAGGTTGCCTGCGAGCCCGTCAACCGTTGCAACCTCGATCAAAGGTCTTTCAAGGCATATCTGAGCCGATGGCTGGCTGTCACCACCCAGTGGGCCCCTCACACCAGCGAACTTATTATGCCTCTCCTGCGAACCTCGGCTGTGGCCGCGACGAAGGTCTGCACTGGAGGAAGCAACAAGCGAATGTGTGGTCTTTACTGGACCAAGGACAAGTTTGAAGGTGATACGAGTGTCGGTCAGCAAATGGCCGCTTTGGAAGTCACCCTCTCGTGCATGATCCAGAGTCGACCCGCCCCCTTGACCCAGGATACTGGAGGCACAAGTAAGGGTGATCCAGGCGGTGGCTCAGCAGATATCGGACGCACAACTCCTGAAGTCGATTGGGACCCGATAACGGGAGGAGACAAGGCAGGTGCTTCGATTCTGACAATTCTACTCGCCGGTGGCCTCTTGGCCTTTACCGTTTGGATATTCCTCGACGAGACATCAAATAAGGGTGTTGTCCCTCAGTTCCAAGGCTTCTCATCGGCGATTGTTGCTGCTGCTACCACTCTGGCTGCTGGTGGAGGTCTCGCTGCGGCTCTGGGTTTCAGGCGCGAGAAGGACGAGGTCCGCGAAAAGCCTAGCACAATATTCCAAACGACGGGCGACCACAGCTCCCAGAAAAGCGGCGACAAGCACACGGCCATCGAACGCCAGCCGGTCCCTGTTGGCATAGTACGCAACGGAACCCCCGTTCAGCATCGTCGAGTGTCCAGCATGCCTTTGGGATGGCCACATAACCCAACAATGAGAGGAAGCGCCGCATATGACCTCGATGGTTCCCATCCGGGGTCAGGCCGACAGTCGCGAGCAGATTGGATAGATTCTGAGCGAGGAGAGTCGAGCAGTACCCCTAGCAGCTCTAACGAAGCCAACCGAGGTTACATCCCTCATGAGATCCCGGTCGGAAGCACTCTTCCTCTCTTTGATGACCCCAACCAACCGCTCGAAGGGAATGGCAAAGATCCTGCTAGCGTGCAACCTACCGAGCCCATCAGTAACGTGGTTGAAAATAACGATAGAACTGTGGCAGTTGGTGGCGAGAATACGACAGCACTCAGCCCCGAACAGGGAGACACGCCAGCTAGAGCAGAAGTAACTTCATCCGCAGAAGAGCAGACTCGCCCTGCTGAGACTCCTCAGAAAGACAAGGCGGGCTCACTGGAGACGATTGGAGTAGCACATTAATTAATTATTGGAACACGTCAGACAACTAGTCAACTGTTTGAAAATCTTCAGGACTATGAGGTTTTGGTGATGCTGGACGATCGAGCAGGATCATAACGGACTTACTACTACAACATTCATGGACGGCGTTCAATGGTCAGGGCGCAAATTGGCAGGCAGCCTATGAAACAGGCTTTGAACAATATATACAATACGGCTGCCTACATGCATTGGCAGTCTGTTGATCGCATCAATACGAGGTTAAATCACGGCATGGATATGACTATCTCAGCCATTACTGTCCTTTTCTGCAGGAGAATCATATGGGGATTGAAGTTTGATGGCCACCTTGAAACAATATCACGTCGACGAATGCGACAGAACTGATCGTAGACACTCCTAGCCACTATAAGCTTTGCCCTGTTCTGCCATTTTACCACTTGGCCATGAACAGTCTCGCTGAAGCCAAGATTCATAAGTGATACGACGATGAATGCAACTGAGTCCAAGACGAACAAAAAGTCGGTCAGCTTGAATTGCACAGTGTCACCCTCCACTCATACCATCCCCCATGGTGGTTTCTGTACACTCAATCAGAATTGTGATAGGTCTCCTGAATAGCCTCCTTCTCCCGCTCCAGAAACTCATCAAACGAGCTCAGAGGAATCTCCCACTTCTTCACCTCCTCCAGACTGGTAAAATTTCCCATATCCCGCATCACAAGCTGCCCGGCGATGAACGGGTTGGTGTCCTTCTGGGCGTCGATCTCCTCGTCAGTCAAGTAGATCGTCTTGAGCTCCCGGCCCACGGCCTTGGACAGCTTCTCCATAACCTCATCCGGGGTGAGCCACTCATCGGCGTACAAGATCTCCTTTTCGTGAAAGCGCTCCGGGTTCAGGAGGGCCTCGCCGCCGAACCTGCCAATCGTGACCGTGTCGACCTTGGGGAGGACGGTTGTGGGTGTGAGTGCCGTCGTCCAGACTCCCTCCTTGACGAGACCCGGGTACATCATGACAAAGGGCTCGAAATAGTTTGCCATGAAGTTGCCGGGACGCAACAGGGTCCAGTACTCAAAGCCAGCCGTACGGGTTTCGATCTCGATGACTTGCTTGTTTCTCATGACCGTGTCAAGGAAGCTACCAGGTTCCATAGCCGTGAGCTTGTCAGGCTCGTTTGCGCCGAACCCACTGGAAAACACAGCATGCTTCACTCCAGCTGCCTTGCCGGCGCTGTAGATATTCTTGGCCCAAGTCCTCTCTCTGGTCAGGTCCGCAAAGTCGGGCATGAGGACCAGGAAGATGGCGGTGCAGCCGGCCATGGCCGTACCGAGAGCTTTCTTGTTGTCGTAGTCGCCAGGAGTGAGCTTCACTCCGATGGATTCCAGATCATGTGCTTTCTTGGAGGTCGGGTCCCGGACGAGGGCGTGAACTTCAACGTCCTTTGATCGAAGGTAGCGAGCTACAGCGCCACCTTGGCAGCCAGTGGCACCACAAACAAAGACTTTAAGGTCAGACATTGTGGATAGTGTTGGTTGATTTGTTGTGAGGAGTATGAAGTATAGGTATAGCCCTGCTCTCAAGTATCAAAAGATGTTCCGTGTAAGTCGAGGTGAATTGCTGTGAATGTGTTCCGGGTATCCTAAGTGCTTGGTCGAAAGATGATGGCTTTTATATCCAACCCGGTTTGAAAGACCCTGATATCCCACTAATCTCCGCAAAAAGCCATTTCTATTGAGCCTCCGCCGGCCAAGGTCCGCTCTTCCCGGCCCCGGCGGTTGTGAGTCCCGAGTCACCTTCACCAGGCGGGGTTCCGCCCCAGGCCCACTTTTCCGGCACACCTTCACTCTAAGCCCGATCTCTCACTCGCAAGTCTCACCTTGATCCTGCATCATCAAACACAACGCGTACAACTCGGTCTTGATTCCTCTGGCATTTCCTTCTTCTCCGCGTGTCAAAGTCTCCGCTGCGGACTTTAACCCCATGTCCCTCACCGCTCGGGAACGCCGCAACCCTCCTCCGCGGCGGAAGTCGTGCGCCGCCTGCACCAAGGCCAAGCGGCGGTGTGACTTTGCAGTACCGGCCTGTCTCCGATGCTCTCAGCGATGCATCCCTTGTCAATATCCCTCGCGAACTCCGCGGGGGCAGACGACGACGACTTCGTCAAGTTCACCAGAGACTATCATGCCCGGCCTATTGACGAATGAGTCGGCATCCTCCACGCCCCCAGCTGTCGGCCAACTTGACGAACCCATCGTGGATGACTTCAATGCTGTTATTGCGGACATTGATAGTAACTTTAACGAACTGTCGTCTTTTGATGTTCCTCTTGACGACGCCACTTTGGAACTTATCCAGCAACCCTTGGAGCTATCACCCCCATCGACCAAAGAGTTTGGTTCAATCCCCGAAGCCATCACGAGTCGTCTCAAATGGTCGATAGCCGAGATCCAAAAGGCCCCTTCGACTATGGTTCTCGAGAACCAGACCCCCTGGTGCCATGCTCTCCTGTACAAGAATGAAATGCCACGGTCGATGCAGGGTAAGGTTCATCTCCTCCGTCGGGTCGGGAATTCACTAATGCTTTCTGCAGACGCACATGCAGCCTGTGCACTGTATCTCGCAAAGAACCGAGTAAACTCTCCCTTCATCTTCCGTAGCATCGAGACCCGCGTCAATGACCTCCTATCATCGCCTCCACCTGTGACGCCGTTGGAGTGCCTTGCGCACACCCACGCTCTACTCCTGTACCAAATCATTAGGCTCTTTGACGGCGACATTAGTGCCCGCGCATCCGCAGAGCGCATGCTCCCGGCGATAGAGTCCTCCGCACTAACTCTGTTTTCTCATGTCCAGTTTGACCTGGATCAGACATCCACATACTCCCTCCCCCTCTTCCCGATAGCCCCAACAAAGACGTTCTGGATGGACTGGATCCTACAAGAGTCTCTTCGACGTACACTTCTATTCACATTCTACTTTATGCAGATATACCGCATCATGGCCGGCTATAAAGGACTGCAGTGCGACGGGAGGATGGGGCTATGTCACTCCTGGACCTTGTCGGCGCATCTGTGGCATGCACGTTCTCCGCTGGCCTTTGCAGAGGCCTGGATGAATAGGAAGCATTTGGTGGTGACAGATGCATTGTTTGGCAGAGTGCTCGAGGAGGCGATGGCCCATGACATAGATGTGCTTGGGCGTATTTTCATCTCGTCCCTTTTGGGGGTGGATGAAGCGGAGGGATGGTTTGCGAGTAGAGGGGGGAAACTCTAGGCTTGGAATGAGTTCGTTGAGACTTATAGAAAAGGGATTGGCCTATATGGCGAAACTCACCGGTGTATATAAGCGTAATTTGGATACATATACCTTGACACTAACTATGTAAGGTCAAACCCCATTATCCGTTAGCAAGGAGGCTTGAGGGTCGGTTATAACAAATATTATCATTAAAAATAAGCAATAACTTCAGGGTATCTCATTGCTCTCTATTACTCTTACAGAGACGTCTGGCATTGGCTGCTGGGATAACCGAAATTGGAAAGACGAAATAGCAAGCAACAGCGGGTTTAGCTCAGTTGGGAGAGCGTCAGACTGAAGTCAAACTTCAATCATCCGATATCTGAAGGTCGTGTGTTCGATCCACACAAACCGCAACTGATTTACTTTTTGCTCTTCATCACGATTCACGTAATAGTTTACCGTCATGAGTGAGCTAGCTGCCTATTTTTAGATTTGTGCATCTAACTTTTACCTCACAAGAAGGAGCCCGGCTGCGCAGTGCGCTCTTCTTGATTACTCACAGCCTAGAGAAAGATATTTGTAAACGGCCCTGTATCGGCCCAGATTCCCAATCCGTTCCCTCCCTGGACCCTGAAGTAATTAACCAAGTGTCATACCAGAACCACCTCTTGATCCATACAGATGAAATAAACTAACGGGATCCAGTAGTTCGTCTTGAAATCCGCCAATGACCTCGACGAGGTCGTGCGATTCTGGGTCGAATGTGGGCGGCCGGAAGTCGGCGGATAGTAACCCCGGTCTCATTCGTGATTCTGCGCCCAAGTTCATCAGGGTCCATGTCTTGCATCCCCTTTAAAGTGTCGGCGATAGCCTCCGTGACAGATGTACCACTTCTCGTGCCTCGACAACCCCTCCTGAGGTCTCGTTATCATGCCTCTGCAAGGACTTGACACAAGCCCCTCTCGCGGGGAACGCGACAATGCTTCATTCCTCTCTCCTATCGCATACGACGACGATGCTTCATCAATCCACACCCGCAGCGACCAAGACACGGACAGTGACGACGATGAGCTTATTTCTCGCGCTAGAAATAGCCGGGAGCTTCGGGCCCACGATCGCATTGTATTGATGGAGGAGGAGGATATTGATCGACTTGTTACCGATACCAGAAAAAAGCAAGAAAGAGAGCGTCGTGGCTCCGGACTCGCCGTTCCCAACCTCAAGAAGATGTTTGGACGTCGAGGAAGCAATTCAGGCACATTTCAGCTCAACAGTTCGACCGAAGATCTTGTATCCGAAAAGAGAAGCGCCCGACGTCAGAGGAGACAGAAGAAGCGCTCGAAGCTAGTGGAGGATGCGCAACATGGAGAAGACGGACAGTTGATGTACGAGATGGAGGAGGGAGGGATGAAGGAGGGTAGTTCTACCGGCGAGAGCAGTGAGAGGGACGATAGTGATGAGATTGATCGACACCATCTCAATCTCATCGCTGAGGCCAAGGCCCAGAGACTTCGAAGCTGGCGCCGCTGGGTCTTTATCCATTCCCTCATCGCAATTGGCTTTGCGATCCTCATATTGATGGCCTGGAAGCTGTCCAAGAACCGCAAAGGAAAGGCCCTGAAGCAGGCGCTGGCGAGCAACGGCACCGCCCTCTTTGCGCCCACAACTCTCATCATCAGCTTGGACGGTTTCCGCGCAGACTTCCTCCAACGTGGCCTCACACCGACGCTGAACTCGTTCATTGCAGAGGGCGTGTCGCCAAAGTGGATGCACCCTTCTTTCCCCTCCGTTACGTTTCCAAACCACTACACACTTGCGACTGGTCTGTATCCCGAGTCCCACGGCATTGTTAGCAATACATTCTGGGACCCCGACCTTCAGGCTCAGTTCTTCTATACCGATCCAGACCGGAGCCTAGATCCCAAGTGGTGGGAAGGAGAGCCATTCTGGGTGACGGCCGAGAAACAAGGAGTCCGAAGTGCCATCCACATGTGGCCCGGAAGCGAGGCACATGTCCTTCACAAGGAGCCAAGCATTCTGGACAAGTTCAACCACAAGGAGACGCTCGATAACAAAGTCTCGAGGATCATGCAATTCCTTGACATGCCTGGTATGGAAGATAAGACGGCAGATGTCAAGAACATGCGACCACAGCTGATTGCCGCCTATGTGCCTCATGTTGACTCTAACGGGCATAAGTATGGTCCTAACAGCACTGAGATCCGCGATACTATTGAGAAGGTGGACACCATGCTCAGCAACGTCTTCAAGGGTCTTGAGGAGAGAAACCTGACAAAGATTGTCAACGTCATTGTGGTGTCGGATCATGGCATGGCAACGACGGATGTCTCCCGGCTGATTCAGCTTGAGGACCTCATCGATACCGACAAGATCGAGCACATCGACGGGTGGCCGCTGTACGGCCTACGCCCTAAGAATCTCGATGACCTTCAAGAGCTCTACGATCAGCTCAAGGAAAAGTCCAAGTCGAACCCGAATTACGAAGTCTATCTTCGGGATGTCGACATGCCCGAGCGATACCACTTCTCCAAGCATCACCGCATCGCTCCCTTGTGGGTGGTACCAAAAACAGGCTGGGCCATTGTCACCAAAAAGGAATTTGATGTGAAGGAAGGGAAGAAGAAGAAGCTCGTATATCGCCCCCGTGGTCTTCACGGTTACGATCATGAGCATCCGCTGATGCGGGCCATCTTCATTGCCCGTGGCCCTGCATTCCCGCACCCCGCAAACAGTCAAGTTGACGTGTTCCGTAAGTCAAGCAAGATGCGAGAAAACTGGCAGTCCCATAACTAACAGGGCACAAACAGAAAATATCGAGGTGTACAACATGCTGTGTGACTCGGTGGGTATTGAGCCGGCCCCCAACAACGGAACCCTGCGACTACCGCTGAAGCCCGTTGGTCTACACAAGCCTGAAGAGATGCCCGAGGAGCCAGCAGACCCCGTGTCCACGCAAGAGGCAGAGTCGTCTGGGCCCAAGGAACCGGCTCGCCCAACCATTCCAGAAAAGCCGTCGCAGCCTACGCGACCGACAGTCCCTGAGAAGCCGACACAGCCTGAACGGCCAACGGTGCCAGTGGCGCCGTCAAAGCCGGCAGAGGCCAGCGTGTCTCAGGGGTCCAACAAGTCAGCAAAGCCTTCCAAGTCGGCAGCTCCATCGTCCAAAGAAGGCGATGAGGATGACGACAGTGACAGTGACAGCGACAGCGACGACGAAGACGAGGAAGGAGAAGAGGGTTGGTGGGATTGGATTACTCACAAGGTGGGGAAGGTCTGGCACAAGTTGACTGGGGAAGACTCAGACTAGTACTGCTACAGGATTCTGGATAGATGGGATTGGTTGTACTGTAATTACTGGCGTTTGGACGGATAGCGACTGATATTTCCAAGCGGTGTTTGAACTCTAATGTAGAGCTGGGTGGATGGGCCAATATAGGTACCCAGCATGGATTCATGATTTCAATCCATCTCCCCTCTTGTCCATTTCTCCTCCCCTAGAGACAGACGTGTCCTTGCAGGCAGCAGCGGCGCCCATCATCTGACGGCACTGCACATTGGCAGCCTGCCTTGCGAGGTTGACTTGCAGTGTCTCTGGTTGGTGGGGTTGGCGACCTATGGCTGAGCTGAGTCTTGGGCACACGCATAGGCGAGGAGGTTGAAAGGCATGATTGATAGGTTGCCTTGATATGCATGCGAGCCGTCGTTTTTCTCGAAAGGGATAAAATACGGAGACGGCACGGGGAGCTTTGGTATCTTGACATTCGACAAGCAAGGTACCGGGTATCAAGAGTTCGGAGGGAGAGATGGATCATAATCGTGAATGATGTGATTGAGACACCGTTAACGAGGATACGGGTACAACATAGCCAGCCAAGAAACGTAAAAGGGGATTTTGTAAACGTGAATGTACCAAAATCACGGCGTTCAATAGTTAATTCCCTATGAGGTGTGTTTTTGCGACCCCGACCTGGCGCCTTTTAATTGCTCCCCGCTCGCCCATCCATGGATGGCTCCGCCGGGGGGCGGATTCAGCGGGTCTCCTTCCCCCGCTAGCGGCACCCTCGCACCGGGTCAACCACTATAACTCCCCACGCTCCAATCCAATTGATCTCTCCTCCGCACCTGCTGCAGCGCGACGCGTGACGCGGCTCTAGCTCCTTCCACACCATCGGGTACAGCACCTACAACGATTACCTACACACATTCACATTCTAATCCGTGTCAAACTGACCCGGCAGATGCACCCGGTTTTTTTCTCCATCCATCCATCCAACAATATTCAGCTCATCGGCTCTCGTCGCCTCCATAACGAAAAGGAACGCCGGTTCGCCTGGGCTATCTCTCGTCTCCATTCACTACCTACCTAATCTATTTACCTTTCCCAACGGCCCTGCCTGCCTGCCTGCCTGCCTGCCGCCTGCTCTCTGTTCCACCATCCGTTGTTATTGGTGTACACCTCCCTCACTCTTGCGTACAGCACAGTGCCTCCTCGCCGCCTCCTTCTTCCACCCCAACGCCCATGGGCGGCTCCTTGCTTCTTTTGGTCCGCCCTCTCTCTGACCGACCGGTGCCTGGGGTGCCTCGTTCTGCATCACATTGGATCCCAACCTGAACCCCCCAACCTGAACCCTCCGACCTCCAACCTGAACCCCCCATCCCATCCCATCCCAACCCTGCAGCAGCAGCAGGCGTCAACGGCAAACAGAAATGGCTGACGCCGATGGCGCTCCCATGAGCGTTGAGGAGATCAATGAGGAGTTGACCATTCAAAAGGTGATCCTCGACTCGCTCGCCGACCAAGATCTCGCAAGCGATGAGGACATGCGAGCTGATGCCCTCCAGCAGATTGCTCGTCTAAAGAGGCTTCTCCCCGTCGCCAAGAAGCAGCAGCAACAAGACGAGAACTCTTCGTCTCGTAAGTTGACACAGCCTGGCCACACCCCGGTCCTTTTCACGATACACAGTTACCGCTGGGATTGCTGGTCTCAAGGGCTGATTGACTGACTTTTGATGTGTGCAGAGCCTCAGCCTACCACGCCCGTCAGAAATCAAGAGGAATCCTGGTCTGTTTCAGGTACGGGCATCCGTTTGTTCTCTGTTTTCTTGTCTCAGTACCGTACCCATACCGTTGACCGTCATTCAACCATAATTTGCCTCACCCTACCTCTTAACCTTGGCCCTACCCATCTCCGTCATACCTTCTTCTGTCAACTCCTCATCATCTATCTATTCCTCCCCCCGTTTCTCACATCTCCCGCTGTTCCCCAAACTCTCCCCAAACCCTCTCCAAAGGACCCGGGCTGAGCTGGCCCATCTGACCTACAAAGGCTCCAGAGCGTTATCCTCCTCGCCCTACCTTTCACCCACACAAGCCACATTTTCTCACTGCACAAAGAGCTATTTCACTCAAATTTGACCTGAGATCCTATCCTCTACACAGGTGGCATCGCCATCTGGCACTCCACCTCTCACTTGACTCTCCTCACTAACCTGCTCCTCAAGGACATCGAAAGCCCGGGAATCGCCAAGCCATGTATACTCCCTCAAGAAATCACCAGAGCTTCAGCGAGCTTGGACCATACTCCTTGCCTAACCGCAAACGGGGTGTTGATTCCGCTCGCCTTTCCACTCATGAAGCACAACCCAGGACACGCAGAAAGACACCGATGCCACCTAGAGACCCGTTTTCTACCGCTGCAGCTCAAATCGATTTTAGCCAAGTAGACTTCATCGACCTCACTGGGTAAGCTAGTCTCATCGGCTAACTCTCGGGGATGTGAACTGATGAAACTCGACCAGAGACGACGATGATATCGGCTCCGAAATCGTTGCTCAGCAAATCAGGGCTGTGAAGCAACGAGACCAGGAAAGGGCAGACCTAGAGTATGCGCGAATGCTCTCCCAAGGATCTTCAGGTCTAATTCCGTCTAACCTGTCTCCTCACTCCAACGCTTTCACAAGAATCATGAATAGCCAGCCACCCGCTGCCAGCTCACAGGGATTTGACTTCGACTTTAATGACCACTGGAGCGCAACACCAGGTCCATCCAACCGAACTCCAGCACCAAAGGTCGAGAATCCCGGCCTCTTCATCCCGGGCGCCTATGATGCGAGCTGGGATGATCCGTTTGCCTCGGGGCCCCCGACCAACTCTACACTAAGAAGCAACGGGGTTCACAGCTCGGTGCCAACGGGCCCTCCGAATACGCCTTATGTGAACGTCCAAGGAGGTCGGCCCATCGGGAACGGGCCGGCACTTATGTCAGAGTTCGCCAATAGTGTTGCGATGGCTGAAGCTGCCCGCCTAGGCACAAGTATCGCCCAACCCGGGTTTCCTGGGTTTGGGCACCCCAACGGCAATTATGCTCACGGAATTCCGCATCGTGGCGCCCCCTGGTCCGGTGTTCCAACCGTTCCCAGTTCGTCGGGGCATGCTTCGTCCCTTGGTGATATCATCACCAAAACGAACATGATTGACTATACCAACGGCACGGATATCTATGGGAATCCGTTGTCCGAGCGGATCACGGACTTTATTCAGGATGCTTATCACGATCCTAGAATGTCTGAGAAGGACTTGGACAACCTCCTCCAGAACATTCGACCTGACATGGACATCCCGGAGATGAATCGCGACGGTACCCCGGCTGGATTGAAGAGACCACTATATCCCCATCAGGAGCTCGCTCTAACCTGGATGAAGAAGATGGAGGAGGGGTCGAACAAAGGCGGTATTCTCGCTGACGATATGGGCCTGGGAAAGACCATTTCGACCCTTGCGCTGCTTCTGTCTCGCCCAGCAACCACCCGCCCCAAGGTCAGTTAAACTAGGCTCCTTTCTCCCTGGGTCTCCCGGCTAACTTGATAGACAACCCTGATCGTCGGACCAGTGGCACTTATTCGTCAGTGGGAGGAAGAAATTGCCACCAAGACGAAGCTCTCTCATCGTCTTTCGGTCTTTGTGTACCACAACCGCAGGACTACAACTGATGAGCTGCTCAAATACGACGTGGTCTTGACCACTTACGGCACAGTTGCGCAGGAACTCAAACGACTCGACAATTACATGGAAGACCATGCTAGCCGACACATTGACATGAACGATAAGACTTTTCTTCTCAAGTGCCCGCTCCTACATCCGGCAAAGGCAAAATTTTACCGCATTGTCCTCGACGAGGCACAGTGCATCAAGAACAGGGACACGAGAACCGCAAAGGCGTGTACCCGACTGCGAGCAACGTACCGGTGGTGTCTCACAGGAACCCCCATGATGAACGGAGTCTTGGAGCTCTACTCGCTGCTGAACTTTCTCCGGATCAAGCCATACAACCAGTGGGAAGATTTCCGCCAGGCGTTCGGTATCCTCTTTGGCCGGAATGGCGATCCTAAGAGTGTCGCGATGAAAAGACTACGAGCGCTTCTCCAGGCCATCATGCTTCGACGCAAGAAGAATTCAGAACTCGACGGAAAACCTATCCTGAAGCTCCCCGAGAAGACTGAAGAGATCGTCTATGCGGAATTGTCGCCCGAGGAACGTGACTTCTACGCCCAGTTGGAGAAGAATGCCCAGGTGCAGTTCAGCAAGTATCTCCGCGCCGGGAGCGTTGGAAAGAACTACTCCAACATCCTGGTTCTCTTGCTGCGAATGCGACAAGCATGCTGCCACCCACATCTCAATCTTGACGTGGACGACGCGCTTCCAAACTCGACCGTCTCAGGCGAGGAGAAGGAAGAGTTGGTCAGGTCTCTGGATCGGGCCATCGTGGAGCGAATCAAGGGCATCCAAGGCTTTGAATGCCCCATTTGTTACGATGCTGTCCCGTGTCCCAGCTTCTTCATCCCCTGCGGACACGACAGCTGCAGTGAATGTCTTGTTCGCATCGCCGATAATGCCTCAGCCCTTAATCTGCAGGAAGGGAGTGAGAGTAGCCGGGCTAAGTGCCCTGTGTGCCGTGGCCCATTCGACCCCAGCAAATGCTTCTCGTACGACATCTTTCAAAAGATCCACATGCCCGAGTCAGTTGGGGAGAAGCCTGACGAGGAAGAGGACGATTCATCGGATGATTCGGAAGATTCAGAATCGGATTATTGCTCAGATGACGAGATCACCCAAGAGGGCAACCTGAGGGGTTTCATCGTCAACGACGAGTTTTCGGACGAGGAAGACGACAAGAAACGAACCAAGGCCAAGAAGAAGAACAAAGGCAAGAATACGGCACACGACATCAAGCCCTCGATGCTCAAGACGCTTCGCAAGGAGGCTTCCAAGAACCGTGATGCGTACAAAAAGTACATGCGATACTTGCGCAAGACGTGGGAGCCGGCTGCCAAGGTGACGGCATGCATGGATCTGCTAAAGCAGATCAACGAAACGGGAGAGAAGACGATCGTCTTTTCACAGTGGACTCTTTTGCTCGACCTCCTCCAGGTGGCAATGTCTGATGAGAAGCTGGGGAAGCCGGAGAGATATGACGGGTCTATGTCGGCTACGCATCGCAACCTGGCAGCCCGCAACTTCCGAGATCGAAAGGATGTCAAGGTGATGCTGGTGTCTCTCCGAGCTGGCAACGCAGGCCTGAACCTGACGGCAGCGTCTCGAGTCATCATCATGGACCCCTTCTGGAACCCATACATCGAGATGCAGGCTGTTGATCGTGCCTATCGAATCGGCCAGCAGAAGGAGGTCAAGGTGTACCGCATCTTGACCAAGGAGACGGTGGAGGACCGAATCGTGGCCCTGCAGAACCAGAAAAAGGAGATTGTTGAAGCAGCTCTTGACGAGAACGAGGGCAGACAGATTGCGCGTCTGGGCACGAACGAGCTCAAGTTCCTCTTCAATGCGCGCTGAGGGACGAGTTCGACGTCGGCGACTTGAACGACCCACTGACAACACACGAATCATGACCATGCCCAGGCAGTGTCGTGAGGATACAGATTTGTTTTATTGTATGGCTACCATATTGTATGACGGAACCATGGCACGGATTTAGGGACGCCCGGCAAGGGATAAGGGATGTTTTAGACGGTAACGGAGTTGGGGTTTTAACCTCGGCCTTGTGAGGAGCTGCCATAGTCGACTTCGCTGGGTAATTATTTGGTACGGGGAGCACATGGAGGAACACTATGGGAACTTATGATTCATGATAAGGGCATCTGCAAAAGGGGACTGGAGGATGGTATCTATGGTAGTGATATTGCTTTTCAAGATGGATGTTATGGCCAGACAGTCAATGACGATGGAAGGATCCTGCAAAGATAGCTTAGAGCAGATGAGGTACCAACTAGCTAGAGAAACAGACTTGTTTTGATGATTAAAGCTTTGAATGAGTATGGTGAGCACGCCCAGGGAGGCACAAGGTGTAGGTAGACATTGAGAATGGGTGAATTCTCTTGGTATATATAGATGCGGAAAATGGGTATCCCCAACTGGTATGGTATGCTGAAATAACAATAACTATCCTATCCCCGGAATCTAATCTTGCCAAACGCCATTGATGTCGCCCATAAATCGCTTGAACCACCACTTTTCATGTCCCGTCATAGGCGATGTCTCTCCTGATGTCCACAAGTTGCTCCTCACTCGGGAAATGCCTTCTTGGCCTCACGCTGGACAACATGCTGTAGACTGGCCGGCTCGGTGGCGAAGTCGGCGGTCCACTCCCACTCCTGTCGCAGCGTCTTGCCCTCGACCTGGGAGGTGCCCGTGAGGAGCAGCTTGGGTCCGTGGGCGAGGGCGAAGCGCATCTCAAACTCCTCCTTATCGGCGTCGCGGATAGAGTCACCCTTGATACTCTTGACCCAGCGAGTGCTCGAGAGGGACGAGGCGAGTAGGGAGCGGAAGTGCTCAGCCAGGACGCGGGCGGTGGCGGTGCTGAGGTAGTCGTATAGGGCTTCCGGGGTCGGGTATCCCTCTCGATAGGGGGCGCAGATGCGGGCGACGAGCGAGTTTGGAGGGGTCATGATTTGGTAGTATGTGGCGGTGACGGGCATGAGAAAGGTGCGGCCGCGGACGTCCATGACGGCGCCGGGGGCGATGGTGAGCCTGAGGTTGAAGTCGACGGGAGGTATGACGTTGCGGACGATGGTCTGCGAGAAGGAGGGGAGCGGTTGGCTGGTCGAGCCGGGCTCCGGGGCCGACGGCCGGGGTGTCAGGAGGATGAAGTTGGCAGGGAGGCCGGCGCGCCGGAGAGACTGGACAATGCGGCCGACGTGGGTGGTGGCATTGAAAAGGTGGCGGTAGTGCATGAAGAGGGCGATGACGGGCCGTACAAGGGAGTGTGGTTGCTGCTGGCCTCGCGCGCGGAGGTAATAAGGCGGTACAGGGCGTGTCCTGAGGAGCTCGGTATGCCGATGAGCGGAGATGAGGAGGATGTGAAGGGAGATGGCTGCTATCTCAGCCATGTCGTTTTCAGGTAGGGAGTCGTCCAGCAACGGCTGTGAGCCCAGAGGCACGAGCTCGATGGTCAGCTTGGTCTTGGACACGGGATCCAAGTCGCACGTTAGGCGGGAGCCGTCGGGCTTGACGTCGTATGCAGCCAGATTGCGGGCCTCACGCCTAATCTCGTACCAGAGCTCCTGCGAGAAGATGGTGTTGCGGGCCTCGAGGACTCGCGCCTCCAGAGGGGCATCGTCTATCGTCTGCGCGGGGAGGGCAGAGCGGCCTATGACTTTGCCGTCCTTCTCGAGGGTCACGACGAGTCGTTCTGATACGCCGCCCAGTCGGCCACAGTCGAGCTGGACTGCGCCGTCGTCTCCTCTCCGCATAGGGGCGAGACCGTTGTTTCTGAATTCGGGTGCAGCTGTTCATCATCATGTCAGCAAGAGACGGTTGTCACGAGTATGGCACCAACCAACCTTCTGAGAAGCCAAATCGAACACCGAGCGTGTGTCTCTCCTTGGGGACCCTTGATATAGACCACCCACTGTCCTGAACCGCCACGATCTCGTCCCAGTACCTCCCCTCAGCCGCAATCTCCTTCTCCAGGAACTTGCACGCCGACTCTGCGGCGTCGCGCGTCTTGTTGACCTCCATCATGGTCCACCCCACGGCCACGTCCTCGTGATCCTTGGCCTTTGTCGGCGACACGGTCGGGTCGTCGAGCTTGTCGAAGCCCATGGTGCCGATGCCAGTGATGTCACGTAGGCCCTGCGACAGGGTCACGCCGGCCTGCGTGGGGTTCTGCTTGGAGAGGAGGAGGGAGAGGAAGTCGAGGGTGAGGAAGGCTGTGTTTCCGGCGATGCTGTGAGAGGTTGATTAGCGCGTATCGCACATGTCCAGGAAGAGGCTGACTTGCTCAATGTTCCTCAAAACCTCCATGCGCACCTCCTGAGGGTCTCTTGTCGTCTCCTGGTCCTCATCGTCTTCGTCCTCCTCGTCCTGACCGGTCTCGGTCATGTCCACGTCCTTGTCCTCGGCATCCCCATTGGCGGCATCGCGTGCGGCGATATCCTCACGCAGCTTGTCCTCGGACAGAGCTCTGAAGCCGCCGGGCTGGGCATTGACACGGGTGATGAAGTCGGCGATGTTCTTTGGCCTGCAGTCGGCGACGGGGTTCGGCCGCAGCGAGAGCGGCTGGTCGTCGTGACCTGGAGCCATGGCGGGCAGGGAGATTGGCTTTTGTGGCCCTCTTGTCGATGGTCTATTCGTATTCGTACGTGGCGAGTCTCTAAATATCAACTGTTCATGTATGTGAATGCGGTTGTTGAAGTTGTTTAATTCATGACCATTCGAGGTTAGCCTTGATACTTGGAGCTCTGAGGCATGACGGCGGGGCTCCATTGTTGCGAGTGGGCCCGCCTCAGGTACACCACCTAGGCTAAGGATAATAGAGTAGAATAGGTAAAGTCACATGTCTTACACTTGGGAATGATAGTACAAAGCTCTTGGTAGAAATATAGTTTAATGATGTACGAACCTGGGTATTGGTGTCCAACTAGGAATATGTCCAAGTCGATAGTCCTCACATAGTACATTTTGCAATGTAGTTGAACCCGCCCCGTTCAATTTGGAACGAGTATATATCTATTATATCGAATTTGTAGACTTGACGATAAACCTCCTCTCAACCTTACCAAAGCTGTTCTATCCCGTTTATTATGTATAGTTATACGTCAACCCAAATGCAATCCCAGTCCAACACCAGTTCGCCATTGCCATGCTGATCAGTCTAGTATACTCCAGTCTAGTAAAGCACCAAGTTCCAGGCTCCGTCTCAACCTCAGTCTTCTTTTGGGCCAGCGCCAGCGCCGGCGCCACTGCTACTACTCTCGCTCCACACCACGTTGTCGTCTGTCGGCTTCTGTCCCTCTCGCTGCACCATCCGCCACCTTCGCAGGTTGGATCGAGGGTTGTCACCCGTCATCGTCGGCATCAGATCATCTTCCAGGATCGGTACTTCTCCCAACGGGTCCAGTTGGTCAATCATGTCAGAAATCTCCATAGGCGGCACCGACTTGAAGACAGCCTGGATGTCGCTGTGTGGCGATAGCGCCGTAAACTGCCACTTGGACCGTTTCCCAGAGGCACGTCGAGACTGCACCCACAAGCGTCGTCGCTCGGCAAAGCTGATCAGGAGCAAGGTCGGGAAGTTGAGCGTTCGAATGAGCGCTACGTTGATGATGTGGAACACTCGAGCCGTCGTGACGAGCTTCAGAGGAAGCAACGTGGCCAGCGCAAGGATGTTGAATGGCGGAGGATAGGAAAAGATGGAATCACTCTTGACGCCCTCAAACGTCAGGACAGCCCGTCGGAACTGGATCTCGGCCGTCTCGTCCGCCACGATCTTGGAGAACTTGTTGGTGAGCATAGCGATGAGGATCGTCAAGAAGAGCGTGTTGCCAAGGAATGCAAAGGCGATCATGAGCGCTGGACCAAGCACGATATGGAATCGCACCGACTCCTCGATGCCCTCACCATCGAGACCGAACCAGATCCAGAGCATCCACTTGCCCACAACGTACCAGCTAAACTCCTTGTTGCCATCGTTACTGGCACTAACGAGCCATTGCAGGGCGAGAAGAAAGCCCGTGAAGCACCAGGTAGCTAGGAAAGTGAGCACAGTAAAATCCTTCATCATGGCGTGGACAGAGATGAAGACGAGGTTGTTGGGTAGCAGATTGAAGGCAACCCGCGTCAACATGACTGGTGCAGCAACACAAAGAATCGGTAGACCGTAGCCCGAGTGAAGCTGATCAGCCAGGAAGTCGTACAAGCGAGCGAGGAGGTAGGCGCCGAAGATGCAAGCGAACGTAACGTCGAGAAAAGCCCATAGATTTTGCGCGTGAACCTCCCAGCCGTGCTCAACGATAGCAGCCATCTTTTCGAGAAGCCAGCCAGCTGTGTAGACGCAAAAGGCAAATTCCCACATGTTGACTTCCGAGTGCCGGGAGACCATGGTCATGACGTAGAGTGCTAGGAGAATGACGAAATGAACGAGTTCGATGAGGTTCCTGTTGGAGGGGACGATGAGGCGGTGGTGGTTAAGGAGAGGTGCCGTTCGTGGATCGTAGAGAGAAATCGGGCGACGTTTGTAGTGATCTGGAAGAATATCCAGGAATGATAGAGGCGTATAGATAATTTGGCCATTATGGACGGCGTCGACGGCTCGCTGACAGGCTGAAGAGCTGATGAAGAATTTGCTCTCGGACACAATAGCAAGCTCCAGAGCTGTCACCTTTCTCTCAGAGCCAGGGCCGTCCTGAGAAGTTCCGGGCCACTGCGGACGGCGTCCACGACGTTCCATGTGTTCCGGAGCACCCTGGAAGGGATCAAAGCCCTCTACGAGTATGTGGGCAAGTAGCAGAAGGCCCTGCGGCCCTGGGTTGTCCTCGTGAAAGCGTCGAAGGACTCGACTAGCGAGCAGCTCACACAAGATGGCCCGAGCCTGGTTGACGCTCTGATGAACCGTGTTGGACTGGTCTCGCAGAAATGAGACACGGTTGGCCAATAGGCAATAAACTACGTGGCTCCATGTCAGGAAAGGGTCTTGCAGACGAAGGATCTCACGTCAGGACTCACCGACTGAGATGTCGTCTGGGTTGTAGAGCCGCTCAACCAAGGGCCTCACGACGAGGGCGTTCATCTTGGGATCTCTAAAGTGCTCCATAGTGTAAGGGTCATCTGGCGAGGAATTAGCCATTGACTTTTGATTGTTGAACAACGAAAACTTACCAATACTCGCAAGCACTAGCCGACGGACTCTACACTCAAGGAGAGTTAGCACACTGATTCCCCCGCCAGAGAAGCCATCACAACGGCGCGGGATTGGGTGGATTCACCGATGAATTGTCATGTACACGGGAAGCGTAGTCGTGACCAAATCCAGGGTCGATCGGTTGCCTTCGTCAAGACATCCCTTGGCTTCAGCATCGTCAGCTCCGGTGAGAAAGCCGTCATCCTCCTCGTCGTCAGCAACAGGCCTCAGCCAGTCGTTGGCGCGCTCGGTACTTTGCCGAATCATGATGAGAGGGTGGTCAGATCGATATATAACTCCCGATCTGAACAAAACAAATTGGAGAGGTCCTATCTTGCGCTCTCTCTTTCCCTCTGTCGTGGCGGTCAGATCTGAAACTGCTCCAAGACGTCAAAGATGCGAGGGGGAAAATGATTTAACGGGCGAGGTTCACGATGGGAGGCATTGGCATTGGCAGTGTAATTAGGCAAGAACCCCTGAGATTCAGGGTCGGCAGCAGCCAATCGGCGTGCTCAAGACCGCGACAGACCCGCCCTAGGATGCGCGTCCTTGATCCCTTTTCGGCCAACTATTGGATCGTGGGTCGCCTATCGTGGATACGACCGCGAAGCCTGGAAAAAAAGGAGAAGTCATCTAGATGCTTCACGATGCGGAATCTGGGAGTAGAAGCATGAAAATGGCACCGAATGCTCTTCCAAGGTTTACATCTGGAGCCATGTTGCATTGCCGCTGCAAAGCCTGAAGGGGAGACTTGGCGGCAACTGATTGCTCCGAAAGCTTCCAGCCATTCGCAGCCCGCACTCACATCGCAGATCGGCAGCACTAAATCCAGGGTCCAGGGGGAACCTAGGGTCTGGAGGCCTATGAAATCATTGCGCTCTGTCTTCAGGTTAACCAACAGTTGCCAATTGTGATATTCCATCCTCCGCAGCGACTATTTAAACACCATATGCGCATCTCGACCAAAGTAGAAGGGGAAATGAGTTGGTGGCTGACTGGGATGATGTTTTAATTACCACCGTTGAGGTCCATTTCGTCTGTGGCCTTACAATTTGCCCCGAACTGACGGCATTTGCCGCCGCCAGAGAGCAAACCGGCTCCAGGAGCTTGTAGGTTGATTACCTACAGTCTGGGTGGAATGGTCTAGGCCTCAAGGACTGGGCCCCTGGCATCTAGCTCCAGCCCTATGAATCTCTCCCATTTCTGGATTGGATGTCGTTGCAGTTTGCGGAGCAGACAGATCGAACCGAGTGATGTATCCATACTGACAGGCTTCTATCCGTAGTCCAAGAAAGGCATCCTTCAGCGCACTCGACATGATAAACGATGCCACTTGGCAATCATGAAACACGGCAGAGTGAGACGAAGCAAAAAGACCCCTCTGGCATGCCACGCCAGCAAACTGAGGACCAAGGAATAATCGCTCATCGAACACAGGTTTGGCTTGGCGCCGGCCCTCGACAAGATGTTGACTTAAAGTTTGGCGTCTCGGAGGCGCAACACCAGTGACAGGGGAGATTGGTGAATCCGAGTCGAGGACTTGATAGCTGAGGGGGCACGTGCATCTTGGCTGGTGTGGTAGACGAGACGGGAAGTCCAGTGGGCCAGCGTTGAAGCTATCTTGGCTGGACCGGACGGATCATGGATGGCATCGACTGAAATGGGCTGTCGAGGCATGCACAGGGCCCTGCAGGGCAATCGCAGGTCGCAGCGACTGTGGTCACTTGCATCATCAACGACCGATTTGGAGGGCTTGCCAGGGATCATTGACCGGCCCTTGGCGAGTGAGTACCTGGTGATACTTGAGAGACTTGAGTGTAGGGGTCATGGTTCACTCACCATACCCAGGAGCTATACTTGATGCAGTTACAACATTGGACCTGAGGTTTGCTCAAGGTTGAAGCTGCAATATCCCCCTCAGTTCCAGGCTGCACCTGACCATCTCTAGAGGGTGACCCCAGGTCTTGGCCACGAATTAGAAGCTCAATATGGGGTAGCGAAGCCTTGGCTTCAGGACGTGGCGCCTTGGATGCGCGCTCAAGAAGTGGCAGTGCAAGGAGTGAGAGAAACAACCAGTGATGAATATGGATGCCAAGAATGTGAACAGATACGAAGGCAAAAACACATGCCGCAGGTCAAGTCGAAAACACACCAGCGGCGAGCATGCGTCACCTCGGCTGCACTACATCAAACACGCCGCGGAACTCGGAGGAGGGCTGCTGATTGACCAATGTAATGTAATGTGAAAGAGGACGACAACTGCCCAGAGTCCGGGGGAGCAGGCGGCGGGGGTTCCGGGCGGCTTACCTGCTGGGGTCTAGGAGTGGACGCCCGCGGACGGCGTCGAGGGTTAGACCTGCGGCTCGTTGCATTTGGAGCGGGATAACTCTCCAAAAGAGGATCCTCAAAAATAGAGGTCGAGCGCCACTGCGACGTGGATGTCAATCATAATCTGGTGCAAGCCAGCTTGCTTTAGTTTTGCGAGTCGAGCGAGCTGGAGGCCAGAGTGTCATGGCGCGTATGACGGTACCTCAACAAGCTCGCTTCCGTGCATGCCGATGGGACGACTACCGCAAACCTGTTGGGGAAAGATGATTAAGAATAAGGCGGTTTGGCAAGTCATCAAATCCTTTGAGCTTGGGGAGACTTGGGGAGGGGGTTGCATGGGATGGGATAGGATGAACGAGGCGCCCCCTGACTGACAATAGCTGACGAGGTATCCGTAGTTGGTCCAAAAGTAAGTGTGGCGTTTGGTGCTACTGTAACGTGCTGGTGGTTGATTATCATATGCCAATTCTCGGCTTTTGCTGGAGGCGGCTGATTATTTTTTCTCATCAATCCAACCTTGGCCTCTACCCTTCAGGGGTCACGTCCGTCGGGTTCAGGTTTGCTGGCTCGTGTGTGCCCACCCATGGAAAAGCCCTGCAGACGGGCGCAGACCATACAATTGCACATCCTTCGGTATTGGTAGCATAAGGTGCTGACGGCTGATTCTGATGGGGGGAGCTCGGATGTAGCGGACAGAGGGGAGGTTCTGTGTCAATGCATCGCCTCTATCGTGTCGTGGCACCGACACCAGCACCAGCCTCATCCCAACGGCCGGTGATTCAACAAAGATCTCTCGGCACCCGGACGTCCAATCCCGCCCGTATATTGGTCGCATCTTATTGATCGCTGGGCCAATCTTGCCTCCGGGCGCACCGGACACGCTGTGCAGTACTGACTGTACCTTGCTGTACACTTGTCGCCCCGATGACGACCTCTGTGCAAAGCCCATCGAATGTCGTTGTCTCAGGCTCATAATTTTGCAGGCTCCATCTGTGACGCAATCCATCCGTGTCGAGCTCTGCAGCCGCAACCTCTGGGTTCTTCTGCCTCTTCCCCAGTGGACCTAGCGTCACCAGCTTCCCTTCAGAGCTTCCTTGTAGCTACCATCCTAGCTAAGCCCGAACGGGAGTCCTGATCTGGGCGAGCCCGCTTGGCTCTGCCGCAGGGTACATGACGGTACTCGCTGTCTTTTTTGGAGTAGCCAGGTGTCTGTGGACTCCACCTCGAGAGAAAATGGCCGAAGGGAAGGGATTGGTATCTTGTGTTGAAACCGAAGATCGAAAGATCAGAAGCCTTCTCTTGCGATAGTTTGACGGACCGGTAGATACGGAAGGACCAGACAGGACCCTGTACAAGGCTTGTAATAGTCACCAACGGACCTCGTCTTGGCCTCGACTTGGCTTCTTGGCCATCAAGTTTGATCCCCTCGAGCCGTACCCAGGTACCGTGCCCTCATCTTGCTTTGCACACACACACACCTGTCATGGCAAAACAAGCGTCAAGCCCGGTCGTTGTGGCGTCGCCGCCTGAGTACAGCCCCGCTAGAGACCTCTCCCGGTTGTCCTCTCCGCACGGCGACTGGGTTTGGTTCCTAGGGGCAATGCGCCGCTCGAGCTTGTGAGTGACTATGAGCCTCGGGTTCTTTTTGCTGCAGGTGGCCTTTTGCTCTCATCTTTTTTGCCGTTGGCAGGAGGGAAAAAAAGGGTCCTTCTTCGGCGCCGCAGAGCTGCTCCCGGTCCTTGTCAACGAGAGACTTCTCTCCAAGGATGTCGGCCGCCGCTGTTACAGGTCCCGTCGCATCACAGCTTTCCGTTGCGAGACGGGACAAGGCCATGGGAGCGTAGGTAGGTGCCCGGTCCTAAGTACCTCTGGAAGGAAAAGTGGAGATCTTAAAGTATCTTTAGGTACCTTCCTAGGTAGTGGAGGTGCTTTACTTTGGTGCTGCAGGCGCAGTCCATCCATGCTCCTCTTGCTTTACTGCAACAGCTGCAGTGCGCTTCTCCGCGCTTGACTTGTCTGTCTGCCTTCCGTCGCCAGGCGTCGCTTCCTCCTCCTTCTTCTCTTCCCGGCATCCATCACGTCCATTAATACACGCCTCCACCTGTTTTGCCTTTCTCCATCCTCCTCTTTCTCCTTCTTTCTTCCTCCCACACTCGTGATACCCTCATCCTCTCCCTCTCGTCGCCATCGTCATCGCGGATCGCCTGTGCGCGCTCCTCTTTGCAATCAACCCTCGCCATCCTTAGCTCTCTGCCTCCGTCTCCTTCGGTTGCTCTGTAGCCACCCACAATCAAGATGACTGACTGGACAACGGGCATTATGCCGCTGCACCATGTGCACAAGCCTCCCTTCACCATCGAGGCTCCTGGCTACGAAAAGGTTCCCGGCGAGACCATCCCCCGACGTCATCCTCTGGCAAAGGATGGTCTCATCACCACCCCCGCCCCCGACGCCAGAACCGTCTTCGAATTTATCCAGCGCAGTGCCCGCCTCTACCCCAATCATAATGCTGTCGGCTCCCGCAAGCTCATCAACATGCATTCCGAGAAGAAGAAGATTAAGAAGAACGTCGACGGCCAGGTCCAAGAGGTCGAGAAGGAGTGGTCCTACTTCGAACTTACCGGCTTCGAGTATTTGACCTACCAGCAGTACCTCGAGCGTGTCCTGCAGCTCGGCTCTGGCCTGCGCAAGCTGGGCCTGACCAGCGAGGACAAGCTTCACATTTTTGGTAGCACCAGGTATGTACTCACCAGCGCTTGCGCTTCCGGTTCCAGTGTCTAACGCGGCGTCTAGTGTCGGCTGGATTTCCACATCTCACGCAGCCGCTTCCCAGTCCATCTCCATTGTGACCGCCTATGATACCCTGGGCCCCAGCGGTGTCGAGCACTCTCTCGTGCAAACTAACTGCTCTGTCATGTATGTCGACTCTCACCTGCTCAAGACCGCCTCGGAACCCATCAAGAAATCCAACGTCAGGATCGTCATTGTCAACGACAAGACCATCTTTGCGAAGGGCGGCGAGCTCGAGGCCTTCAAGAAGGACCACCCAGACCTGCAGATCATCACCTACGAGGAGCTTCACCAGCTTGGAGAAGAGAACCCCGTAGACCCAAACCCAGCCAAGCCATCTGACCTCTACTGTGTCATGTACACATCGGGTTCGACGGGTCTGCCAAAGGGTGCTTGCATCACCCATGAGGCTCTCGTTGCTGGAGGTACGTCCTAAACTCTGCAGCCCCCTCTCACTCTTGCTGACCTTTGACTGTTAACAGTGACCGGTCTTTACACGTGCGTCAAGGAGTGCGTGAGTGACAGGGAATGCATTCTTGCCTACCTGCCTCTGGCGCACATCTTTGAAATGGCGCTCGAGAATATCGTTTTCTTTATCGGAGGAACGCTCGGATACGGTAATCCTCGAACCCTCTCGGACATCTCGATGAAGAACTGCTATGGCGACATGCGTGAATTCAAGCCCACAGTCATGGTTGGTGTTCCCCAGGTTTGGGAGACTGTGCGAAAGGGCATCACAGCCAAGCTCGAGTTGGCCAGCCCTCTTCTTCGAAACCTGTTCTGGGGCGCATACAGCTGGAAGGCGTTCATGACCAAGAACAAGCTTCCTCTGGCCAGCCTCTTTGACAGTGTCGTCTTTGGCAAGGTCCGTGAACTGACGGGTGGTCGCATGCGATTCACTATGAATGGCGCTAGTGGCATCTCGGACGGTACCAAGAACTTCATTTCGCTTGTTGTTGCTCCCATGCTTGCTGGTTATGGTCTGACTGAGACCTGCGCCAACGGCTCTCTGGGTTGCCCGCTCGAGTTTTCGCCTGGCGCCATTGGTCCTGTTCCTGCGTCTTGCGAGATCAAGCTTGTCGCACTCCCTGAGCTGGGTTACTCAACTGAGTCTGCGACTCCCCAGGGCGAGATCTGGATCAAGGGTCTCCCTGTCATGACCAAGTACTGGGATAACCCCGAAGAGACTGAGAAGGCCATCACCCCTGATGGATGGTTCAAGACTGGTGATATTGGAGAATTCGATGCCAATGGACACCTGCGAGTCTTCGACCGTGTCAAGAATCTCGTCAAGATGCAGGGCGGCGAGTACATTGCTCTGGAGAAGCTTGAGGCCGTTTACCGAGGCGTCCAGACGGTGGGTAACGTCATGGTGCACGCCGACCCTGAATACTCTCGTCCTATCGCTGTCATCATGCCCAACGAGAAAGTGGTGCATGAGAAGGCTAAGGAGCTGGGTGTCGACGAAGGAAACCTGCACACCATCCACACCAACAAGAAGTTGGTGAGCTATGTGCTCAAGGACCTCCAGGGTGCCGCTAAGCGTGCCGGTCTGTCCAGCATGGAAGTCGTCTCTGCTGTTCTCATCACCGATGAGGAGTGGACATCGGACAACGTAAGGACCCCTCTACTGTTCTGTTTTTTTTTTTGCGGCTGTGATGATTTGCTGACTCGTGTTGTAGGGCCTTCTTACTGCTACTCAGAAGCTGAACCGAAGGAAGATTACGGAACACTTCAAGAAGGATATCCAGGCGACGCTCAAGGCGACTGGATGAAGGGCAAGGGACAGCTGAGTGAAGAGAGATGCCGGGTAACAGACAACGGAAGGATGGATACCAAGTAGGAAGGATGAAGGGGTCGATGAGTGTGGGTGAGTTGACAAGCTTTTGGTACGGTTCTTTTTTTAAGTGTATGTATGTGTACTGTAGTTTGGCGGCGTTGGCTTCATGATATCTCGAAGGGAAATTTGCAGAGACAGGGGATCTAGGCCCTCGATCATCTTATGGTTATTTTCAAGACCCTGCTCTGGTTATGTACCCGTCAAGGCCCGCTCTGCTTGACCATGAGCTGACGTGATTGCGCGTAGTAGGCAACCCTTGAGACCCATCCATATCGAGTCAAGTAGAGAAAAGAGTCTGACATGTGAAAGCCGTCGACCACGTGTGCATGAAGCCGGTACCTGGTGGGGCGGAAGCCAAGTATCGATGCTTGAATCGACGGTGAGGCAAGGAATCAAGAATCTTTCCCCCGACCCCCGCTCGAATCTGTTGACGTCTACCTAATCTTGTGGTCGCCAGGGTATCGGGACGGGCGGTGGACATGTCACTCGCGGAGAGTCTGTCGAGCGTGGTCTGATCGGGTATCGAAGCTTGAGAGACGTGAGAGAAGCAGCATGTGAAGGGGAAGCAAGCGGTGGCATAATAGGTATATAGGTATAGGTATAGGTAGGTATTGGCACTCTAGACAAAACAGATGAGATGTCGCTTCACCGCCATGGAGGAAATCAGACGCTATAGAAAGATATACCCTGCCAGCTCCGTGCGATGCCATGCTGTGCCAGCTTTGCTTGCTGGTTAGACACATATCAAAAGGAAAAAAAGGGAGCGCCAGATCAGGTCAAAGAGTGCGAGCACGAATTCGAATAGGGTGACGACGAGGCGACTTTGGCATGTGGCATGGCATGGCATGGCGTCCAACGACGGAGGAGAGCCGTCAAAGGGGCCACTACCACATGTCATGAAGTGCCGAGACGTCAGGGACGAGGTGGGGGGACGTGACAAGGGTGATGTAGGGATGGGGGTTTAGGAGGTGGGTGGAAAGGCACACGACGTATCCCAATGGAGGCGCTGGAGCGAGATGAGAAGAGGGGCCTTGGGCCTTGCAGAGGCTTGGTCTTGTTTCTTCTTCTTCTTGACACTGCCGGGAGTTCCGACGCTATACGAGGTGCCTGCGTGGGACGATAAGAGTTGTCTCGCTACCGAGTCCATGGGATGGATAGTTGTACAGTTGTAGACGTTGCGTAGCAGGGAGCTAGATATTGGGCCGTCGTTATGAACCTCGGCAGAACGAACTGAACTGCGTCCCGCTTTTTACCGCATCCCCTTTCGACGGAAGAAGACGAGGTAAGGTACACGGTCTCGGCCAGACTTGAAGACTTCCTCCTGAGCATCGTCACTGCCGCCATGGCCTATGCGGACCTTTGTGACGCGCGAGTCGTTACAGCAGTACCAAGCGTACGGGTCGTGAGAAGACGAGTCGCGGACGTAGGCCAGGTAATGGCCGTTATCGATGCGACTGCCCGTGTGAACGATGACGGCATACGCTTCATACCTAAACGGGCCCGTAAAGGCCGGATCAGTGGGTTCGACACCAGAACAGGCCGCGCGATCCGCAGGAGGAAGGAAGTAGCGCGTAAAGTCAGTATCGTTGAAATCCCATGTGATAGGGGCCGTCGACTTGCGCAGATCGGAGGTTGCCTGCTGGTAGTGGAAGCGCCGGAAGACGACACAGAGCAGGGAGGGAAGGCGGGCGAGCGAGAGGGACTGGAGAGCACGGGTGGGACGTCGGCAGCGGTCGCATGAAAAGTCGTCGAGGGTGTTGCCCGCCGTGTGCTGGTCAAGAACCTGTTCAAGCGTCATGCCGCGACCCATGCCAACAGTGACGGGGATCCAGTCAAAGGGCGTGAACTGATAAGTACGCGTGTGACACTCGAGGCATTCCACCGTCGACAGCTCGAGTCCGCGCCAGTAGCGATCAACTATGGACCGGTTGAACTCGAGATGGTTATGCCAGTAATCAGCCGCCGCCTGGAGGAGGCTCTGCTTGGTTGTATCGGGCTGCGAGGCCTGCCCCTTGCGGTCTCGCCGTATATTTGTCTCATCATGAAGGTGAGTGAGTAAAAACGACATGAACTCTTGAGCGTCTTGCTGCTGCTTGCCACCAAACTGCTCGATGCTCCGGCCCTGATCGCAAATGTGACGTGAATAATCCTGGCACCTGGTTAGCTTCCTTGTCTATCGGACCGTTACATTGTACTCACCATAAGTGTTTGGGCCTTCATGACCTGGAACTTGCCCGAGCTCATCCAATGGAATAGGTTGGAGATGATACGTATCATCAACTGAGGGTGATCAATCTTTTCATCATCCTTCCTCGGCGCATGATATCTGTCCGCCCAGCCCGAGTTTGCCAGCTCCCGGCCAAACTCTGGTGAGGCAAGAAGACTCTGCAACGTGCTGTTGGCATAGCACCAGTTGTGGGGGTTGTTGAGGCCTGTGTAGAACTTGGTGGTGTCACCCGTCGACTGCTGCTCCATGGGCTTCGCCGAGGGCACCCTCACAAGGCGAGTTGGGGGAGGGGTATTATTGTTGCCATATAGCTCACCCTCATCCCCTCCCTCAGACAGACCACTGTAGCTTGGCCGCGGGAGGGCAGGGGCTGGCCGTGTGGGCGGCGAGGGAAGATCTGTGTACAAGTCCACCTTGTGAGATAACCCATAGCCCGGTCGCTGCTGCGGCTTTTCTGGAGCAGTCATGGACTCTTGCTCCAGAGTAACAGGAGGGAACCGCCTGAGGAACTCTTCTGTTGTGCGGGTGAAGTTGGGGGAAGATGCCGTTTGCATATCGTCATTCTTGAGCGTTTCTTGCCATGCCTTAACCTCGTCCGGCCTAAGAGGCTTTACAATGTACTTGGACCTCCTTCGTTCAATTGCTGTGGCGCGGTTTCGGTTCCGTTGTAGTTGTATCGGCTTTGAGGCTGCTGGCTCGTTTGACTGTAGAGATGCGGCGCCCATTAGATCGACCCATGCCTCGAGGCCTCCTTTGAGTATCTTGGGAGGGTTCCTGAGATCTTTCGGGTAGTTGAAGTGTACCAAGGCTTGATGAAGCGAAACAAGGACCAAATCGTCCGAGTTTCGAGGATGCTTGGGGATCTCCTCAGAGTCTTGATCATAGAAGACAACTAGATCGTACTTGTCACGTTGCTCGAAAAGCAACTGTTCCTGATTCGGTGATATTACAAGACTTTCTGAAATCTGATCTGCCGAGGGACTCTCCCTTAGCAGTATACTTGGTTCGACGCAAATCGTCGACGAGGACATGATGTGACCTTCATTGAACTCCTGTCGAACTCGGACGTCTATTATGAGAATGGTCCCTTTGGCCTTCATGGCCTGGTATAATTCCTCGGGTGTAATGGACTCTCCTTCTGGGATTTTGATCGCATTCCCAGGAGGAACAGGGGGGATCGAGTTGTTGGAATAGCTCTGTGTAGGAGGAGCAAAGTAATCTGACTGAGACTGTGATGAGGTCGTGGGAGTGCCAGGTATAGAAGCTGAGGATGTAGTTCGACTGTATACGCCCCGTGGCGTACTCATGGGTGGCCTAGACACTTCACCCGATATGCTCCCACGCGCAGGGCTATATATCGCATCCGGCATCTTAGGCAGAGTTGGCACATTGGTGTCCAGTTCAACCTTTGGTGGCCTAGGTGGGGGCATTTCTCGGGGTCCCATAGGTTTGGGGAGGGTAATCTGATGCGTCTTAATGCGAGGATCCTGTCCTGGCGAAGACTGGGGTCCTCTCAGGTTGGCAAACCGGGCGGCCAGATCTTGTGCTGTGTTGGCCCTTTGAGGTGACTTGATTGCGTTGCCATGAAGAGCCTGTGGCTTCGGTTGAATAGCTGGCTTTGACCGAGCTGGAGGACCACTGATGCTGGATCGAGGAGATCCATTGACTTGTTGATTTAGCGGAGGTATTGATCGATCGACCGCTGGCTTGGATGGAGATTGGGGCCGACTGCCCCCTTGAGACGAGCCAGGTCGGGCAATCTTGGGCTGCACGCCGGTCCTCTTGTTGTCCGCAATGATATCCTGCTTGAGCTTGGCGTAGAAGGGATCTTGTTGGCGAAGCTGGCTGAGGAAGGCGGTATGAGCACGTGCGAGATCCTTGTGGTCGCTCTGCATTGAAGAATAATCCCGATGGTTTCCAATGGTCTGAATAGCAATGATGGACGCTCGGAGGTATTCCTGGAGGGCGATGGCCGGTCTCCGAAAGTCGCGGGCCATCTCAGCCTGGCGCAACGAAGCCTGAGCTGCCTCGAGCAGCTTCCGGATGGACTGATTCTCATCAATGTTTCGCGGGCTGGTGAGAATGTCGTCGATATGCGGAATTGAAGAAGCGGTAGGTGTATCACCTCCTCGACGGCCTCCTGGGCTAGGAGGGTGGCCAAATGCGCCTCCGTTGGCCATGGAGTGTGTGCCAGCGGTGGCAACGCTGCTCGCGCGCGAATGGCCCAGCGAAGCCATGATGAACGTCTATCGGGGGGCGCAAATGTTATCGTCTGGTCATTTCTCTGCGGAGGAACTCGGTACTCGAATATCGAAAGCAGAAATGGCGAATCTGGTCTTGAGAAACGGGGATGTTCGGTTGAGGTGGACGGGATATCTTGTGAGCGAGGAGCATGGGTGGCTGAGTCGGGAGAGGGTGGCTAGCTATTAAATCAACGCTTCCGCGGCGTGAATGGATATAGTTGGAACAAGTATCATCATCTTAGAGAAGCCACTCAAAGAAACAGGACAAAGAAACTCCTTAGCAGAAGGACATGACCCGGGCGCTAAAGAAACAAGGAGTTGCAGGTTGGGACGTTCAAGTTGGCATCACGCCGGCAACAAAGGAACCGCATCGGCGAGTTGGGCGAGGTAGGTTGGAGGGTGCCATGTGGTCGCGGGGACGCATGACGAGGTACCTGAGGCGTCGAGATACGGTACATGCTTGGTCATAGATTTTGGTGGGGGGCTTAGGTACCAATTATCCCAACGCTGGTATCGCATCCTCTCCCCTGTCCATGGGGTACCATGAGCCACGTACGCCACATCAACAGGCGTCAGAGGAAAAAGAGCTTTCTCGGTGGTCGAGCGGCCCGATGCTCGCGCTGACGCAACGCAGACAAATAAATGGAGTCTGGACATGGAGGCCGGGCTGCGGGCAGTGCTGCGGGCAGTGCTGAGGCCGCGTCGGATGCCCTGAGGAGACCTACGTACAGCGGAGCTAGCTTTTGTTCGCTGCCTTGAAGTGCTTGCGTGCCCCTGCAACTTTAGGCTGTCGACGGTCCCGTTTCCTGACCGGCGCACCGGCGCTAGTTAGTGACCTCTCACTGTCGTCACCGTTCGCTGGTTGATACGTACCATCACTACCCGCAACTCCCGAGGTCATCTACAGTTCTTTTCGATACTTGACGAGGTCTCCCATTGCGCCCCGTATACCATCACGATCAACCCGTAGCTTAATCCCTCCAAGACCCTGTTGTCAGTCCCCCGACATCCTGATCTTATATTGTTGGCCAGGATCCTGGTGCTGTAGATGGGGACTCGTTAACTCTTCAACATGGATACGGATGTTCCTGGTTTCTGTTTGCTGTAATAACAATATACTGGCTTCGAAACTGTTATGTTCTTGGTCCAAAACTGGTATCCTTAACATATATCTATCGCCAATTCCAAGGTATCTTGGTAAAATAAGCCGTCTGGCAGAATATCCGATGAGTTTCGTGCTCTGTGAAGGCTAGAACATTGATGGGGCTAATGAGAGTCGTCGTTTCAATGTTCGACTGAATTTACGTTCCAGACTCTCTACTTGATCAAATTGGACTCTTGTGCATATGCTTCGCAGACATCTTCTCTAGCGACGTTTATGCAGGGGCACATTCGCCTAGATATGTCTATCAAATCTCCGTGGAGCAGGCTTGAGAAGCGAGCTATTCAGAGTCTATCTTATCCAGTGCATCCCCAAGCCATCGCCATAACCTCTTGTCCGCCACAAAATTCGGATTCATTTCCGACATCAGCATCAGCTTTCTCGCAACGGCAATCCTCTCAGTCTCCATCTTAGGACCGCCTTCCTCCTCAGACCCATCCTCCTCGGACTTTTTCCCCTCAGCATCCTCCCGTAGCTTAGCCAGCAGTTCTCTCCCATGCTCCTGCATGCTCCTTTCGTGGAACGCCCGGGGAATATCATCAGATCCATCCTCGTGCGTGAGCTCGAATAACTTTTTGAAGAGCGTGTAATCTTGGGTAGAGAGAAACGCCACAGCTCCGGTTTGATCGCTTTCCCTCTCTGGCCGAAGCCTACCCTGAAGGCAGCAACAAGCGATTCTTCTGGTGGTGAGGTTGAGCCGCTGAGGCCCGGAGTGGCGAGCAGCTCGGATAGAGGGCCTGCGTACGCGGAACCCCAATCTATGATGGATGTCACGTTGAAGTTTTCATCCACAAATATATTGCCGGCGTGAAGGTCGGGGTGGCAAGGGACAAACCCCCGACTCTGAGAGGCGTGAGAGGTAAGAGAAGGGATCATCCCGCGCAGGAACTCGCCGGCGAGACAGTATGATAGCCGATTTTTGCTGCCTTCGGCTCCCTCCCCAAGCAGGTAAAAATCTTCCCACCTGTCTACTGCTGCTATGTAACTGGCCCAGTCACGGTACTCGAAAGCATTGGGGATCGGCGAGATATAAAAGCCGATATCGGAGAGCTCAAGTACTGGCTCTCTTGGTCAAAGGGACCTCGGTCGATGCCTTTAAGCTTATCCCTCTTTTCCCAGATGAGCGATGGGTTCAGGCATTCGCCAACAGAGCAGTTGCTACTACCGTCTCCGGCTTCGAATAATGACCCAATCTTATCAAAATGAAACTCGGACAGTAACGACATGATGCCTCCGAGTTGGCCCATTATCTTCTCTCGGTCCCGGTCTGCCAGAGGCAGGAGTGGGATTTCCACTGGTTTTGATAAGTCAGTGATCAGAAACAATGGCAAAGACGGTATACCGTATATCTATCAGCTAACCTGAAGGAGTAGACTTCTGGGACCGGGACAGAGCTGTACTTCCCAAGATACTTCAAGGTAGAAGCTTCACTGATGGTCATCTTGTAATGAGATTCGGTTTTGATGCTCATGCTACGGCGTGGGGAGCGAAAGACCCATTCAATTCCATCGTCAAAGGCGATGAAGATGACCCAATTCAGACTTCCGGCTTTCGGTCTCTTTGATACGTCTGTGGTGCATGGCCGGCCGCCTCGAAGCTGTGTAGCAAGAGAAAGAAGCGCATCGAGGTTGAATTTGGCGAATGCGAAAATCCTCTCGCGCCTTTCTGGCACGGGAGTGAAGTCGCCCATGATATGGAGGGAGTGGGAGGAGGCATGAGATGCGAAATGAGTGATGGGCGAGACAGCAGGTTGACTTGAATTGATCAACAAACACACCGCACGTGATTCGACACCTATGCTGATCCGCCTGAACGGCCTACGAACTGGATTTAGGGGGACATCCAACGGCGTAGCAATAACCAGAGAGCAGAGTCGGCTGTCTTCCTACCTGGGGACCCTTCGTGGCTTTGAGGCAGCCAGGGGGCGTTAGCCAGCAGCTTGCTAGAATGGCTGGGCTTTAAATGCCTCCGTGAGCCCGTTTTAGGCAGCGCTTTCTCGTTATCTAGGCTCTTGGTCACCTTCATAGGAGAGCCAGGGCGTGGGCGCATCTCGGTGTTGTCGCTGAGTTCACTGTGCTGTGCGAGATAGGTACCTGCTGTCCCTCGTGCAGGTACTTCCGATACATGTTCCCCGGCCAGAAAACGGGGTTCGACTAGGTCCAAAACGGGGCTAGTCCACCAGACACCAACACCTGCATTCCTTCTATGACTGAGGCTACCTACTTACGTAGGTAGGTACCCAAGGTTGACAAGAGCCTAGAGTGAGCTGAAGTTGGAAACCCAGACCAGGCACCAACATCTGCATCCATTTCATCCACTCCACGGCATTCTGCGTCGTCAGTGCCGACTCTCCATATCGCGTCTTCTTCAACTATACAGGCACTTTCCGTCGATCGAGCGCGAACCCCTTCCTCGCATCATCTCCGCCACCCTCAAGATGATGAGCTGGTGGTCGTCCTCGGCCAACACGGCCCTGGACGAGCAGATCGAAAAGGCCACGAGCAGCAGCCTGTAGGTCGACAGGAACCATTCGCCCCAGCATAATGCATGGCTGACTCGGTTCCGACAGTGAGGATATTGCTCTTAACCTCGAAATCTCGGATGTTATCAGATCCAAGACGGTCGCGCCCAAGGAGGCCATGCGCTCCCTCAAGAGGCGCATCGGCAACAAGAACCCCAATACCCAGCTCAGCGCGTTGAGTGTATGATGACCTGTGGCCGTTCCGCGAACAATGAAGCTGACCTGCATCAGCTTACCGATACCTGCGTCAAGAATGGCGGATCGCACTTCTTGGCCGAGATTGCCTCCCGCGAGTTCATGGATAATCTAGTGTCGCTTCTCCAAGCAGTCGGAGGCGCTGCCGTCAACGCCGATGTCAAGTCCAAGATCCTCGAGCTTATACAATCATGGGCTGGGGCTACTGAGGGCCGTTACGAGCTTTCCTACATCGGCGAGGTCTATCGAACCTTGCAGCGTGATGGTTACCAGTTCCCCCCAAGAACTACTGTGGCCAGCAGCATGATCGACAGCAGTGCGGTAAGGCATACTCGTCACTCGTGCCTAGAATCCTACTAACGCTGGGGTCCAGCCTCCAGAGTGGACTGACTCGGAAGTCTGTATGCGATGCCGGACCGCATTCACCTTTACCAACCGAAAGCACCACTGTCGAAACTGCGGAAACTGCTTCGACCAGCAGTGCTCGAGCAAGACCATCACCCTCCCGCATCTGGGCATCCTGACCCCAGTCCGAGTCGATGATGGCTGTTATGCTAAGCTCACCAACAAGGGCTACAAGATCCCCAACCCAGCCCTCGACCGATCGCCTACGTACCCTCACAAGACTCGCAGCACCTCGGCCATGCAACCCCGTAATGCTCGTATCGACGATGGCTTTGATGATGATCTCAAGAAGGCGCTGGCCATGAGCTTGGAAGAAGTCAAGACCCATTCTCGAGGCTACGCTGAGCCTGTCCAGAGTGGCTATGCGGCCAACGGTGACGCCTCAGCAGCCAAGCAAGCAGAGGAGGATGATGAGGATTTGAAGGCCGCGATCGCCGCTTCTCTGGCAGATATGGAAGAACAAAAGAAGAGACATGCTGCAGCGCTCAAGGAACAAACGTCAGCCTCGTCGAACCCTTTGACAACCACCAACTTTGTACTCCCCAAGAACGACTACGAGTTGACACCTGTGGAGGCGGAGAATATCAACCTGTTCTCAACCCTCGTAGATCGGCTTCAGACCCAGCCCCCTGGCACTATCCTTCGTGAACCGCAAATCCAAGAACTGTACGACAGCATCGGCACATTACGACCAAAGCTGGCGAGAACTTATGGCGAGACCATGAGCAAGCACGGTATGTGAATGTGTCTAGCTTGGAAGAGCTGCCGCTAACATGACTCCAGATACCTTGTTGGATCTCCATGCCAAGTTGTCAACAGTAGTCCGGTATTACGATCGCATGCTCGAGGAGAGATTGTCCAAGGCCTACAGCCAGCAAAGCCTTGGTGGTTATAACCTGCCACCCCCTCGCCAGGCGGCTGGCCCATACCCCTCTATCCCATCTCACGTTCCTAGTAACGCTGCCGCCGCGGAAAACTTCTATACTGGCCAGCAAAGGGCCAGCTACCAAGCGCCCCCTCAACACCAGCACTATCAGCAAACCCCCCAAGCAATTCCTCGGCAGCAGTATCCTCCTTACGGATCCGCGCCAGAGCCCCAACCAGGACAATACCCGCCGCCTCAGCAGCCTCAGCGGACTGGTAGCTGGCAGAACAGAGCTCCCTCGGCTCCTCAAGATCCCTATCAACAGCCGCCCCCTCAGGATCCTAACCAGCCAACACAGACCCCACGACAGGCCCAGGCGGCACCTGGGAGTGACCCCAATGCCTCTTATTACTTCACTCCTCAGCAACAAACTCCAGCACCCGTGGGGCCATCAGCACCTGGGCCTGCCCCTGATGCCGCCCCATCTCCATACCCCAACTTGCAGCCATCGATGCAATACCCCAGGGGATCGGTTTCGGCTCCATCGCAACCTACTCCAGCTCAGACGCCGGCTCCAATTGCTCAGCCAGCCCAGCCGGTTCAAACTCAGCAGCTTCCCCAGACTCCTCAGCAGCCCCAGCAACCTCTCCAATCCCCTCCTCAGCCACAGCAAACCCAAGCACCTCAGCCGTCCCAGCCGCAACCCTCTCAACCAGCCCAGCAAGCGCCACCTCTGCAGCAGCAGCCTTACTGGCAGCCTTCTATGCCCCAGCAGCATCACCACCACCAGCCTCAGCAGCAACAACCTCAGCAACCTCAACAGCAACCCCAGCAGCAGTCCCCTGCCGCGCAGCAAGGCTGGGGATATGGTAGCTACAACCAGGACTCATTCCCTTCGGTACCGCAGCATGATCCTGTGCCGCAACAGCCTGTTAAAGAGGAGGCATTGATTGAGTTGTAAGATTTACAGTGAGGTCACGGTGAACCGAGAGGTTATTTATGCAGTGCAGATCCTGCTAGATGACTCGGACTGCGGCGTTGAACGGATTTGTTGTTTGTTACAGAAGAGAATGAATGTATTCTAAGTCAGGTCAACTTGATCAGGCACAGCTGATCACAATACCATGTTTTGTGAAACCGCTCCCACACCTTGTCAGCCAAATGTGACGTGACAGATTACTGACCGGTGCAGTTATCAAGCCGAGCTCAACGTACGAATCAAGTAATTCGAGGCTGCAGAGGAGGATCCAGCAGCTTGGTAATCCAAGCAATAACCGTCCGTGACTAGGCCTCCGAGCCGCCAGGGCTTCCTCACCGGCTGGCTAATGCAGCTCGGAAACCCCACACGGGCCAATCGGCGAGCCGCCGCCGCCCATGCCGCCCATGCCGCCCACCTAGGAGGGTAGCTCCGCAGGACGGGGCGCCGGCCCCGGAGGGGCAAATCTGTTCCTCGCCCGGGTTCGGCGGGGCGGCCACGGAGCTTGAGTCATAAGCTGTGTGATGGATCTTTTTCCTTTTCTAGTAAATGTGGCTTTGCCAATTGATGATTTAAATAGAGACCTTGTCCTCTTACCTGACTCTCATCTCGTCAACTTGGCATCCATCTTTCACTCATATCGCTCACCCGGTCTAACCTACAATCACTTCACACAACATGGCCCCGACAATTCATCTCGTCCGCCACGCTCAGGGCTTCCACAACCTGTCCATTGAGAACGAGCAGCTGCCGGACCCGGGCCTGACCCCCCTCGGCGAGGAGCAGTGTGCCGCCCTCCGTGCCGCGTTCCCCCACCATGACAAGCTCACCAAGCTGCTGGCCTCGCCCATGCGCCGCACTGTCTACACGTGCCTCCACGCCTTCGGCACCGAGTCCCTGCTCCCCATCACCGTTCTGCCCGTCTTCCAGGAGGTCTCTGCTCAGCCCTGCGATATCGGATCGCCCGTGGCCAAGTTGCGGGCTGAGTTCGAGGGCAAGGCCGACTACGCCGGTGTGGAGGAGGCTTGGTCCGAAAAGGGACCCAACAGCAAGTATGAGCCTACGCTGGACAGGCTCACAGTTCGAGGCAAGGAGGCTCGGAGGGCATTGAGGGAGATTGCTGGCAGCGGAGATGAGCACATTTTAGTCGTCTCCCACGGAGGGTTCCTCCACTTCCTGACAGATGACTGGCACGGCGTTCCTGATGAACGAGGTATGAGAAACCCCCTCCCCCCCCCTTTTATCGCTAGTGATGAAGAAGTGCTAACCAAGATGATAGCTACTGGTTGGTCAAACTGCGAGTTCCGCTCGTACCAGTTCGTCGACCCTACCGGCGAGGATGAGGATGCTGCCCTTCGTGAGACGGATGAGAGCTGGCAGCGACGAGAGGGCAACACGATCCCCCCCACACAGACAGAGCAGCGTGAGCTAAGGCCGATTGTATTGGAAAGGATTGGTCCTCAGCTAAACCTTTGCATGCCCAACGGGAAGCTCTAGACGGTTCAAGGGTGAGTGATTGTGTATTTGGAAATATTAACTCGACTGATAGAGATGGGTGAAATAAAAGGGGCTGAAAGGTCAGACAAATGTGCATTAATAGCTAGAATTTGATGGAACTAGCAGGACCCCTATTAGATGTGTGTTTCTACATCTTGCAAGTTGTGAAACCTGTCAAATCGCCTCTAAAATATCCCCCACTGATTGCCACGCAGACTTCCTGGCTTGTCTAGGTCCTTTCTCCCGAGCATGTCCATCACCTCTCGGATCTCCTTCCAGCTGGCCCGTCGGATCTCAAGCACGATGGCGACCCAGCCAGCCATGAGACGAGGTTCACGCTTAAGCTGGCATCGACAAAAGCACTTGGGGTGTGAGGTTCGCTTTTCCAAGAACTCCTGGGCAGCGATATCTCGGGGACTCCCTACCTCCCAATGGATAAGAGTTCCGTTGACGTATGGTAGTTGTTCATTGAGGAGGCTTCGAAACTGGAAATACTGCTTCTTCTGGAAATTCCCGCGGCTGGAGATAACGACTCGAGCAAACAATTCAAAAACAGTGTTGTCTTGGTTTTTGAACATCTGGTCCTTTGCATCCACCATCTCCTGGACATTGACAAACGTTCTGTAGGGCCTCATTAACAATTGGCCGATACCAGGGTCAGAGCCCTCGGTTTTGATGGATGCTGATGATCGCGTTCCAGAAGATACTGCAGTTTTCTTCTCAGCTGGCGACCCGGGAGCGACGAATGATTTGGAGTTGTCAGAGCCCTCGGTTTTGATGGACGCTGATGATCGCATTCCAGAAGATACTGCAGTTTTCTTCTCAGTTGGCGACGCGAGAGTGACGAATGATTTGGAGTTGCCAGCGCCAAGTGAGTGAAGCACAGATTCCTGCTTCGGGGCATGGCGGGCGTGCTCCTGGACTTGACTCCAGTCCATGTCTTCGGGTAGGAGGGGATCATCGATATTGATTCCGGCTGCATTCGCATCTGTGTTGGGAGGCGAGTGTTGCAACTGAGGGTCATATTCATCCGCAGATCGTGAGTCTCGATCCCATGCCCGAATAACGCTCGACGGTGGCTGTTGAAGCTCTTCCTATGACGCCTCATCCAAGAGCTCCGTGAAGGTATCTGTATCTGATTCTTGCTTGAAAATGTCGTTGTCATATTCCTGACAAGTTTGATTACCGGAGGTCGTCATGTTCGCAGATTCGTCAAGTTCGTTCAAGTATCGGTCCAAGCCTGGGTCATTAAAATAGTCGTCCCACCAGCTTTCTCGAGACTCGACTGGCCTAGCGTTGCTAGACTGAAGAATTGCTTTAGTTTCGAAGGTATAAGTTGTCACTTGTGAAGCCTCCCATTGGCCAAAGGTGGCAGGTGCTGGAAACGGTTCGTTGGCTTCAACTTTTTCGCGTTTGACTTTGTCGTAGTTTTCGCTACTATCTGAGCGCTGGCGCTTGAGTGGATGTCCAGGCGACTCGAAACAACTTGACATGATGTGTCAGACAGGGAAGGTATGAAATCATGGGTTTTCTTGGGTTATTGTTACTCACGTTGCTCGAGGGTCGTCGTGCGGCTCCATGATGAGGCTGCCTCAATCGTCACTAGGTACAGTACTGTAGTTCTGCTTGAACGTCACAATTAAAGGGATTGTGTCATAAGCATGTCGTTCATGTGGGGAGCGAAAATGTGGACTCTGGGGAACATAAGATCATCGAGGTCCAGAGTCGAAGTGACGTTTGTAACATGTAAGAAGAAAGGGTCGGGCTACCTGTAGACATTGAAAATCTCGGTGACCTGGGTGATCACTGATCAGGCACGTCCCCTGTTGCTCCTTCCCTCCTTCGTCTCATCTCCTCGTGACGTATACCTGCCCAAACTCCACCGAATTCCAAACCCGGTTTTGCCGGAAGGTGCAGACACGGAAGGGGCGACAGGAAGTAGAAAGAAAAAAAATCTTTGCATTGGACCAGTCACGTCTGCGCCCAGGGTCTATGAGACTGGTTGGTGATGCCTTTGGCCTGCATCTCGACCACGAGGACAGAAGTGCGCCGGTCACCGGCAATTCTCGCCTCCTGTTCCCAGCAGAACTCCACCCCAAGCCTTATTTTAAGGACTAGATCTATCACAATCCATGCAGCCAGGCCTTTTTGCCGATGCGGCCAGGGCCGAATCCATGGAATTGGCTTCGGCTATAGATGACAGACAGACATTCCCCCAATATTGAAGAAAATGGAGCTGAAGGGGAAGTGAAGCATTGGGGGGTGATTGGGGGTGGGTACATGGCGGGAGTCGTCAGCCCCGCAGATTGTCCACCAACCACGGGACAAGTCAGGTAGCGTCACTCTCACAGAGCCTCTCCCAACGGTTGAAGGACTGCTTTTCCGGTCCTCTCGAGCTGACTGCTGGTTGCTAGGAGAAGGTGAGCCATTGGTTGAGATGATGGGCATCAACATGCAACTTGCCAAGCGGATCCCACTCGTAACTATTTGCCGAGTATCCCGTGGGCTTGTCCAACATGCAATTTGCTAAACATCTAGGGCCGGAGTAGCCTTGACCGAAGCAATATTTCCTTCAACCACCTGCGCTGCCCCCCATGCACGTCAGCTGGAGCGAAAGCACCGAGATGCCTGGACCGCAGCGTGACCCCCTGAAATAGGTTCCCGGGACCCCTGAATGGCCCGCTGATAGACAGCGGAGAAGAGACCAGTCGATGGGGCCGAGGCCGGGGCTCCGCATATGCCGTCCGTGTGACCTCTGTCTTGGTGGAGTTGGGGTTCGACAGAAGGAGGGGATCCACTCATGATGGCAAAAGCCGGCCGAAAATCAAACCTGGTATTGTGCTTCTCCCCGGCGATCGATCTCCCCTCCCACGGCAGTGGCACAGACGAGACGACGAGGCAGTGGAAGTGGCAGAGCCAAAGAAACCCCCGCCCTCCTTCCCTATCCGGTCCCCGACGTCGCAAGCAAGCACATGTCAGGGCGGTTGAGATTGTACTGTGCTCCGTAGACTCTGGCCGTCTTGCCGGCTCCCGCCTGCTAACTCACTATGCCATTCCGAGCCGTCACTCTCCTCCCCCTTCCCGTTCTCCTCCCCCACTCTCTCCGCCGACTCCTGGCGCATTTATCTCGTGCTCCTTCCTCATCTCGACTCCCTCTCTTCTCTCCTCTCTTTGTTTCTTCCATCTTTATTCCACACCCTCAATCTCTATCAACGACTACTCCTCCTGCTTCTCCTCTCTCCATACCTAGACCCAATCGCTTTCTCCGTTGGCGAATATCTCTAGCATCACCCACATCCTTGAGACGCCTCTACTCTCTACTACACCGTCCTGCAGCCCCCTGCTAGGGACGGCTCCCTTGCCACGATATCAAAAGACACAGACAATCTCATCTGACTGCATCGTGTGCAAGGATGCAATTCACAACCGTCGACACATCACCTCAACTGGTGCCCAGCAAACGGGATCCCCTGGTGCCTGTCCACTCACGCTCGGTTGAAGAGCGTGAGGCTAAGCGTCCACGAACTGCCGAGGTCTTGCTCGAAGAACAGCTTCCTCAATCGCTCATCGACGCGGTTGAACTTACCAAGGAGACTATCAAGGCAGAAGAGGAAGAACAGCTTCCTCAAGGAATCACCGAGACGGAGGAGGAGAAGCAGAAGCATTGGTACGTCGGTAGTATTGACCAAGGAACGACTTCGACTCGATTCCTCATCTTCAATGGCCATGGCGAGCCCGTTGCCAGCCACCAGATCGAGTTTGAGAACCATTACCCACACTCGGGGTAAGTTGAGCCCCTCTTCTTGTCAAGTATATCACTAACAAGACCCAAGATGGCATGAGCATAAGCCAATGGAACTCCTCGAGTCTGTCGAAACATGCATTACAAAGGCGACCGAGAAGTTCTGCGCAGATGGCCATACTGTTTCTGAGATTCGCTCCATTGGCATCACCAACCAGCGCGAGACAACGGTCCTCTGGGACAAGAACACTGGCGAACCACTCTACAACGCCGTCGTTTGGCCTGACACTCGTACTGCCGCGCTTGTGCGTGATCTAAAGGCCCGACCCGGTGCCGACAAGCTCCATGAGAAGTGCGGACTCCCATTGTCCACATACCCCTCAAGCGTCAAGTTGCTTTGGGTTCTCCAAAACGTAGACTCTGTACGAAAGGCTTACGACGAAGGCCGCCTCGCATTCGGCACTGTTGACTCATGGTTGATCTACCAACTCAACGGAGGCGCACAAAAGGAGGGTGGACCTGTCTACGTCACAGACTCGACCAACGCCAGCCGTACCATGTTCATGAACCTCAAAACCCTTGATTACGACGATGATCTGCTCAAGTTTTTCGACATCGACCGTAACAAGCTTGGTCTTCCCAAGATCGTGCCATCCTCCCATCCCACTGCTTTTGGTACCCTCGCCCGTGGGCCCCTGAAGGGAATACCCATCGCTGGCTGCTTGGGTGATCAATCATCTGCCTTGGTCGGCCAATGCGGTTTCAGCCCAGGCCAAGCCAAGAACACATACGGCACGGGCTGCTTCCTTCTTTACAATGTTGGACACGAACCTGTCATCTCCAAGACGGGACTCCTCGCAACCGTCGCGTACGACTTTGGCCGTGGCCGGAAACCAGTCTACGCTCTCGAGGGCAGTATCGCTGTTGCTGGTTCCGGTGTCAAGTTTCTACAAAACAACCTGGGCATTATCAAAGCGGCTTCAGAGGTTGACAGTGTTGCCCAGTCCGTCCCTGACAATGGTGGTGTCGTCTTTGTGACGGCGTTCAGTGGTCTCTTTGCCCCGTACTGGATTGACGATGCCAAGGGCACGCTCTGTAAGTCTTGTCGCAAGCCTCTCGCTTCTGAATCCGTACTAACATGTTTCTAGTTGGTGTCACCCAGCATACAAAGAAGGGCCATATTGTGCGAGCCACACTCGAGGCTACCTGCCACCAGACGGCGGCGATTCTTGACGCCATGGCCTCTGATTCTGGCCACGCCCTAGACATCCTTGCAGTGGATGGAGGTCTCTCCAACTCGGACCTCTGTATGCAAACTCAGGCTGACTTGAGTGGTGTCCCTGTTGATCGTCCGGCCATGCGTGAAACTACCGCACTAGGAGCTGCCATTGCCGCTGGACTCGCCACTGGAGTCTGGAACGAGCTCGAGGAGCTGCACGAAGTGAACAGGAAGGGCCGCAAAGTTTTCAAGCCTCAGCTTGACATCAAGGACCGAAGTCGGATGCGGAAGCGGTGGGAGCGGGCTGTTGACATGAGCAAAGGATGGCTCAGGGATGACGGTGACGAGTAATGGGAAGATGAAGAAAAGCCATTGGCAGGGAGATAGGCGTATCATATGGGTGTTAAAAGGAGTGAACTTGGCATAGCGAGCCTGAGCAACGGAGCTAGGTGTTGGATAAGGGTCCTTGTGAATTGGCCTAGGGCTTGGTCTATTGAATAATAAATCGTCTTTAAGCAGTCGACTGCATGCAGCTCTGAATGTGCGATACGGAAAGCCTCTTGTGAGAGTTGAAGGGATTGGTTACCGGGCATCTGATTGGGTCCACGTTGGCTGCTTGTTGACATGTAAGTCTGCGGAATGGCGCACAAGTGATCAAGTATTGGGCTTTTGAGGCGATGGTCCATGTCAGTCTCCGCCAACTGGGGGCCCTGCTGAAGTCTCTATTCTAGGCCGTCCCATTTTAGGCATTGATCTTCGCTACGAAGTGAGGTCGAGAGCATTCGATGGTGGTCCAGGTCCCCAACAAAGAGGAGTTCAGAATCGCCTTCTCAGGCGAGCCGGTAGATGGAGACTCGAAAAATGAGTGCGGCCATTTCAAATCAGAAACAGGAAATCAACCCAGGCTTACGCGCCTTGAGAGAAAGAATTAAGTTTCCGTGTACTGTAGTCACGACCTAAATATGGATCAGTTGGTAAGACGTGACAGGAGCTTGATCCTTGACGGCCCCGGGTGATATAAGAGTGTGAACAGGTAAGCCCCCTGATGTTCTGTAAGGTCCAAATTGTTGATAAAGACGCATAGCGATTCATTTGGTCCATATTGTCTATGTCACTGGGGCGGCCCGGAAGCTGACAGGATGCCGTCTATCTGAAGCCAAAACGGTCCGTGTGGTGCAGATGTGCGAGCCCCTTCGATGTGCATGCAAAGGTTCGTTTGGATAGGCGCCGGCCATGTGGTCCCTGGGTACAGCAGATAGGGATAGGGCTCTTGGAGTTGTCTCATTTAATACTTGTGCCATAGCTTGAGGTGATGGCTATCCTAGTGCTATGGCTCTGGAGCAGTACCTGGCTGGCTGAGCACCTATTGAGGACGCCTCCACAACATGGCCTCTTTGTCAACCGTCAACTGAAGGCAATGTTGCCAGTACTGCGGCAGATAACTACATACCCATCCCCGCCATGTCATGTCAATACAACCTGACAGCCCAACAGAGGCTTTTCCACCTGTACACACTGTTTACGAGGCCATATGTAGCAGCATACACGTCGCAGTTGGGTGAGCACCCAGCCGGGGATTCGTGATGCGGTGAGTGGCCTGTAAGTACGATAGGTAGCTTGGATTTAGCTCTTGAAGACATGAAGCTTTCTCTTGGACGTTTCATCGAGGTCCGCCAAGAGACAAGCGAGAGCGGAACATGATGATGATGACAAGGTTGCAGACAGGCCAGGTTACAGCATCCAACCAGGTACAGAATCAGGGGTCCAAGTCCCCATAAAAAGTCCTAGAAGTCCTGAACTTGGGCCCTGCATTGGACGCACCCCATCCATGATCGTATTTGTCACCCGGCGGCTGAGGGGAGGTAATTAGTACATGGCAGTACGAGCCTCACACAGTCAAGGTCAACTAGAGGGAAAGCAGCTACGCAGAGGAGGGAAAGCGATATAAAGATTGTCAAAAGAGAATTGATATGCTCATGGATCGGTTTCAAGGAATTTCCCGGTTATTATTATCGCCTTGAGGCCGCCAAAAGCTCGCAAAATGGTCAATCGAGGGGTTTGAGGGGTCAACCTACAGCATCGTCTATGGTTCGTCATGCGCATGCTCCCGCCGTGGCTTAAATTTGGGTTCCCCGCCATCCATCCCACCTTCCAGTTGACATGAGCGATTCGGCTCTGGACGAGGCGAGGGACACGGATGGTAACACAGAAAACTGATGAATGGCAGGCAGTCTACTTCCATATGAGGATTCTGCTTTTCCAATTCCCTTCAATCTCGTTCGTCCTAACCGAAAAACGGTCAATTGGTCCATGGGAGCGAGCTGGAGAGAACCCCGCCATGGAATGGAGCCCACCAATATCGGCCACAGCCACAGTCATCAATCAGCGACAAGACAAGCCGTGCCGTCAGCACCCTGACCCAAGCAGGCAGTTTCTTTTTTTGCAACGGGTAACGGATATGGACAAGGCAGACAGACATACAGACAGACTTTGGGGCTGCTATCCATGGCATTGGGTCCTTGTCCATGTTTACTCTTGAGCTTACATGCCCAGTCTGATTGGCAAATACGCCCGGTGAGTATCAGGTCGGCCGTTTTGCACAGTGTCGACGGGTCTCTACCCACTGCCATAATGCAATGTAGCTGCCCGTCAGTTCGTCTCGATTACCGCCCACCTACCATTCCTCGCCCCCGTCATCGAAGCTGGCGAGAGGGAAACCTACCGGCCAGTTGATGGAATGTCCTGCTGCATCCTCCCCTGCCCTCAGCCTTACACTGCTGGAAACGCCCTAGCGCCGTCAGCGTGCTCTAGACTTCTCCACCTGGAGGGGGGTCCTACTGGATGGAGGCGGTCTCTGTTTCTGGTGTCCTAATCCCCGTCCTTGATTCTCTGCCCACAAGTGCCCAGCCTGCAGCGCCTCGTCAGCCACCTCAGCCCAAGGGCCCAAAAAGGCCTGCTCAGATCTCATTGTTCCTTTTTATTGCGAGAGAGAAGCGAAGGAAGCAATGACAGTGATTCCCACGATCAGAGCCCATCGCCTATTCACCTGCTAAAGCTTGCGCCTCTTTTTCCCATCGAATTTTTCTTCTCTCAGTGACAATCTCTTGGACATCATCAAGTTCGGCTTGTCCGTGCCCACGCCAGCGCCAGCGCCAGACCTGACGGCCTACCTACCTACCTACCTACCCATACATACATACGCCAACGCAACACAGCCGGAGAGCCCACCTTTTGTCGACAACCCAGGCTCTCCCGCTTGCTCTCGTCGCAACTTTTTCTACATGCCTAGCTGCCAAAAGAGCGACCCGGCAACTTACATGCTCCCAAGACCAGAGACGGCAACGGATCCAAGGTCTAGAAGCAAGCCAAACTGAACATCGCCGACCATATTCCAAGCCAGCCCAGAAGAGAGCCGCCAGCGGCGTCCAGTCCTACCCAAGTAGACCTCAGCTCTGCTGCGACCAGCTCAGCCCAAGCTCAGCCCAAGCTTGTCAGCCAACCAGCCGGCGACCACTTCAGACTCGTACATCCCACTCACTTGGCACGCCCCCCTCCAGCTCCCACTCCCACGCCCGCCGCATCCATTCACATCGACAAGCTAGACTACCTGGTGCTGAACTGTAGCCAGGCCAGGCCAGACCGTCTCTGCGTTCTCTCTCTCTCTCCTCTCCCCTTGGACTTTTGCTCGCTCACAACGCCTCTGCTCTGCTCTGCTTGCTCTCCAGAAACTGCTTCACTCCTCCACCCCCCGTGCTAATTTCTGACCCGAACCCGAGCCTGACCCTCTCTCGTTCCCCCCTCCCCCTCCTGCGCCCAATCCCAATCCAACCCACCCCCCTCGTCGTCGTCCTATCCTGTCCTGTCCTGTCCGCTCCGTCCTGCCCCGTCCTGCTGCTGCGGCGCCTCGCCTCGCCGCCCTCTGCGTCTGTGCCTGTGCCTCTGTGCCTCTTTGACCTTTGGTCCTACTCCTCAAACTTCCCCCCCTTTGCTCCTCTTCTCCTCTTCCATATGAGTTCTATGAACTCCCGCTTCAAGAGCTTTGGCTTCGGAAAACGCAAATCCGCTGCAAGCATCCAGACCGTCGAGGGTCTAACCCCAAGCCCAACCCCTCCTCCGGGCCAAATACCGCAGCCTCCTCACCAACATCAGCTCAACGCTCCCTCACTCGCCGCCTCGTCGTCCACGACAAGTCTCCCAATGAATCACCCGGGCGCTGGAAATCGCCCGCCCAGCTATACAGCCAACTTCCCTCCCGGCCAAGCTCCCCTCGGCCGCACCAGTCCTCTCACCCAACAGCCCAACCGCACTCCTCCCAGCCAAATGGTTGGCGGTCCGCCCCCGATCAACACCGGTGCCCCCGTGGGCTACCCTCCCGGAATGGCTCCCATGGGCCAAGGTCCTCCTCCGATGGGAGGTCCTCCCGGCTTTGGACAGCCTCCTCCGCCTCAGGGCTACCCTCCCGCCGGTCCTCCTCCTCAAGGTGGTCCCATCGGTCAGCAGTTCCAGCGACCGGGCCCCGCTGCTGAGGTTGAGGGAGCCAGCCGGAGCAAAGCCCAGCTGATCGTGGGCATCGATTTTGTACGCATCTAAAGGATTGCCAGTTCAGAAGCGCAGTGGCTAACTGAGAACCCAGGGTACCACTTTCTCCGGCGTTGCCTTTGCGTTTGCGACCAACAACGAGGCCAAGGAAGACATCATTACTGAGTGGCCAGGTGCTGGCTCTTACACCAAGCAAAAGGTACGTGGAGTCGAGATGAGTAGTAGACATTGAGGGGAGCAGAGGCTAAATCCATTATTCTCCAGATTCCCACGGTGCTTTACTACGATCAATACCAAAAGGTGGTAGGATGGGGTCCCGATATTGCTGACGCCCTCGCTCCCACCGGATACCCCAAGCCCGGCGTGCAAAAGGTTGAGTGGTTCAAGCTTCAGCTGATGCTCAGCGGCAACACCTACATCGACCCCATCAACCTCCCTCCTCTGCCCCCAGGAAAGTCCGAAATCGACGTCGCCGCCGACTACCTCTTCAAGCTCCGACAGGCCATGCGGTCAGCTCTGCAAAAGACGCTGGGCGAAGTCTTTAACCGAGAAGAGCGCAACATCCGATACTATCTGACTGTGCCTGCTATCTGGAACGATGCCGGCAAGGCCGCCACCAGAGCTGCCGCCATCCAGGCTGGTTTCCTCCGAGACGAGAACGACAACCGTCTGACCCTGGTCTCTGAGCCCGAGGCCGCCGCCCTCTTCTGCTCCAAGACTGGTCTTCTGAACCTCAAGGTCCACGATGCCGTCCTGATTGTGGATTGTGGTGGTGGTACTGTCGATTTGATCGCCTACGAGGTCGAGGAGGAGAACCCCTTCACCGTCGCCGAGTGCACAGCCGGTTCCGGTGACTCGTGTGGTTCCACCGCCCTGAACCGCAACTTTAGCAACATTCTCCGGACCAAGATCCGCAAGATGAAGCTGCCCGATGGTTCCAAGACGGCCGGTCGTGTCTATGCCAAGTGTATCATGGACTTTGAGAACCGAATCAAGGCCGATTTCCGGAATAACGGCCAGAAGTGGGCTGTCGATGTTGGTATCGAGGCTGAGTTCCCCGAGGCCGGCATCGAAGAGGGTTACATGACCTTCTCCAACGAGGAGATTCTCCAATGCTTCGAGCCTGTTGTAAACCGCATTCTGGAGCTCGTGAGAAACCAGATCATTGCCATCCAGGCCCAGAACCGTACCCTCCAGAACATCCTGGTGGTTGGTGGTTTCGGTGCTTCCGAGTACCTCTTCCAGCAGATCAAGCTCCACGTCCCTCCCCAGTTCCAGTCCAAGGTCGTCCGCCCCATGGACTCGGTCGCCGCCATCGTCAAGGGTGCCGTCACCGCCGGTATCACGGAGCGAATCATCACCCACCGTGTCGCCCGTCGACATTACCTCATGGCCACCCTCCAGCCCTTTAAGGAAGGCTACCACCCCGAGGCCTACCGTGTGCCCTCTCTGGACGGCAAGGACCGTTGCAAGTTTACCCGACAGATCTTTGTCCAGAAGGGTCAAAAGGTCAAGAACGGCGAGCCTGTCAAGGTCTCTTTCTTCCGACAAGTCGCTCCTGGTGCGACCCTCATGTACGAGGATGTCCTGTACGCCTGCGACGATGATGTCTGCCCCGAATACACCAAGGATCCCCGTAAGTTGATTTCTGCCTCCAAGTGATTCCAAGGCTAACAATATGCAGGCATCAAGGAAGTCGTCACGCTTACCTCGGATCTCTCCCGCAAGAACCTGGAGAAGGACTTTGAACGAATGGATACCCCTCAAGGCACCTTCTACCGCGTCTACTTTGATATCTACCTAACCCTGGATGGCTCTGAATTCAGCGCCGAGCTTGTTTGCCAGGGCGAAGTCATGGGTCGCTGCCGCGCCCGCTTCCGATAAACATGCAGTATAATGGAAAGAGAAAGCGATAAACTTGGAGTTTCACTTTGGAACCGCATGATACCTGGCAAGATGCAGAGGCGGGTGAGACTCGCTCAGAGCACGCCCCGAAATATGACAGACAGAGCAAGGGAAACATTTGGGACCGTCTCGTGATCATCCGACGAGACCAAAGAGACATGTCGAGCGACGAAAGATGTTGGATTTAGTACTGGGAGATTAAATAACTTGAGCGTGGTAGACACCAGGTGTGTCCAAGCCTGGTGTTGGGTTCTGAATTGACGGAGGGGGAGAGAGAGAGTTACATGCATGAACGACATGATGATCACTCGTATATAGACAATGGAGGCATCATTGAATGTGCACAGCGTCTCAGCGAGCACGGCCTGTATGTTTCACGACTAATGGTGTAGAGATATTGGGGAGGAGAAGTCCAAATCTTGATCTACATCAACTTTGATCCAGTTTATGAGCTCAGCTGAGACTTCTGCTTGGTCTTGAATGAGAATAACTCGATCATTCAAAGGGTATGGCATATCAGTCGACTTGTACAACTAGATTCAAGCAATAGTCCGAGTTGCATAGCCGATCCAGGCCAAAGTTGTATTCGAATCCTCCCAAGGATACCATTTCCGTCTCAGGGAGTATCCAGGACATGGTGGCAAGCAAGTCATTGATCGGTCAGTGTCAGCGATAAGTAAGCTTCTATTAACCCAAATTCCCGGCACATGTCAATCACTTTTATTAGAACCTCTGTCCTGCTATGTCTGAATGGCAAAACAAACAGAATAAAGGAGGTTTAATTATGGTTGGAACTGAGGCGTTGTTGGAAGTTGGATGGTGGGGTTATGCAAGGCCACCCACGTGGGAATGGATTACCTCAAGAAGTAAGTTCGAAGTTCATAGATGAATGCCTGTTGTGCTTCCAACACAAGTATGCCATTGGTATAGAGGATAATGAATATGTCAAACCCGAAAGTTTTCAGTTGGGAAATATATCTTTTCTGTAAAGCAGGGCAGTTGAATGTTGATTCTCTTGTAGCCTATGTATCCTTGACAACCAAGCAAAGTGGTCTCCTTGGATTTGACTGCGTGAAAATGTATTGCACCTACTTTCAGGAGTGGAATAAAATTCCGTTCAACTTTAAATGTAGACCCAATACTCGGGGGGTTCTCATGATGGCCTCGCCTTGAGCGTCACCAGCTAAAAAGGGAGGGTTGTATCACAACATCAATGTCCACAGCGGGCTACCGACACAAAATTCGTATCGAATCCATCTCTACACCGCATATGCAATCATCGTTATTCACACAAAAATCCGTCGTCTGATCTTTTGCAAGCCTGCATGTTCAGCCATGGGTTTGGGTCTTGTCGATATCCCTGACCCGTGGTCCCCTGACGTCATAGCTTTCAACCATGGCCACTCGAACTCGTGTAAGTCGTGGCAGCCCAGACAAATATGGCAAGTTCTCTCTGGGAAGCGCCTTCTCTCGGTGAGGCCTCTCCCTATCTGCCCTAGCGTCCTCCTTCCCTTTCGGTTGTTTCCAAGTCTCAAACTCTTTGTCCCGTGCTTTTCGGGCTTTCCTTCTCTTCCTCTCATCTCCAGCTCAGCTCCATCCTCTCCTTTGCTCGAGGCCGACTCTTGGGCTTCTATCCTTCTTCAACCCTCTGGATTTATTACCCTCTTTTTGTTTATCTGTCGACTATCAAACACCAAAAATAGTAATAGCATCATCTTTCCTCCTCGGCCGTTTCAGATTCTGGCCACCTCCCCTCCTTGCCCCCTCCTCTGCGATAACCTAACCGATCTCGTCGCTCTCAGCCGGTCCACCCCTGCTCATTGCCCTAGACTCCATCATCTGTCCAGCCACTCTCCGTTGCCACGCAGATCAACTTGACAAGGGTCATCAAGAAACGGTTCACGAAGACAGGCTTGGTTCGCAGCATCGTCACCGCCTATACGTCACTCAAGTCTCTCGATCCTGGAAAGCTCACCAACGCCGTCGTATCTTACATATACTGCTCGCCGACTATTCCTGCTTGCTTCAGTGGACAGCTATCCTTGGAGGTCATGGTCACGACTTACTGATACTCTCTATCACTTTGTTTTTCAAGACCAGAAACAATTCCCCGGGGCGCCCCTAATTGGATCGGAGCGCAAGCCAACAACTCATTTTTGTTTGCGTTCCACTTACACACCTTGAGCGAGGAAATGATATCTTCATCGAAATGTGGAGACGCCAGAAGCGCCTCTTCATTGCGCCGATTGTTGGTGCCTGTCCTCGTCATTGGGCTATTTATACAGGAAGGCAGGGCTGTCAGTTTAGAAGTCCCTCCAAAGATGTCAGAAGATGACCTCTTGCAAAAATGGGGACAATACAATGTGAATCTACGCCGAAAAGAACCTGAAGACCCCGAGAGGCCAGTTCCTTTGGTCATTACCAACAAGTGCGATTCAACTATCTGGCCTGGCATCGCAACTCAGTCCGGCAAAGGCCCAGGCGTCGGGGGCTTCGAGCTTGCCCAGGGGAAGAGCAAGGAACTTTGGGTAGGATCAGAGTGGCAAGGTCGCATCTGGGGGAGGACAAATTGCACTGTCAAGGGCGAGTCATGTTCCTGCAAAACAGGTGACTGCTTTGGCAAGTTGGACTGCGAGTTCAGTGTAAGTGCTTTGCCAGTAGTGCTTTGACAAGTGTTGACATATATTCAGGGGTCAACACCAGCAACACTCGCCGAGTTCACACTGGCTGGCGGCTTACACAAGGAGCAAACATTCTACGACATCTCCCTAGTGGATGGCTACAATCTCCCGATGGGTATTGTATACATTCCCGCCAAAAACACAACCTTCATCCCGCCAAATCTCACCAATTGCGCGTGCATTGCATCTCCTAGTTGGATCGGTGCCAATGCTGATACAGGGACCTACTACACCAACTCGTCATATCCAGTACCCCTGGAAAACAGGATTAACAACGAGGACGCACGCCGCTGGTGTCCATGGAAGTATCTTGCCTTTCCACCCACTAAGCCTGGGGACGGCATCTACCCCTACCCTGACGACAATATTCAACGGCCCGAGTTTTCACCTTGCAACAGCGCGTGTGCCGCATTCGGCACTGACAAGGAGTGTTGTGTAGGCAGATACCACGACCCTGATATCTGCAAGCCGTCGGATTACAGCAAGGCTGCCAAAGCAATGTGTCCCGATGCCTACAGCTTCGCTTTCGACGATCAATCTTCGACGTTTATTATCCCCAAGGGCGGCGGCTGGGAAATCATCATGTGCCCCAAGGGTCGCTCAACTAACATTCTGCGTCAGCTGGGCGATGAAATGAATGAGCTGGCCGATTCGGGGGGGCTATCACAAGTTGCTCAGAAACGGCTCAAGAACGTCACATATATCATATCTGACAAGAGCATCGCGAATAATGTGTTCCCGGCAATGATTACGGTGGGCTCGGCGGTGTTGGCAACTGGACTGTGGCTACTATCATGAGCATTTGGGGGTCTGATGGAGACAACTTGACAAGAGTCGGGAGCATGTTTTCTTTCCTTTGTCTATAGAAGACAGGCTGGTTCCTGATCTTGTGCATCCTTTTCTTTCTGTTCCTTTCCCGACGTCGGCTTGGATCGAGAATGAGCATACGATAAGATGATAGATGATGAGCAGGGGGTTGGCTTCAAATGCCTGGGCCAGAATGCCGATACCCTTCTTTCTTTGATGCCTTAGACGAGAAATTGTTATTCTCTCTACCTCTGTACAGGCTTCTATCGCTTTGAGATGACTATGATGCTGTATGTCCACCCTCGTATTAGTTCACTTCCCTCTGGGGTGAAGTGACCTCTGGATATCAAGTGTTTCTAAGCGCAGGAGCGCATCCATGACTATCTCCGCCTCTCCTTTCGTCTCCTCTCCCACTCGGCGCGCTCTTCGTCATCACTGCCGCTGAACTCGGCGTCATCATCGCTCTCATCATCCACGCCTTGTGCGACGGCATGATGCTTAGCACCGCCATGCTTGGCGCCGGCAGCCGAATTGTCGACGGTGATGAAGTCGCCCGCATTCTGGTTGGCGTATTCGTGCTTCTGGATGAGATCTCGCAGCTCCTTGTTGGTGGGGTCGACGAGTTGGTAGGGCGTCAGGCGGGCCTTGTTCTTGACGCGCGGGTTGGAGCCGGCCTCGAGCATCATCTCGACGAGGGCGTTGCCAAAGGGTCTCTGGGCGGGGGGCTCCGAGTTGATCCAGCGGATGGCGGTGTGGAGAGGGGTGTCACCCTCGAGGCGGGTTAGGGGGTCGCATTCAAAGTCGGGTTGGTCAAGGAGGAGGTCGATGATTTCGTCTAAGTGGAGGTGTTAGCTCGTGCATGTATACTCGGTCGCGGATGATGGGGGACGCACAGTTGCCTCTGGAGGCTGCCTCGTGGTAGAGGTGGTTCCCCATGACGGTGGTGGTCTCGTTGAGGAGCTTTGTGATCTCGGGGTCGGACTTGTCCTCGAGGCACTCGTTGAGGAGGTCGGTGTTGTTGCGGCGGCATGCCTCGATCAAGAGTTCCTTGACGGAGGCGCCCTATGCATGTGTTGGTTGGAGTGTACGGCTGTATAGGGTATGGAGGCGTGACTTACATCGTGCTCCTCGTCAGCGCCCATCTTTGCTGGTTGACCAAGAATGTGTATATCAAGGTGATTCGCGAGGGAAGCGGGGTTATTATTATCTGTCAGTTGGTTGACAATGGGAAAAAGATTGATGGTTTCCGGGCGAGGCTCCGGAATGTTCGGAACAAGTCGAGGTATGCAGAGTCAACAATAGGGTACGTGTTTTCGGCGTCGTCACCGGGGGATATGAAAGGAGGTGGCAGTGATGATGTAGCGTTTGTCGCTGGTGTTTTGGAGGGGCTGAGGCTGAAGCGCCCAGGGCAGCGCGGGGGAGATGGCGCTAGAACGAGGTCCGTCAGAGGCTGGACCCCACCAAATTGAAACATTGGGCACGCACACGAGGTGGAGGCCTTGGCAGCCTTGGGACTTTCCCATTCCGTGTTGGAGAAAAAAAAGAAGTCATAGTTATTCGTTTCTACCTATTCAGCAGACGAATCAACCAACGACGCAACAACAAGCAATAAGACGCTCATTCGCTTTCAAACAAGACTCCATAACGGGCAAATCCTCGCTATACATTATACTCTTGTGTCTAGCAATCGCAATCATGTTGCTCTGTAAGAGTTACTCACCCTCATCTCTCCCCAACCTCGCTAACCACGTCAAGTCTGCCCCCATTGCGCCAACATCCTCACCGTCTCCTTCACAAGCACACGAACCAACCGCCTCGAGTGCCGCACCTGCCCCTTCGAGCACCACATCACCGAGCCCGTCTTCTCGCGCCGCATGTACGAGCGCGTCGAGAAGGAGGACGTCTTTGGCGGGCCGGGAGCCTGGGACAATGCGCAAAAGGGCCGCGTCCAGTGCCCCAACGAGGGCTGCGACGGCGACGAGGCCGCCTTCTTCCAGGTCCAGATCCGCAGTGCCGACGAGCCCATGACGACCTTCTACAAGTGCATGACTTGCGGACACCGGTGGAGAGAGAATTAGTCGGGGGGCTGAAGGTCTTGTTGTTATCTTGTTCTTGTTCTTGGTTGCGAGGAGAATCGGCGTTTTGTCATAGACTGTAGCTCGTGTTTGTCGAGTTTGAAGAATCAAAAAGTCGCCAGCCTTTTCATGTTGCGATGCGTTTGTTGAGCCAGACAATTACGCTTGGGAAGGCTTCTTCTTCGTCTTAATCTTGATCTTGACCGTCTTCTTCTTCCGTGGAGTCTTGAGATCGTCTTGTTTTTTCGGGCTTTGTCGTGGCTCGTGTGACTGTCTGCGTCCCACGCAAGGCTTATCGCGTTGGTCGAAAGTCTCCTAGCTTTCGCGGTGCCACTCAGCCGACGCCTTCATGCCCTCCTCGACCAGTCTCTGAACCACGTCCGGGCTCATGATCTGCTGCCGAAACATCTCCTGCTGGAGGAGCTCGAGGTGTCGCAGAGTCGGACCCGGGTAGGTCAGGTACTTGAGGTAGGGTGGCTTGCTCCAGTACTGGAGATAGGCGAGGTACGCGACAAAGGCGGGTTGGTTGAGGAGCTTCTGGGAGGCGAGGTGGTTGAGGTAGTAGGGGTTGGCTAGGGATTGCACAAACTGGAAAACAAGAAAGGTCAGCTGGGGAGAGAGGGTGAGAGGAGCGCAGAACGAACCTCGAGCTCAATCTCGAAACGCGAGTAGCCGCCATACTTGGGTTCCGTGTCCGTCTGCGCCGGCGCCGGTGCGGGTGGAGGCGAACCCATTGGTACATCCTGAGAGGCCTCAGCAGCCATTTCGGATGATATGATGAGTTATCAAGCAAGAAACGCTGCGTTTATTGGTGTTGATGCGCGTTGATGGCCTGTCTAGACTCGAGTAGTGTTGGCGCAGGGAAGTAAGTGGAGGCTGCGTGCACAAGGGAACTTAGAGCTGCCTGACCCACTTTGCACTCTATCGGCATCGGCTAAAGCTTCATCAAGCATCTATGATAGCTCTGGCTAGCTCATGATGTTAACCTATGATTGTCTTAGTTGAAATATTTTGTTTTGTTTTGCTTTACTCGTCTCAAACATTGAATCACTACCTATTCTCCTCCAGAGGCACTTATATATTATTCAGTCATCCTCTCGATACGGCTGCCTGCTATGATGCCTGCTAGGTAGACCAACAAACTCGGCTGCCTACGTCCCTACATATGCACCTTTTCTCTGTGCTCTACCTCGAAACTTGATCCCTTACTCGACCTCTTCTTCACTAAATTATCCTTCATATGGACTCGAAAATGTCAGAATCCCGCGCTTCAAGTACGGTCAAGACGCGCATCCTCATCATCTCTGACACCCACGGCTCAGAACCAAAACCCAAGCCCGACGATGGTTGGCCAACAACTGAAGATGAATTCGATCAGGACGACTTGAAGTGGGTTCATACCGGCTGGAGAGAGCCTCTGCCAGAGGCAGATGTCGTTCTTCATTGCGGAGACCTGACCTTGCATTCAACCGTCCCGGAATACCAAAGCACCTTTGATGTGCTGCGCTTCATCCGGGCTCCTCTCAAGTTGGTCATTGCAGGGAATCACGATACTGCTCTAGACGAGCGCTTCTGGATTAATGAAGCCCGAGGTACTAGAGAGGCCATGAACCAAGTCAGGGACATTGTCGAAGCTGCCAGAGCAGACGGGGTCCGGTATCTGACTGAAGGCGTTCACGAGTTCACCTTGGACAACGGGGCTCGACTCAAGGTGTACGCGAGCCAGTGGACGCCTTCGTGTGGCGGCTGGGCATTCCAATACAACGATGGTCACAACTTTGAGATACCCAACGGTATAGACGTGGCCATGACCCATGGCCCTCCGCGCGGCATCCTCGACTTTGCCGGTATGACGGGGACCCGAGCCGGATGCCTCGACCTCCTGCGCGCCGTCGCCCGCGCGAGGCCAAAGATCCACTGCTTCGGACACATCCACGAGGCATGGGGCTCGCTCCTCGCCACGTGGGGCCATGGCTGGATCGACAAGGAGCAGTCGAAAGTGGTAGGGCTCAAGGGTCTACGACCAAACCGCGTGACACAGGACGAGGAAACATTCAAGGCGACGAAGAAGAAGCTCATCGAGATGAGCCGGCAGAGAGCTGCACATATGGATCTCACCGAGGGCGACAACCATCTCGTGCAGGGGGAGAAGACGCTGTTTGTGAATGCCGCCATCATGAGCATTCAATATCGACCCATACAACTGCCGTGGATCATCGACGTCGACTTGGCCAAGGCCAATGACGAACAGGAACCTAGAGATTAAAACCGAAATGAAGACTGGAGAGAGAGCAGGGTAGAGGAACCAGGGGTTGTGTGCTTGACAAGATTGCAAGCAAATCCATTTCCAGCATTACTTTTTCTACTTCTGCTATTGCAAATAGATACAGTTTTCAAAGAAGCTATACCCCAATATCCAAAAGTGACCAAACATCCAAAATACCACATCTCGAAGCAAACGTACTCTCGTTCAGAACATCAACAACGCCCAGGCCTTGCAATGAAGCCCCTATTAAGATTACTCCTCCGGGCGAGTGCTCTATCACCGGATCAAACCTGCGTAAAACTTCACACCTTACAGAGCGAAAATGGCAGCGACAATGGCGAGGACGCCGCCAAGGGCAGGGCCGACGGTGGCAGCAGCGTTGCCAGTCTGGGTGACGGCGCCGCCAGTCTCGGTGCCGGTCTCCCTGCCGCCGGTCCTGGTGGCGGTCCCGTTGTTGGGGCCAGGGGTGACGGGCAGGTCGGTGGTGGTGGAGAAGATGACGGGGAGGCTGACGGAGCCGGTGATGGAGGTGTCGACGCTGGCAGTGAGGGTGCCAGTCTCCTCATCCGTGGTGGTATCGGTCTCTTCCTCCGAGGCGGTATCGGTCTCAGTCTCGGACTCGGTCTCGGAGACGGTGACACTGGCGGAGACGGTAGCAGTGGCAGAGCCGGGGGCAGTAGCAGAGCCGGGGGCGGTGGCAGAACCGGGGGCGGTGGCAGAGCCGGTGGCGGTGGCAGAGCCAGTGTTGCCCGAGCCCGAGGTAAAGCCCTCACAGGCAGCCTGGCCGGCGGCGATGGCCTTGGGGAGGTCGGTGGCATCGCACTCCGTCAGCATGCAGGACGAGATCAGGGGGGTGATCCTCTCCTGGAAGCCGGGGGCGCACTGGCAGGCCGTGTCATCGAGGTCGCAGCCGGCCTGGGGGACGAACTCCCGAAGACACTTGATCTGTTGGGGGTGTGTTAGGTGCTGTTATGATACAAGTGTCCATGTTGTTGTTGACTTACAGCGCAGTCGGGCTGACCGGAAAAGTCCTGAGCAGCAACGAGGCCGGCAGCAGCGAGGAAGAGAGTAGACTTCATTTTGAATATTAATGGGAGTTGAAGAACAATTGATGAGAGTTTGTCTTGTTCGTTGGATTCGTAAGCTCGAGATGACGATGGTGGTGGTGGGTAGAGACACTCCTCGGCAGGTCGTTCCAGGCCTTTATATAGCTGCTGCCAACTCCCGGGACTTGCTCCCATGGTTAATTAACTTACCCCATAAGAAAGAAACCTTGAAGGGCAGACAAGGATCAGGACAAATTATCCATTCATCGGCTGGTCGGACGGGCCTCTAATGGGCCTGTCTCTGGTGTCATTGCCCCTGGACCCCTGGAAGCTTGAGAGCTAGAGCCCACTAGACCCTGGGCTATGCGGCCGGGGGTTGACGTGCGTGAGTAGAAGTACGTAGCGTCCAGTGTAAATCCCCTGTACCGGTACTTGTACTAGATACGATAGCCAAAGCTTGACTTGTTGCCCATGAGTTCTTTTCTTCTTCTCATTTTTTTTAAACTTTGGCTGAAACCTGTTCACGAAATGCATTAGGAAGGAATGAATCCTTAGTGCCGTTTATCCCGTTCGAGGCCCCAGACAATTCCAGTACGATTACGACCAAACTCCATGGTCCCCATTTTCATCGAGAAGCCCCAGTTTTCAATTCCCCCTCCCCTCGTCTTGCCAGAATCATCCGTTTTTGACCCTGTAAAGGCATCAATCAACCGAGTCCCTACGAATAGAGAAGAGATCATTAGAAGCTGCTGGGGGTGTTAACGGCCGAGAAACCACGCCACGGCCACGAGAACCACCGAAATGAAAAATTCCTGGTGAGGCTGGGGGGGAGGATGGAGGACAGAGGGCTTACTCGATCGTCAGCTTATTGCCTTGCTACGTATATCCCCTCCATCTCTCGCATGGTGCATGCCGCTCTGGGAAAGGATCAATCCTCTTGTGAGGCATTGCCGTGCCAACGTCTCAAGGCCATTGGGCTGGTGATCATCTCTCTCTCTCTCTCTCTTGTTTCTGGGGAGCAGTGGCTATGGATGGATGTTCCTTGTCGATCCCCGTTTGAGAGTACAGACTCACTGCCATCCTCTCAGGGATCATTGGTGGATACCTCGGGGGCTTTTTGTTGATGGGTGCTTCTAATTCTAGCGAGGGCTATGAGGGACCATCACCGCTGCAGGGTCCTTCTTTTACCCATACATGGATGCTTCTCGGCAACTGCTGACCCTCACATGACGGCTTCGGGCCAGCTCAGACCACCATGGCTATATTCTCCAAAGAATCTATTACTCGAGATCCAACCTACCTACGGTGCCTGGCCAGCCATGACAATGCATCACGCATGCAGATGGGGCCCGGGATGAGTACAACGTACGTAGACGAGGTGTTGACAAATACGAACAGACTTTCCACTGGCCTGCCTAACTCTGATGCATGGCAACGTAACATGTACCGAATTGTACGGATACAAGTGCCTCGCCTCATTCTGTCTTTCCTCTCCCTCAGATTCAGATGCTGCACTTGGCGCCATGCAATACTGCTCGACAGAAAGCTTGGCACTTCTCGTGCCCATCAAACCCAAGTTGACTAGGTAGTTACTGAGTATTCATCGTCATAGGTACTCTATCAAGGCTCTTTAGGTTTTATTGATACAAGACAACTCGGTCACTACCCAAAACCGAAAGTCCTCATCTATAGGCATCATGCTTTTTCGTTTTCGCTTCTTAATCGCCTTATCCCTTGTAGGGGCTGGGGCCGACCATCAGCTCCGGCTTGAAAAGAGTGTCAAACTCCTCCTCGGTCAGAGCCTGGAGCTCCAGCGCACTCTCCTTGAGGGTGAGGCCCTTCTTATGGGCGTTCTTGGCCACCTTGCTGGCCATATCGTACCCGATCTTGGGGTTGAGGCACGTCACAAGCATAGGACTGCAAGACGTTGTTAGCTTTTCACATTCGAGTTCTGATCCAGGGGGACTCATGACTCCTTCATAATGCTGGCAATCTTCTCCTCGTTGGCGGTGAGGGCGGCAACTAGGTTCTTCTCGAATGATCGCATGCCGTCGGCCAGCAGGCGGGAGCTATGGAGGAGGTTGCGGATCACCAGAGGCTTGTAGACGTTGAGCTCGACCCGGTCTCTGTTGTCCTCGGCCGGCGATTTAGTAGATTTTACCGGCTCTTATCGGATCTGATACCGGAACCACAATGCTGGGGACCCGTCAACCCGGCGGGCTTGACCGGAGCTAGGTCACGTGGCAACCCGGTTGGTTTGCCGGCGTAAAGTCGGGGTGCCGATGTCGGCCAGGTAGACTCGTGGATAGGTATCGAAGGAACAGGATGTAAATCAACTGGTTGTACAAAAGGGAGCTGTAGCTATAAACTCCTGGGCTACAATCAAGGAGCAGGGCACTCCTCGTTTGATAATAGTGCAAGGTATAACACAACGACACAATACAGTTCTCGACAATGCATCATAAAACCTAATGCTGTTGAACACTACAGCCTGACGCAAGCTTGCTTATAGAGAGAGGTAACTCTACTCCGCAAGAGGCCGCAAAGCCCAAGATTGAGCTTTCTTACAGCTTCCCAAGGGAACCTACCGGTAGGCTTGCTAGTGCTCGCGATGTGATGTTGTTTGACTGAAAGCTCCGCACTCCTAGGCCAAACGCCAATATCGTGCCAGGCCTTGAGTGGTTTGACAAGTATTAGAATTACACAATGTTATCTATGCCGGTAATCATGAATCGTCATCCCACCGAGGCCGGTTCATGATGATGGGTCTCGCTGGGTCCCATGGTCCTCGTATCTCGTTCTTGTACTTTTGCAACCCAATCAGCCACCAGCTGCATCCTCCCGTCGCGAGTACCGCGATGAGGACCCCTACAATCATCCCCACGAGTCCGCTCTTCCACGGCCATCCGCCAGTGCCCTTAGTGTCACCCAGGATGATGCCTACTCCAAGTCCTGCCCCCAGTACCAGCAAGATGGCCAACACCACATGGAATCGCCAGCTCCGGTGCCTCGCATACCGCCGGAAGACGGGAAACAGGCCAAAAACCTCGATGCTGAACAGCGTCAAGCTAAAGACCTGCTTCGTGGATGGTAGCCGGCTTGCCAATACCGTGGATGCCATGAGGGCGGCATTGGTCGATAGTGACGCGGGAAACTTGGCTCCCACGCCGCCCGAGTAGTCGAAGAAGAAGATATTGATGGCGAGGAGCCAGAAGGACATGGCCCAGATACTGTCGCTCGATGTAGAAAGAGTGAGCGATTTGAGAATGGGACTTAGTCCAAGGAGTGTGCAGTAGATGAGAATTGCCGACTTGATAGTCTCAACCCTCTGCCGGTAGCGGCTCTCTTCAGCAAGAAGGGGTGGTGGCAGCTCGGGTAGGTGCTCCTGGCTCGCTCGAGGTGTGTGCACGGCACCGCTAGCCAGCGAGCTGGTCGAAGTGGACTGTGCTCGTCTAATCGCGAGGTGTGCGTGTAGGTTGGTGGTGGAGCTCGAGGCCGACGGTGCGGCCGATGGCCCGGCAGTTGACGGTGCTGAATCGATCCGGAGCGGAGGCGGGCGCCGAATACTGCCAGCGCGGCCGGGTCGCCTCATGCTTCCGGTCCGGCCAGCTCTCCCCGTCACTGTTGCTGCTGCCACACCGTGACTCGTGTCACTAGGATCCTCCATCTCAGATAACCAGCGCTCCCAGAGGATCCATCCGACAAAGGTAAGGAAGCTGCTCCAACTTGTGACAGACACGGGAGAGACACGCTCCTGGAATATGCCAACAAAGCAAACGATGAAGATGATGACGGAGCAAACATGCTGCAGTATAACTGTCGAGTCGGCGACGAGGGGCCAAAAGTCGTACGGCTTGAGACGGGGATTCCGCTGTAGATTCTCGAGAAAGGTCGCTTGGTCGGTATAGTTGTCGGGATCTGGAGGAAAATTGGTTAGCTAGCGCGTTCCTCTCGTCGCGGAATGCAGTTGATAAATCGACACTTACATGATTGCTTCACCCACATCAACTTCTTCCATGGCCGCTTGCGCCTGCGACTCCTACTGCGCTCGCCAGGACGGCGAGGCGGCGACACGAAGGCATCGTCAGGGGAGAGATGGGAGCGGCCAAACCCATGGAGCGTCGAACGGTCTAACGAGGGGAAGGGCGTCTCGTCATCGGTAGGGGATGGCATGCTCTCCGAAGGGCATTGGAGGCGGTGGAGGTCGCGCTCAGTCGTTGGGAGCAGATCTCTTGTTCGCGTATGCCTTCTCTGACGACCATGTGAAGACCGTCTTGGCGGAAAATGGTAATGGCGGTGATGATGCCAATCAGGAGGATGTGCGATGAGTGGGTCGCCCAGGCTTAGCGGGCTCGGGGATCGGGGCAAGCGCGCCGTCGCCATCGAGTTAGGCGCGTCCCGCTAGGACGGGAGCTGAATCCGCCTGCCTGCCTCTTTCTGTGATGGATGGAATGGATGTCTGCTCCAGCATTACCCAACTAGGTAAGATCTGTTGCACAACATGAGGCTGTTTGGCAATGATGATGATCTGTTAACATTGTGCGCCCTCTGTTCAGAATGCCTACTTAGGTAGGTGTTCAGGTAAGCAAGTCAAGTCCGGCCGAGAGCTTAAACTGCGTGAATATTTTAATGCCTCCCTTGGTAGCTTTCACATCACGTTGAAAGAGAGATGGAAGGAGCAATCGCAGTTGTGGGGCCTACTTACCAGTGGAGGCACATACATCTCCCGTCCTGCAACAAGACGGCATGAGTGTTGGTGAGCAACCAATACCTACCTATCACAACTTTCCCCCTCACCCAACAGCATCGCTCAACACCATCTGCAATTACAATTACATAAACCACCACCAACATCGCGGTAACCCGCTCCAAACCGACAATCAAGAGGAACCTATCGATCACCAACATCACGGATGGCTGCTGCGCCCCAGAAGTTGAAACATGCGTCTCGCGCCTACTCTACCCTACAGTGTCGACTCAATACAACGCTTCATAGCCACGCCCGTCAGCTCAATGAGACAAAAGGCGCCATGCGCGCGTTCGAGTGACCAAGGAAAGTCATCCGAGCGGCAATGGCTGGCTCGACATCCGCACTAATTGGTATCGGACAAACCACCGTGCTCATCCCGACGTCCGATGTGAATGGCTTGCTTCCATCACAGCGCAGATACGCACACCGATGTTTCATACGCACCCGCATCGCAGTTCAGCCTGCCATGGCCACCACCATGACCATAGGCTCTCTCAAGACTCACCCTCATCACCGCTCTTCTCTTGGTCCACTCTCCCGCTTCACCAGTTCGCCTTGGCGGCGAGAGGCAGCCCACACCACCGAGTCCAGAGCATGCCCTCCCTCCCAACCGAGAACCCAGCCTGATGTCGTTCGTGGACACTCGAGATGCAGGCCTGCCGTTCTGTCACACTGATACTACCACATCCCCCCACTGGCTCCTCACCAGTGACCACTACCCACCGATCCCGACAGATCAGATTTTTGAAAACGTGGTCTTGGGACCAGAGTTAATGCCCACGCGGCCCGTACCTGCTGATGCGCCTTTATCGTCGAGATTGGCGACCGAGGCAAGCTCAAGCAGAGACGCGCCTCATGCTCTTGGGCCCTGCTCAGGCTGGATCGATCTCGAGCCCTCGAGCCTAGATCTACCCGCCAATCAAGCCGCAGCCTGGCCAAGGTGTTCGTCCTTGGTGCTTGGGTTGTCCCAGAACCAGTCAGGCGGCACCAATCGCGTACCATCCCGCCTCAGCTTCGCGAGCTCCACACGGGGTTACCCGACATCCCTTGCAAGCTCTAAGCCCTTCCGCCTCACGTCGAGCGCATGTCAAGCCAACCCGAACCGCTGGGACCGTCTTGTCAGCTCTGGATGATTGGCAATCGTCTTGACAAGTTACCATCTGAGCGTTGGATGGATGCATCGCCCGCCCCGGCCTGGGAATAGGAGGGAGGCCCGGAATTGGCTGGGAACGGGTTCGGGATGCACGCCGGAAACGACGACATGCGAACCTGGGCTCAAAGTGTTGCACCCCCTTCATCCTGGAGCCCGTTCCCGTCTCATGCTGACCCCGGCATCCCCATCACCACCAGAGGCTGCAGTGAAGGTGATAGTCGGTTGTACTCCGTGCCAACAAGCTCCGGGTTGATACTGACTGGACTTCGTCCGCCCTGAAATCACGTCGGCCGCGTCGGCCGGCTGCGCTCTTGGGAGGCGCGTATTATGCAGCCACGCCCAGGATAGCCTGCCAACAGTCTACTCACATCAGACCATCACCCAAGACGAGCTGCGCTGGGGTTCTAGATTGGCGAGGAGTTTTGAATTCCGCGAGCATGAGGGTTCTGGGTCGCCCTCTGCAGGCTCATCGGCCGACCGATCATCACGACACGTGACAAGACACTGTGGACATGATGCAGTCTCAAGAGACAGGCGTGAGTCAACATGTCTGGCTCGGGGCTGAAGAGCTCAGCCGGAGACACGCTAGGGTGGCGCCCTTGAGTTTGCTTTTTATTACAGAGCTAAGAGGCGCGAAATACCCGATATGTGTGATCGTCGGCTGGACCACTGGCACCATCTGCGCCTCACCCTGGTCCTATCACTACTCTCTTCCTTGGAGAGCGGTCTCATTGGTCGGCTGACCGAGGGAGCAGGATGGACCATGCAGCATGCCGCTACCTATCGAGCCGCTAGAAGCGGTGTCGGTGAACCATCCCGGTTTTGGCAGGCTGTGGCACAGTATAGCATCACGTCCCACGATGGCTTCAAGGGGGATCATTAATTTTCCCCGCCCCGGACATGCCGCAAACAGCCATCCACCCCCAGCATGTAGGTATGACACCGTTTCCGTCCTGTCCTCGTGAGGACCCCTGTTCTGGGCTCAACAGTATGTACGCCGACCTGAGATTAATACCGCTGCCCGTACCTCTCTGTTCGATCCTGGACCTCCAATCATCTCCCATTAGGCCACCTGTTGAAGTCGTGTTGTCTTTCTCGCACTAGCAGCGCTCAACTTTCCAACACGGCTGCTCTCATGAAAGTACGAAGCCATGTCACCCTCCACGTCAACATCGTCAATGGCGAGCTTTGGTTCTCTTCCTACCGAACTTCGCCTCAAGATATGGTCACGAGCCAACGAGCCTCGAATTCTCCTATACAGCGACTTGGTCCAGAAGGACCGCTCTTATGCGTTGCCGACTGTTACACAGCTCAACGCCGAGGCGCGAGAGGAAACCAGGCTGGGGTATGAGCCTATTGGCCATGGGTCATACTTTGACTTTTCCAGAGACATCCTCGTTTGCGACCACAAGATTTCAGACCAAGCAACTGACCCTTATCTGGAAGACTTGGCACCGCGGATAAGAAGGCTTGCCTTCTGGGACTGCTTCCCCGATGACGGTCGGGTGGATGGGCCATACCACTACTCGGTCTACCTGTCAGCCTGCTACCGTCAGCGAGATTTCGGCAAGATCGAGTTCGACCGATTCTGGTTTCCCAACCTGGATGACTTGTGGATCGTCAAAGTGGGAGATATTGATCCAGCATGGATGATTCACACGGACGCAAATGCTCCATATGAAGTTCGTATCCAAGAGCTGGCTAAACAGTTCCGATACTGGGTGGACGAGAATATTATCGAGATGGCGCCCCTGGATCTGAATGACCCCGAGTCCAGAGCAGTCCTTAACGAGGGGAGATGTGGCAAGGAGGACTGCCACCAGCTCAACAAAGGACGCAGCAAAATGGTGTCCAAGGTTGTCTTTCTAGACGGAAAGTACAAGGCGCCCGACGACGGCATGAAATGGGTACGGATCATGCCATGGCACGTGGATGAGGACAAGGTCAAGGAGAACCGGATCTGTGAGAACAGGATGAGATGGGTCCTGGTGGAGAGGATCTTGACATTTGACCTGCAATGGGAGGGATGGAGTGAAACAGGATTGGATGTCAGGAGGCACAGAAGAGACAAATGAGGGAAAGCATCGAAGGCGAGTCTTTTAGGATTCGAGGTGATGGGATCTCGCAGGGAGCGACTTGCCTGATGGTAGGCTCGTCAGCCATGCTTCAGCCGCCGCGCTGACAAGATGACAGAGCACAGCTCCCGCTTGTCGAGTTGTGAAGGAGACCCAAAGACCTGGCTGCTCGTTTGGCCATGGCTCTCATAGGCTCCTGGCATCGGATGGGAGCTGAAGTTGCGTCCAGAGAGTCCGCGCCAGACTCCAGAGTCGACTATCGTGGCGCCAAGATGGATAGGAAACCGCAGAGATGGCCTTTTGTCGAGGCATCCGGGGGAAAGCGCCTTCTTATCGGCGCATGCGTCGATGAAGCCAGATACATAACACCACTATGTACACAGCAGTTACACCACAAGCAGAGAAGGAGACTTGGTAAATCGGATATTTTGTGCACAACCACGAAGATATAGAGAGGTATGCAGTCGCGATTCTAACATATTGCGGAATTTGACAAAATGTAAGAAGAAAAGGATCTGGGACTAAGAACGACGTGCAAACGAGAACCCCGGGAACGGTGTTATAGCGCTGTACGATCGATCAACTGGTGGCTTATTAGAGTCGGCTGGTGTTGTATCGTACTAATACATGACTAGGTATATGTCACGACAAGGGGTTGTTCTGACCCCGGCCCAAATGTGCACTCCTGTTGTGACTTGAACAAGGTTGGTCTCTGACAAGTTGAGTGGCTGTTGTTATGCAAACTGTTCTGTGATATTGGGAGGCGAAAGTCCAACAAAGAAGCGCCATGGTATGTTCTTGGGACCATTCGGGGCGATCTAAGAGGATATATACTAAAGCCGTGCTCCCTTGGAACCGAGAAGTCTCGGTCCTTAGCACCGGAAAGCCAGATCCCTACTTCCACTAGAACTGGAAGAATAAGAGAACCGTGTTGTTATGAATAACGGCGTCCCACACCTCACCACCCCATACCGTCAGACCACCCCTAGGGGGAGCCAGGTTGGACCTGGCACTGGAGAACTATCTCTCAAGGCCATGGAAACCTTGTGGAAAATTCTTCTTGAGCCGGCTGTTATGGAACTCTACCCAGGACAGACCCAAAAGGACCAGCAGGTATGCTCCATGATCAAGGGGATGATGCCAGGCCGTCGTGAAGGGCCGCTCAGGGATTTTCAGCGCATCCACCGAACATTGTTCCAGGACTCCAACTTCCGATGGAAGCGGATGAATGTGGTCAAGGACACCTTCTTGACAATCAACAAGGCTCTTCCAACGCCACAGATTTCGGGGATGGGGGTAGGTACTCAGGATATGACCCTCGTCAGTCTACCCATTCAGAAGCTTGCGTCGAGTTGCTATGGAACTGTTCGGCCAGACCGGGCAATGAGCCTGGAGCCTCTGGAACTGCGATTCTGGCCGGATCTACGCGAGTTTACCATGGCATGCCCTACACAATGTGGCGACGCTATTCTCCCCAACAACAAGAGCAACACAGCAGATGCTGGTGATTGGTATGGCTTCCGATATTATGTAAGCACACATAGGGTCGAGTTTACTCACCTATCCAGGGAAGAGACCCTGGAGACGGGGCTCGCCGGTAAGGATCCGCTAACAGGCCTATCAGGGGCGGTGGTTCGCCTCTGGATCGTGAGGGAGGGGGAGGAGGGCAACTCGGAGAGGAAGAGACACCACGAGTGGAAGAACTTATGTCTGGACACGAGATTTGACGAGCCGGAAACAAGAAAGGCATGGAAGGTCTGGCAACTGACGCGGACTAGGTTTGAGAATCCAGTTCGTGTTGAGCCTGTCATGCTGTATTCCCCAACGGGGTGAGGTGTTATTTTGCAGAAATGAAGTTGATGTCGATGAGAATAAGAGAGGATGAGGTAAGGCACATGTGACCTTTTGTCAACATATATCTAACCAATATACCCAATTGGCTACCTAAGAGCAAAGTAATAATAATGGTAAGATGAGGGTCCTAATAGACTTTGTTATAGAGTGGATACGTACGGCAATCTCGTCATCAATGGCCTCAAGTATGTCAGTCATCTCCACCTTTTTTTTGGTTATTAAACGGCAACCAACCTCGGACAATGGCCAACTATTCTTATTCTGGAGCGGCCAAAGATACCTTTTTGACGAGCGCTTATTAATCTCCCATAGTCGGGGTCAGGGTCGAAATAGCCTCTCGGAGTTTGCGGGAATATCGTCAAACTTGCTGTCATTCCTTCCCTAGCTCTCATCTCATCCTACTCTGACGTGAGAGACCGAATTAGCAAGAGGAGACGTTTGCTCGGAGCTGTCGGTTAGAGATGACATAGAACTGGCTATAAACTGAATAGGTTACAACGTACTTGCGTACAACCAACTTACCTCGACAACAACACCCACACCGTCAACATGACCCTCAAAGACGACGTCCTCCTCGTCTACCTCCCTAGCCCGGCGCCTGAGCACTTCCTCGCGCAGGCCCGCGAGCGCTTCCCCGAGCTCCAGGTCCGCTGGTTCGAGGCCCCCATCGTCAACTTCCAGCTCCTCCCTCCTGACCACCTCCCCAACGAGGCCTGGGAGGGTGTCACCATGCTGTGCATCTACCACCAGCCTGACCCGGCCAAGGTGCCGCGGGCGCGCTTCTTCCAGGCCGCCTCGGCCGGGCTCGACATGTGGGCAGGGTATTCCAAGTTTCGGGACCCCGAGGTTCAGTTTGCTAATGCTAGCGGGTGCCAGCCGTAAGTAGATGCTTCTGTCTGTTTGTTGAAGCTATCTGTGTTGACCTTCTGTGTAGGCCTCAGATCGCCGAGTGGGTTATAGGGGCGTACCTATCTCACCAGCATCACTTCCACGCCTATGCTGAACAGCAGAAGCAGCAGCTCTGGCGACCTAGGCTTGAGCTCGGCGTGCAAGTGTCGACAGGCCGTCGCATGTAAGCCAGCACCCTTCCGTAGCCCGTAATCCACCAGCTAACAAGGAACTCAGGGGTATTCTTGGCTACGGAGGTATTGGGAGACAGTGCGCCCGGCTTGGACAGGCATTGGGCATGGAGGTGTACGCTTACACTCTCCGCGAACGTCTGACGGCCGAGTCCCGGCGCGATGAGACGTATTGCGTCCCCGGCACCGGCGACCCTGAAGGCGTTATCCCGTCCAAGTGGTTCTCGGGCGGTTCCAGCCAAGATGTCGACCACTTCCTGGAGCAGGATCTTGATCTCTTGGTAGTATCTCTACCACTCGGCGACGCAACAAGAGGTCTTCTCGGCGCAGAGCAGTTCAAGGTTCTCGACAAGAACCACGGCAAGACGTTTGTATGCAACATTGCCCGAGGCCCAATCATCGACACTGACGCCCTGGTTCACGCCCTCGAGAACGGCCTCATCCAGGGCGCTGCCGTGGACGTCACTGACCCAGAACCGTTGCCAGAGGGACACCCCCTCTGGAAGGCGCCCAACTTCTTCCTCACTCCTCACATCTCGTGGCAGTCGTCCAAGTATTGGGATAACCTCTCTGACCTCCTTCTGGAGAATCTGGACCGCCTAGCGACTGGGCGGCCGCTACTGAATGTGGAGAAAAGGAGGCTGAATTAGGGGGTAGTAAAGATGCATTATATACTTCATGATACTCTACATAAATGTACACGGCTGTGAAAACGCTTGGTACATACCTGGTTCAGAACAAATGCAAAAATAGTGAGTTGGGACGAGTATCCAAATACCGTCATACCTCAATACGACAGCCATTACACCAACTCTTGTGATATATCAGTCATGTTACATTAGATTCCTCCGATCGTTCCTCCTCAGGCTTGAGGCTCTTGACCACTCCCCCGCTGACTTCCTCAGTCTGTTGCCTAGGCTGATGCTAGCAGCTGATAGCCCCTGTATTCGTGTGGGTATGGCTGGCTCGACTCTATCCCACTCACGAACAACCTTTTCTTCATCGTCGCTATCGCCGAGCGCTGGAGCCGGCAACATGGGAAGATGCCTCGGCCCCTTGAAGACGGCTCCACGGAGAGCCGCCCAGGATTCAACCTGACCATCGTCTGCCTCCTCGACGCAGTTGCACTCATCGCCTGCCGGACACTGCGTCTCGCCAGCAGCATGCCATTCCGCCAGACATGCCTCGTGGCTTGCACATCCACAGGCCAAACACGGCGGGAAGAGGGCATCCACGGGCTCGAGACAGTAGACGCATATAAGCTGGCTCTGGGTCCGATGACAGCGCTCGCATGTGCCCACCGCACCGCCAACCTTGGAGTCGGTAGACGTGTAACGAACGGGTTCGAGCTGAATCTCGTGAAGACGGCATACACCCGTCACGTCAAGCCCACGGCCAGACGCGAGCAGGGCCTGAAGCTGATCCTTCTTACCCATCACAATAGGAGGTGAGTTGGCATGGTTGATAGGTCCATTTCCGCTCACCCCATCATGAGCAGAATCGGGGTAGTTGCCGTCCATGTGCCCACCAGTCACGTCGTCCTTGAGCGCGTTGAATTTCATAATCTCGAGTCTGGCAAGGGGTTGGTTCCACATCTGCAGCATTTCAGCGTATGCGTAGCGGTAATGAGCGTATACGTCAGCTCGGCTGGATTCAAGGAGGGGCGTGCTGAGCCAGCCGTCATCGTCGAATATTGTTTGATCCTCCATCGACACTGAGATCTTTGTAGGAACCAGCGGTAGTAGCTCGTCCTTGCGGTACTCGTCATCATCAAGAGACGTTCTGCCCCCGCTTGAATCCATGGCCGTCGATGCGCTCCATGTCACATTTCCAGGAGCCAGACTGCTGAGGATCGTCTCTGCCGGGCTTGGCTTCTTCTTCCCATGACTTGGCGGGGACGATGAGCTCACGCCAGCGAAAGAACGAGGCAGGTTGGCTGCAAAGGCTGATGCTAATCCAGAGTTTGCGCGATTCAGGAAGCGTGTGTTTGGGGATGTTGACACACTTGGTGGCGGCTCAAGGTCCCCAAGATAGTCCTTGAACTTATTGGGCGGTGTTTCTCCGCAGGAGTACGAGTTGGACGCTGGATCGCCGCTCCAAAGACCATCGTCAGATGCTTGCGATCCCGCATAATTGACCGGAGTATGGATAGTCATGGGCGTCGTGATGGCAGAGTTGGTATAGCTGCGGCTGTTGATGTTCCAGAGTGAAGCATCCGTCGGGAAGTAGTCGAGAGAAAACGCTGGCGCCTTGAGAGGAAGAGGAGTTTCCGGCTGAGCTAGCTGCGATTCAAAGTAGGCTACGCTGTCCCGGGCTGAAGACTCGCTGAATATGCAAGAAAGCATGGCCAGCATCTGGACATCGGCAATCCTCTCAAAGTAGAAGAACAGGTCCATGATGAAGTCTCTAGCCAGGGGGTGCATGCCCCATTTCACCCTGCCCGACAGAGTCCCGTTGCCTTTATCTACGACCGACTCCAGAGGAAGAGCGTCTTCGTTACACCTCGAGACCACATCGTGAGCGATCACCAGGATGGAGTCGCGCCTCTGGTTGTGGGAAAGCAGTTCAAGCGGGACCCCCTTATTCAGTAGCAGAGCCAGATACCGCCATACATCAACCAGATCCCTGGCCCCGTACTTTTCAGCTACATGGGCATTGTGCTCGCAGACGTCGGCTCCGTCGCCAAATATGGCATACTCGCGAGCAAACTCTTCCTTGGACGGCAGCGTTGCTCGGAGATCGTGTATCGATATCAGGTTCTTTGGCCGACCAGGTCTTCGACGGCTGGTGCCGGTGCCAGTGCCGGTACCAACGCCAGTGCCTCCGCCGCTGGAGCGTATTGACCGATCCTCACTCCAAGTCTTTCTAAACTGGCGACTGGGGTGATACCAGAGGTTGATCTTGTGCATCGATGTTGATTCCGAATCGCTCGAAGATGAAGATGACGAGGAAGAACCGGAAGCAGACGAATCCGAGTCACCGCTCGATATGGACGCGTCCTCTGCCATGAATTTTTGTCGGGGTCCCAGATCGTGGGCGATCTTACCAAAGCCCGCGAAGAAGGGTTCCCCTTTAGGACGTTCCCTGTACGCATCCATGGTGGTGGTAAACAATGCTCTCGCCTTTTCCTCCTTTGAGGGGAAGAAGCAGACCAACCGCCCGTTGTGCGAGAACCTAGCACCGCACGTTCTAGGGGTCGGTGGCACAATAGTCCTGTTGGGAGGCGCAAGTGCAGTGTCTATCTCTGCATGCGGTGGAAGCTCCTGTGACATGGATGCCGAACCCCCAGCTGGTATGTCTTCGTCTGACTCGCTTGAGCTCTCGTCGGCCAATCCGTCGAGGTCGTCATCAAGATCTCGAACATTCTTGAAAAAGGTGGTGCTGCTTTCGAGGTCGACTTCTCCGAGAAGATATGTAAATGCCACTTCGAGGCAGTTTTTCTTTCTTTGCAGGAATCGATCCGCCAGCTGATGAATCTCGCGATCAATCTTCTTGTGAGTTGCCGCTGGCATAAAGGATGACCTCTCGACGTAGAACTTTGGCGCTCTGGCCTTGGGATAGCCAACCGGGATGTCGATTCTGACCTTGATAAAGATGGTCTCCCCGTCTATTCCCCACGGGCCGTTCAACGAGGCGTTGAGGGATAGATTGTCCATATCGATATTCTCCCATTTCACCTTGGGAAGCTGTGTGCTGACTCGCAAGAGCTCTTCCTGAATAGTATCCGGCTCAGCCCATTCGTCATCGGGATATCCATGACCAAAGATGCCTGAGTCCTTTGACATGTGCCGTTTTGCGCCAGCCGAGACTTTTCTCTTGGTCATGGCAATGCCCTTCATCCAACCAATCTGCGACTGGCTGCGGTCGAGGGTCCTCCCAGAAGTGACCTTGGCCTTCATCGAGGGGCCTCGCCATGCCATGCCGACGCGATGGTTCTGGTTCGCGCCTGATCGCATACCCAGAGTCAGGGCGCTCTGTCTGTAGTTGCTACTGCCGTTAGGTCGATGATCACTCATAGTGGCAGTCTTGCGGTCGCGATCCGTGCTATCATCGACGGTGCGGAAAGTCTTGTAGGTGGCGCCTTTGCGAGTGAGACTGATACCCGGTGCTGCAGGCATTCCTCGAGTGTGACCAATGGTGGTTAGGGTTTGAGTGTCAATACATTGTAGTTTGAGCTCATTGTCAGTGCCCCAGGTGACGAGCTGGAACTCGCGATCATCCATCCCGCCTTCGGTGACACCACCGCGACAGCGCCAAAGGAACTCCTTTGCCTTGTGGTCTCCGTGACCCGGCCAGACGTCCACCGGACTAGACGTCACATCGGATCCTTTTTCAAACCGGGTGCTATAGAGGTACAAGTCGCCAGGCTCATTTTGGGGAATGGCAACAACGCCTTGTCCGAAGGGCGTGTGCCGAGCTCTCCATACAGGGAAACCAGTTTCAATAGTGTGTTCAAGAGGATCATCAGCGTTGTAGTCCCAGAACTTGATCCTCTTGTCAATGGAGCATGACACAATCGCACTTGGACGATTTCGGTTCCAGTCCAGGCCGTAAATCTTTGACTTGTGAGCCTTGATAGATTTGAGAGGTTCAGATGAGCGGCGCTCATCCCAGATGTGAAGCCATCGATCATGGGCTGACGCAAGAATATGAGAAGCTTGGCGACAGTATTTGACCTGGGATGCGCCGGCAGTCCAGTCGCAAAAGGTGAGAACTGGCTGACGGGGCCGTCGAAGATCCCAAGCGTGGATGTATCCGTCTACTGAGCAGGTTGAAAGGAGATCAGGATGATGAGCAGACCAGTTGACATCGGTGATTGCACGGCTGTGGCCTTGGAGTGAGTGTTCAATGGCTCCGGAGCTTGAATCTTCTCTACGGTTAAGATTCCACACGAGAGCGCGGTGGTTGGCGGCTGAGACGATCCAATAGTCTCGGGCCGCAAAGGGTGACCATTGAACGTCAACCACCAGCCAGGGGAGGCCATGTGTCCGTAGACGACGCGGGGGACTATACGGCGAATCCAAGTCTATGATGGCCAGTCCATCGGGTCTACGAATGTCAGTCAGGGTCGTCCAGTACAGGTCTGTCATGCAACCTACGAGGCTAGGGCGACATCGCGGCCAGCCGGGGAGATGGTGGCTGAGCCGACCAGGCCGTCAACGTGGATGGTACCATCGGCCTCAAAGGTTTCACTGTCGTAAGCCGACTTGATGATTTTGCCCTTCTTTGGGGGATCGGTGAGCTGGTCGAACGAGGGCATGGTGGTGGTCGGTGGCTGGATGAAGAAGCTATCACGACATTCCTCATGCCAGGGCTCACGGGAAGGGGTGGTGCTCTGATCAAGGGCGCAGCGCCATTAAACGGCTGCAGACCATCTCATTGTCTGGAATAGACCCCCCTGTAGCAGTGACCGGTCCGTAATGGCGATTGTCTGGCGAGTATTGATGAATAGGTCACGATGGTTGGTGAGTGAGGCTCGCTCGCGTCTCTAAACCCCCGGGTACTAACAGGGCTGTACTACCTTCCTTGATACCCCTGCAACCTTATTAAGCGCGACTGGCCCGGGCTGGTCATTGCATGTACCTCCCCGCCATCATGGCACTCGACGGAACCTTCCGTCACCAGGCGCACGTCGGGTGCCTTATCGGGCGCATGGCATGCCGTGGACGTGGACGGTGTTTGTCGCTGTGTGAGTGATACAAATGGCATCTCTTCATTTCCTGCTTAACAGTTGTTGATCTTGTCACCCGACTCTTGCAGTAAATAGACCCTGGGCCTTGTTTTCAGGCCCTCCCTCTCTAAGCTATTTATTCTATAACTTTTGGAACATCTTACCCGAGGCTCTTCTCCCCTTGCCTTCCAATCTTGCCCCTCGACGATACTTATCCGCCCCCCTCGTGCCTCTCTGTCTGCCCCGCCTCGTTCCAAGGGTTCAGACTCCAAGACTGTACCATCAACCCTTCACCGTCAAAACACGTCCCGACACACCGACGCCAGACCTGCGCGTATTCCGACTTCTATACACTACTACACCGTCCTCTCTCTGCCGGTCTATACCTCGGAAACCACACTCTAGACATCCAGATGGCTCTCCCCAAGCGCATTGTCAAAGAGACGGAACGGCTCATGGCCGAGCCGTAGGTCATCCCCCAAGGATCTCGCGCTGCGACATGCATGTCATTCATTTTTAACACCAGCCGCGATGTAGTGTTCCAGGAATCAGCGCCGTTCCCCACGAGGACAACCTGCGATACTTTGACGTCGAGATCCACGGTCCTGCCCAGTCGCCATACGAAGGTGCGCTCCCTTGTTCTTGTTGCCTCGCAAAGTCTCTAGCTAACCACCCCAAGGCGGCATCTTCAAGCTCGAGCTCTTCCTACCCGACGACTACCCCATGACTCCTCCCAAGATTCGTTTCCTCACAAAGATCTTCCACCCCAACGTTGACAAGCTCGGCCGCATCTGCCTCGATGTCTTGAAGAGTGCGTGGAATAACCCTCTCTTGAAGCAGCCAAGCTGACAAATGTCGTAGATAACTGGTCTCCCGCCCTCCAGATTCGAACGATCCTGCTCTCGATCCAGGCCCTCCTGGGTGCCCCGAACCCCGACGACCCCCTCGCCGCCGACGTTGCCAAGAGCTGGAAGGAGGATGAGCAGGCCGCCATCGCAACGGCCAAGGAGTGGACCGCAAAGTACGCGCAACCCTGAAGACAAAGAAACCAAAGAAATCCATACAATTGCAAAAGAACCAGACTCGAAACCGCCATTTGGGAAAGAGGTATTTCGGAGCACAAGTGTTGGGAGTTTCGGGGCCGGCTGGTGTATCTCGTTGTAGAGAGCATTCTTGATCTTGGTGCGAGGAACAATGGGCACTTGCAGGTTTGAGCTTGGTGTTGTCTTATAGACCCAAGAGACTTGTTTCATCCGACACCATTGGTCAATCTTTTGGCCGTAATCAGGAACAGCCGCCTGCGTTGACCTTTGGTCACGTTGCTATAAAGTGTGCCGTGAGCTACCTAGAAGCTCTTCGAAATTGCTGACGGAAACTTTGTTGACACTTCAGATGTGACGAAATTTAGCAACTCGACGCTCACGATGACACAAAACTATCAAGGTGTTTGTTGAGTGTCGCCTGAAAAAAGGCCGTTTTATTGTTGAGATTCAAGTGAATAAATACACTGTCTTCTTCCTCTTGCCTCTTTCCCCCCTTCTTTTCCCCTTTCTTTTCCCCTTTCTCTTCACCTTTCTCTTCCCCTTTCTCTTCCTCTCCTCCCCTTCCGCCCTTCCCCTAACACATACTTCAAACAGTTATTCATCTCAATAATCGACACCTCACTCTCCTTACCCACCTCTTTGATACCCAACGATCACCCTATCCTTCAAGAAGAGAGCCGCCACCATGTTGAACCCTCCCTACTACGAACCTGAGATCCAGGGGCACGCAACTCTTGAATTGGTCAACCCAAGCGTCTACCAGCGGATTGGAAACTCTTTTACTGGCATGGAGCTGTTTGTCTTGGCCCTTCAGTGTATCATGGCCAACCCCACTCCGCACATCGTCCCCAGCGTTGATGTTGTCTCTCGCCGCAGAAGAAGGGGGCAGGACCACCTTGGGCCGATCGTTCGCTTACCATCGAGTTTTCTGCCCCTGATGGTGATGTATGTTCCCAGTTTTCTGGATCTGAGCAGTTGAGATCCTTAAATAACAGCTTGACAAATAGGGGTATCTCAACCTCGTCTTCTCGGACGTCATCTCTGCTGTCATCACACATCACCAGGTCGCCAACATAGTCGCTGACTTGGCCGATCTGCTATCGTTCATCACTCCAGATCTCTGGCAAACCCTCGACGATCTTGACCGTTATAGGGTGATCCTCTTGGCCATACCGCCATCTCTAGTCGAGAAACATGGATTACACAAACCGGGCGCTTTGACTCTCTCTGCCAAAGCAACCCCCAATGCTAGGTTGAGGCGCATACGCTCCCGCGATTGACGCGAGCTTGAGAGTATCCTCGAAGGCCGTGCAGCAATGAGAAACGATGTTGACTTTGTATAGGCAGCTTGCTCACAGAAGGTCAGTCATCCGTTTCCATGCTTAGCCAACCTTTGGTGGATCGCAATTCACCTTTACTAGATGCAGAAGAACTTAAATCCACTCTAATTGTTGGGACTCGACATTGGCCGCTTCGATATACCCATGTTCCTCAAGATGACTCTATCACGCCTAATATAGCTACAAGCAGCAGCAGCACCCACTTTGTGATGCCGTAACCCAGCCCCCCGTTCATTCAAGAAGCCACCTCAGCCCTTCTACCATCCTCTTCTCAGCAGCCAATGACTGGGTCAGATGAGGAGCTTTCAACCAAAACGTATGAGGCCAGCCCATCTCGACCTGCACTTGAGCTTCAATGCCTTCCTTCCTCAAAAGAATGGCATAGCAGAGTCCGTCTGAATAGATTGTATCGTTTGAGGCGAGCTGGATCCAAGTCCGAGGGTGGCCGTCCAGTTCGATCTTCGTGGCTTCCATGGGAAGCTTGTCGAGGCCATCCCTTGGAGTATCTCGCTGCAGGTATCCGTTCAGGGATGTGATGAATGTCGGAGAGACGCTGGTATGGTATTTCTGCAACGATTCCGGGATGAACTCAGAACCGCTGGGTCCATCTGCCGTGACGGGACATCTCAGTAGCAGCCCATGTATGGATCCCTTTGGTGCGGCTTGGGTTACTGCGGCTGCCATCTGTCCACCACTCGAACTTCCCACGACGATCGTCCTTGTTGTTTGGTTTCCAAATGCTTTGAAGCCATCCATACAGTCCGATAAACATGTGCTGGCAGGGGAAGAGGGTAGAAGACGATAGCCGATAGAGTACAAGCGCACTCTTCCCGTGCCACTCTTAACCAGGCGGCGACAGGAAAGCTCCTCGCTATCAGCTTCGCCAACCTTCAAGCCTCCTCCGTGATAATATATGATGACAACATCAGGGTCAGATGACTGATCGTTTGCCAATTCCAGTTGATGAATAGGAATAGGAAACCCATCCAGAGAGGAGGGGATTGTAAACTCCTTCTTAACGACACCCTGGGAAAGTTCATAATCTCTGGCTCCAGGAGCCATCATTCGTGCATTTAATTCGCGACATTCCTGGGCATAGACGGGTTGCCTCTCCAAAATAGAGTTGAATACTCGCGGAGGTCCTTTTTGCCTCACCTCCTCTTCATGCTCCAGCCAGGCGGGGTCGAGTGGAGGCGCCGTCTCAAAGACATACTTTTCGAGCTCAGGTACGGAAAAGGTCATGATAAGGCTTGTGGTTGTGTTCGTATTTTGAGGGTATACTTCTGTAGTTTAAGTTTAAGAAGGCTAGGTAAATGTACGTCGGGAGGTTAAAGTACCGGGTAAAGATAAGAGTGGCCACACGTGACAATGGGCTATGCCAATAGCTTCGTGAGGATTCTATATGTGCTTGATGTAATGACTCTACTTGAATCGCCAAAATGGTATTTCTTTGATTCTGTATCGGGTAAGATGTTACATCAAAGACTATCACCAACCTTGGCCTGTATGTAACATCCCTGGTGTTGTTACATGGCCAAACGTCTCACACAAATTTTGTTCAACTTAAGACCAACTGCAACACAATGACAGCTCACCAGTCTTGATGGAACAGCAATACGTGCTACCAAGAGGTCCATGACTGTTACATACGATCCAACCATCAACCTCATAACTTGTTGCCATGTTTTCTCATGAGATATAGGGTATGTCAAGGAGTCTCATCAAATCAGACCCCAGGATTGTCAGGATGGACTTGACAAACCTTTTATAGAGAACGCATAGTATCTCACTCACAAGATTATATATTCTTTTGTTAGAATGAGACTCTAAGATCACCAGTTTGATATCATCAATGTTGAGAAGTGGTGGAACCTGCGTATTGTTTATCAGATCTACACTCGGCCGAGCGGAGGCTGACACTCGGGTTTCCGAACGGCGAACGATGTTGAGAAAGTCCCCCTATCAATGCAAAGATGAGGCAGATGGCTACTTTCGGCTCGACAAATAAGATCACGGATTACTAGGGAGCCAATTAATGAACATGGACACGAGTTGACATCTTAAACTTGTAACGGGAATCATGTTATAGCATTGTCCGCCCTCGTTGCCTTGGGCTCCCATAACCACATAAGTGGAACGGGCCCAATAATGAAGCAAGTTGCATAAAGCACACAGGAAATGTTGTAGGTGGTTGGGTATGAGGAAAATCTGGGTTCTGCCTCGGGTTCTCGTATCTACAATGCTAGAGTACACAACGCAAAGCCGGGATCCGGAATGCGTAATTCGATTAAACCATGGCCAGGTCACCGAACTTCTCCTGTAGCGGGGGTCAGAGCTGTCACACGTCTTAGATTCCGGAGTACGCACCTTGTAACCCGGCACCATCCATCGGCCCTTGGAAACGAGCTGAGCGGTCTTCTCGTCGATCGACTTCTCGGCGGCGGCAACCTCGTCCTACAAAGTGTGAAAATCCGATTAATTACCCCCAAATCCGCGATACGTACGACAGTGAGATCCTCGAATGGTCGGGCCTCCTCAATGTTCTTGAGGGTGGCGGCGAGGTCCTTGAGCTCGAGGTCAACGGCCTGCTTGGTGGCCTCGGCGTTCTTGACGGCCTCAGCCTCGAAGGCATCAATGGCCTTCAGCTGCCGGCTGACATCGTAGGTGACGGGGGTGAAGGCGTTGAATCGCTTCTCGATCTCGTCGATGATGGCCTGGTTCTTGAGGACGGATCGGTACTGGGCGAAGTCGACGGTGGTGGGCTGCTCCTGGAGCTGCTGGACCTTGCGGCGGACGTCCTCGTTGCGCTTCTTGAAGGCCTGGAGGGAGGCGACGGTCTGGCCACGGAGACCGAGGGAGCTGGTGACCTTGGTCCAGTCAAGCTTGAGAGCTGCGCTTCGCTGTCGGAGGAGGAGAAAATTAGCTCACGGGTTCCGAGGGTGAGCGGACGCGTGCCCAGGGGCCGGGGGGGGAATTGACGGCATCTACCATCAGTCGCACGCGCCAATTGATGAATTGAACTTACAGTCGCCATTTTGAACGAGGGTTGCGATGTCGAGGGACAGACAGGATGATCTTGATGGATGTTGATTGACTTTGCCGAACTTCGCCAGGGAACTACCGGGCGCTAACACATCACGTGATGTACCTCTTCAATCCGGCGAGCGGCGGCTTCGGAACCCCTCAATGACGACCAGCGGAAGGGTTGGGATCCCTGGAACGGAACTGGGGGAAATGCTTGGCTAAATGAAGAGGCAACATCGAGTTTCAGTGTAACTCGAAAAGTTATTGAAGAATTGTCTAGAAATCGCATGCTGGAACTTCTGATATAAAGCAACAGCCTACAAGGACGAACTTATGCAAGTTGTTACATAAACATCACCAAGTCACAGCTCGAAAACAATTCTTGATGGATTGAGGGTGTGATTCCTCTTCAATTGATTCCTTTGTTTGGCATCAAATCCCTTTTCGCGGGGTACAATTCACCCAGAACTAATACAGAGCCCAGCGTGTGTGTCCCGTGCTCAAGCTTTTGTGGAAGATCAGTCCAGCCAGCCCTCAGCCCTAGATACTTAGAGCCATGATGGAGTTGACAATATCATTGTCGTTTTCCTTCAATGCCTTAATTGCCTTATTGCGACTGACACTGGCTTGGGTCATGACAAGCTCAATGTCCTTATCCTCCAAGCCTGTGGCGTCAACCTCCTCGTCGTCATCCTCGTCGTCATCGTCATCATCATCATCGTCGTCATCCTTCTTGGCCTCGGCGGACTCGACAGCCTTGCTAGGCTCGCCGTGGTTGTGGCCGGCGTGGTCAGCCTCGGCGTTGGCGCTGGCAAGCTGAGCGGCAGCGGCTTGTTGGGCGGCAGCGTTCACATCCTCGATCTTGGCCTCACCGAAGACACTGTGACAAAAAGTTAGACACAGAAGCTGTGCGCAACAACCGCGGCGACTCACATGTAGGTGTTGCTGTTGGGAGACTTGTAGACCTCGGGGTTGTTGATAACGAAGAGGATCTGGAGCACGTGGTTTAGCATGATCCCTCATTTACCCCTCCATGACCCTCGCTCGGCCGGGAAAGATGCCTCTCTACTCACGTTCTTGGGGCGGCGGAGAGTGACACGGGTGATGCCAGGGATGCGGGTAAGGTGCAGCTTCTCGAGGGCCTTGCGAGCCTTCTTCTCGTTGCGGTTGTGGATCACGGCAGTAGAGCCGGCGGGCAGCTGACCCTCGCCGACCTCCTCAGCCTCGGAGTCGTCGCTGCTGTCATCGTGCTCCTCGACAACAGTCTTCTTGGGCTCCTCGTCGGGAAGCTCTTCAACGCGGGGGTTCGACATTTTGGCGGCTGGTGCGGGCGTAGATGTTAGTGACTCGTCCTCGTCAATTGCTCAGAGGGGATTTTTGTGAGCAGAAATTTGTTACCACGGTCGAAATTGACGAAACTGTGGTCCAAAGAACGAAATCAACCACGGCTGTGAACTTACTTGTTTGCTGGTCCCAGTTACGTCTGTTGGCTGGCCGGTCTCTCACGTCGTCGTTTGTGATGAGAATATCGCACAGTGATAATTCTAGGGCTTGGTGGGCAGGTGGGAACTAACTGCATTAGGTAATCAGGTTTTTCGCAGCACTCGCTCGTCAAACATGACGACGATTTTGGGGGGGATATCAACACTGGGAGACTGGCAGACTGCGGGCGATTAATTGCACAGAGAGGAACCATGATGGGGTATTCATAAGCTTTTTATTTTTGGCTACACTTCACAATGATCCATAGTCTTTTTTTGAATGCTCCTCATGCTGTGAATTCATTTGATCTCAGAATTTCCGTATTGACTCCGTTCATCATGACGATGAAATGTGACATACAGCCTGCCAGAACGGAGCAAAAGAGAATCCAGCAGCCTCTACGCTGGTGTGATTTGTTTCCTGCCCAGTTCCGTGCCTTTCGATCTAAACCCGACCTAGCACCTCCGTGACTCCAGCTTTAATGACCCATTTATGCGGAGGCCTTGACCTTGGCCAGAGCCTTGCGCTCCTCGAATCGTCGCTGCTTCTTGAGTCGGAGAACCTTGAAGCGGTCGAAGTCGGTGAGACCCTTCCTCCGCTCAATCTGATCCCGCTTCTTGGCCCAGTTGGTCTGCTCCCACTTGGAGTCGATCTCGGCCTTCTCCCAGGCCTTTCGGACGGTGCCGCTTCGGGAGCCGCGGTTGAGACCCTCGATGATAAGGGAAGAGAGGAGGACCTTGCTGAGGGGAACGGCTTGTCGGGGAACGGCGAGCTCGGGCTTGGCGGAAGGACCGTCGACGAGAACCTGTTGTGCGGGTCAATATCGTGTGCTGAGGAAGCCGGTGCAGGTAAAACCTACTCGCTTGTGGTCGATGATCTCGACGATCGTGGCCAGGCGGCCCGCGAAGGGGTGGTCGCCGTTGATGACAACGACACGGCCGACCTCGACGAGGCGCCAGTTCGAACCCTCAATGACTGCGTCGCCCATTGTGACGGTGATCTGTGCAGCAAGTCGATTAGTCGCAAGATTCAAAAGTCGCGCGCAGTGATTGCTCGAATGTAACTGCGATCGTAGGGGTCGGTGTTCATACCAGTTGTCGATTATGCTGTCCCGTTAGTTGGTTGTTTTCTGGAGCCTCGCGGACCTTGAAATCGCTAAGGACTTTTTGAGGGTTGACTCGGCTATCACACATGTGCGGGCAGAAAATCATCCTGTGCCCTAACCAAAATTTCCGGGCCTACTTTTCGCCGAGATCCGCCCCCCGACGCGACTCAGGGGTGTGTGCACGGATAAGTCTCGGCTGGGAGCTTCAAAAGAAAATTTCTGACAACTTCAGCTTCTCCTGCTGCACACTTCTTTGGTTGAAGAAGTCATACCATCTCGCACGCATCAAGGTAAGCCAACCCATTTTTCTTTGACCCCTTTCCTTGTACTAGGATGAGGTAATTTGCGATTGATTCTGTCCGATGGCACTCTCGCCGGAGTCGCTATATCGGGTGGCAAGCTGATATTCAATTTCTTACATATTCTGAGAAACATTTCTTCTATCAATTGTTCTTGCGCTTCTGTTGATGCACAGGATGCTAACAATGATGAACAGTGATGCACCAAACCCCCGTTTGGCTAGTGTTCCTACTCGATTGCCATTCCCGTACCCGTTTGCCGTCCTTGATGCCTTGACCATTGGTTTTGGCCACCTGTGGTCCGATATCGCGATTGGATGCATGCATACATGTCATTAAAACATGGAAAGAAATAGTTTTATGCCAGAATTGATCATTAATTCATCTCTTCAACTTGCTCAACTGTCACCGCCATGTGATGTCGTGCCTCACGCCTTGCCCTTTCTCTTGAGCTCCTCCTCTTCCTCTGCTTGGAGCTGGCCGTCAATCTTAGCGCCCCTGGAGGGCTCATTGCCATGCGCTCGGGCCTTGATTCAGATTAGTATTCGGAGTGGGTGATTCATGCTGGGTAGGGGTTACGTACAGGCAGAGTAGGATCCTTCTTCAGCCTTTGTGTCTCGATGTCATCATCGGGCTCGTCTCTGTTCTGTTGCTGCTCAGTTGTTGATCTGATCATGATTGATAGAGTGTCAACAAACCTCCTCTGCCGCCAATCGGTTGGCGATTGATCGCTCATCCTCTTCAATATTGTGAGTGCTTGACGTGGAACCTGGCTGTTTGCTTTGTCTTACTGGAATCCAGGCTGAGATGGGAGTTCTCAACTCCTTCGTTGAATCGCTCGTGGGTGTTTCTCTCAGACTCGGGGACATTCCTCTGGTCACCAGCCTCGTAGACGCCACGGTTACCAACGTTTGAGTATCCAGACATGATGGGGGGTTGGTTATGTGTAAAATATTTAATTGAAGTATGAAGAGTGATGTTGTATGAAACGAATTGCTATTCAGATCGACGGCCTTTTGTAGTCACTTAGACGATAAGTTGCTATGGTCATGTTCTCCACAACCTGACTTCATAGAAGACGTCATTATATGGTGCTTGGTGAAAACAGTGCGCCCATCAACACACATACGTCATGGAATGGAATGGAATGATTTGGTTTGTTTGTTTGACCTTGATGATTTTGCGTTGTTGGCTATCCTCTGGCGCGCTCTAGCAAGACTGTAGGGTTGCTTGGAGGCGGCATAGCAAACAATGCCCTGGGCTAAGCAGGATGCTACGTGAAGTGAAGGTAATCCAAGCAAGATCTGGTCACTTCTGAATGGAGACCTGTGATATATAATACGAAATGTTTGGCTTGAAAATTTCAAGGGCCAGCCTTTACTGTTCTGGTTTACGCTTTCATCGGTTTGCCATGCATGGTAGATCAACCATCTGTGGAGGCTTCGTCAGCCACCCGATGGCCAAGGTCTTGCTGTCGTTTTAATGGCTTCTCAAGGACTTTAAAAGAGAGACATGAATACCACAATAACTCGACAGGAGTATGAAGGGGGGAATCCTGGGATCGTTCTCGTCTGCTCGTTGCCTAAGGCATGTTGGTCTTCAGAGTGACAATGTATCTATGAAAGCCATTGTCAGCACCAACCCCGGTACGGCAATCTCACATGCTCGGAGCAGGGGATATCGTGGCTGGATTAGAAAATCTCCGAAGCTTAGACATAAATTCTGTCAGTGTTTATCTCACGAGCAACCGATGTTTGGTTGTTAGGTCTGGATTGTTTGGTGTTCCAGTTTGGCTTCCAATGGAAGATGGCGGGTGTTGGTGGACGGTCCCGGAGCACGGGCCACCCGGAACGCCGAGCCATTAAGTCATCATCCGGCGTGACAGGCAGCTTCACGAAGCTATGCCAAATCGGAGCTCCGACATCAACCTCTCTCAGTAAAAAGCACATCTTTGCATCTTTCCTTTGGGGCCAATTCCCCCTGACCGTCACCCATTTCGTTCTAAAAATTCATCCAACATGTTCCGTTTTGTAAGTCACTCACCCAAGGCCGCCAGCGCTCGCAATTCAATTGCTCATCAATCACGCAGCACAAGACGCTCGACATCGTCACAGTCTTTCACAAGGCCAGCTCTCCCGCCTCCGTGAGAGTCGCCAACCTTCTCAAGCAGGTCTCTGCCAATGCCACTGCCGGAGCTACCCTTGACCAGGCGAGCGAGACAAAGCCCGCACGTGAGCAGTTTGAGCTCAACGTCACCGAGGATCCTCCCACCGACGACCAGGTCAAGACGATCCTGGAGTATGTTGGAACTAGCGGCATCTCCAACATCATCAAGGGTGCAAACAACGAGAAAGATGCCCTAAAGAAGTTTAAGGAGAGCAGGGAGAACTTTCTCCGGCCAGTGGTATGTTGAGCCTGCATTTCTGATAGCTCTCGGCTAATAATTTTCGCAGGTCGTGGACTGGAACAATGGCAAGGCCATTGCTGGTGATAATGAGTCCGAGATCCTCAAGCTGCTGAACGCTAAGAAGTAACAACTTTTCTCTGTATCCATGTACAAAACACCGCCTCACTCCCCCTTTTGTAAATACCAAGTGCCTATCTGGAATACCAGACAGCAATATTTGACGATGAAAACTTGACCACCTTGTGACCATGGATGGATGATGATGAGGATGCTACACTAAAAATGGTTGAAGCAGTGAGTCAGCCCCCTTTTTTCGTCCGTGATAGGCTGTTTGAGCTGCAAGCAGGTATCCGGCCGGAGCACAATCACTGAAAAGATGAGAAGCTGATAAACACGCCGCCATTCTACAAAGAAATTCATGTGCGCCCCCGGATACATGAAGATGAGTTGACTACTTAATTGACTCAGCAGAGCCACGCGACAAAAAACGTCTTCACGAGATGAAACGACCTCGACTCCAAATGCCAAAGAACTACCTAACCCATGCAAACATATTTCATTTAGACGGAAGTGGCGGGAAGTGATGTTCGTGTGTGGCGGGAAACAGCAGCAAGCACCCTTGTCAGTCTTTCTTTTGAATGGTTGTGGTCCTTGTCTGCGATCCAATATCAACTCCCGCCCCCAGCTGCCTTGCCTGTTACCCTTGACCCGAGGCTCTTCTTCCGGCCTTTGCTTTCTGTTTTCCCTAGATTGTTTCTTTTCTTTTGGGGGGTTATTATCAAGGTGCACGTGTGCTTGGTTACGGTAGTCGGTCATTGTTCGCCAGTGCAAACTAGCATTCACCTTTTGCCGGCTGCCAGTGCTAGCTGCCAGTGTCGGTGACAGTGCCAACGACCGCCCGCTTCTGACGCTCGTTTTTACTCTGTTTGTTTTTGTTTCCCTGTGATCTACTTCTTCTTCTCCTCCTCCTCTTCTTCACCCTCATTTTTCGCACAAAAGTGAAGAGTTTTCGCCTGTTGTGATCAACCTTCATTTTTGGCGTCGCTTTCATCTGACGTCTTCGACTCTGCACAGGAAGGAGCGACCCTTACCTTGCACTCGCACTCGCATTCGCATCTTTCGGCTTCGAAGCTAAAGCGATTCCATCGTCTTCATCATCTCAGTCCGGTGCTGTGTCCTTTCGTTTCTAGAAGGTTAGCATCTCTCAAAGCACCCAGCCTCGCCTCACCCTTCGCCTAGCCATGGTGTTCGCTGCCTTCTGCTCGGAGCAGGCGACCCTTTGGCTCGGACTGACATGAAACTTCCCCTCACCCAAGAAAGGCCTATCGCTTCTGCTTCTTTTCTCTTCCAACAAGCGCTGACCACTCTTATCGATAGGGAGCACCATGGCTCACCCGCACATCCCCAACATGGAGGGATCACCGCCTCCGGGGCTGCCACCGCCCCCCAACGCCATCTTCTGCGAGCGGGTTTACGCCAGGGACCAGCCTCCCAACCTGCAGGCCGCGTTCACCGAATTCTACCCTAATGGCTTGCCAAACGTCTACAAGATGCTCCAAACACCTGGGGCGGAGGGTGTTCCCCAGACCTATGTCGAGGACTATCTTCCCTTGGGCTTCTATACCCAGCCACGACCTCACGCAAGAGCCATTTTCTCTACTCAAAATGGCCAGCGCCCATTTCGGCAGATGCAACACTTGCTCCCTCAGCGCCGAATTCATCTCTGGTCTAGGGACGAGATACAATCCGTGTGCAACTCTCTGCGAAAGCTCTACTGGGATCACATGAAAAGCATGCAGCAGCCATTTTGCTGGGACAACCTGTGGGAGTATTTTGATGCATTTGACTTGTATCACTATGGCGCCCTCAACCTTTGGAATGTCGTCAACCAACTTTTTGACGAGAACAAGACCATCTACGCCGATATCATCAAAGAGTTCGCCGTCCACATTGGTCGCTGGGCCGACGAGTGGCTTCATATCAAGAACAATGTGACGAAGCTCCTCATATGGAATGAAACCCAGGGGCCCCTCCTGCGCATTCTTAGCCCTGAAGACTGGACCGACATTGGTGACATCCCAGATGATGCAGTGCCAGTGCTCGCCAATGCTCTGAAGCACCGACGGAAGTTGATGCTTGAGCCTGGGAGCTCGACTCAAGACGTAAAGCCCAACCACTTGTCTTCGGCTTGCCTCCGCAACAGCCTTGAAAACTGGCTAGGTTTGTTTACTTGCCCAGGCTCTTGATTTGTTGCTAATACCTTCTTAGCTGGACAAAGAGTCTTCACACCTGCTGGCCTCCCTTCGCCTCCGGAAGTTAGGTCCCACCGTTGTTCACCTGCCTCGAAGGAAGCTCCTGCACCGGTTACTATGTACGAGGGTAACCACTACTATCTCCCACCGGGCATGGGTCGGTCTTCTAGTGCCGTTGAAAAACTCCAGCAGTCCGCCGCTGCGGCCGGGCCCGTCATTGCTCATGGTAGTAATAACACTATCGTGTCACAGCCTATGAGAAAGGCCAGCAGTGGTGCAAGTTCGCATACTCTGCAGATCTCGCCCGAAACCAGGAGCAAATCGACCGAGCCTATGCCTTCCTACGATCCCCTGCTCGCCGCCAAATCGGTTATGGAGTCAGATGCTGGGGCTGAAGGTATTCCCTCACATGCGCGGGACGGCGGCTCTCATCCCGGCGACAATGAAGATGACGAGTACTCGGAGTTTGCTGCACTCACCCCAACCAAGATCAGGCGCCGGGGACGTGACAACCCGCGATCCGCACAAGGAACCTCCAAGACTATAGTGACCGCATCATTGCCGGCATCGGCTGTCATGGGCTTCTCGGAGCTTGCTGGACCTTCGGAGCCTCCCAATGGCGGCCTCAGATCAATCGACCATGACACCAGACGCCCATCTGGTAGCCCTGGAGCTGCTTAGGACACAGCTCAGGCTATTTCAGCGCCTGCCAAGGAGGACCGAACTCCACGACCCAACAAGAACAAGAAGACAGAACTGCCGACGAGCCATGGCAAGGATCAGAAGAAGGGCCAACGATCCAACAAATCTGGTACTCGTTCGACCACTCAAGACTCGACTGGGGCACGGACATTGGTCAATGGCTATCCACAGAGATCTGGTTCCGGACCTCATGCAGCCGCTGGAGCAAATGGTAAACAGGGATACCAAGCTTCGACGCGTATGATCCATCCCCAAGCTTCTTCGGGCCTCGCATTCCACCCAACAGGAGCTTCCGTCGCCCATGGTCACCAACGCAGCTATTCTGGTTTCCAGCAACGCCCGGATGTCTTAACTGGCGTGGACTATCGGCATCAGATCCCGCCACACCAACCAGTCCAGCCCAAGGGTTTCGTGGCACATGGAGGCCGAGGTAACAGCATTTCTTCTCGTTTCGAGCAGAACGAGAACCAGTGGTCTCACCAACATCGCCCCGAGAACTTCAACACCGTTCCACTCACACCCAACCGTGGAGGTTATTACCGTGGGGGACCTCGTAGAGGAGGGAACCGACGTGGATCCAATAACCAGCGGAATGTGACAGCACCGGCTATCCAGCATCAGGTCGATCACGGATTCAACAACAAGAGACGTGATGGGACACCCTGGAACAACCCCCAATGGCGTCGACAAGGCTCGAACTTGACACAGGTCTGTCGCAACGCCGAGGGCCCCTTTGGTGCCGAGTATGTCCCATGCCCCTGCGAGACGTGCAACTCTCGGAACCGCAGCGTCCACATCAAAGTGGAGGTTGGCCAAGATTGTGCCGGGCTCGATCTAGTGATGCGGATCAAAGGTGGCCTTGGATCTCGGTACGGATTCGTTGAGGAGGTTTTTGTGATACCCTCGAAAGATCCGGGCCATTTTATCGCTCGGTAAGTACCTGTAGAGTAGCACGATTGTGTTGATCACTGACTGACATTATTTAGATTCCGCGACGAACAGTCTGCCAGACAAGCTCTTACGATGGGTGGAGGTTACATTGTTGAGAAGGGAATCACGATCAGAATCTCGCCGGCGATGCGATCAAAATGGATGTCCCTTCTCCCAAGCAACAGCCTGGAACCTGTGATCCCGCCAACAGTTCAAGCTCCAATGGCTGCAGGCTTCCCATCCCATCCAGTCCACGCGCCGATGGTCATGAGCCATCCCGGCGCCCTTCCAACTTCTCATGCGATGCCTGGCCCGATCTATTCTGTTGCTGGCAATATGCAGATGATGACTCAGGAGTTTGTGCCTCCAACCTTCTTTTCTCATGATACGCAGTTTGCCCGAGGCCCATCAGGTTTTATCAGGCCCCCTTTTCTCGAACAACAACACACTGCCGCACACCCAGGAACTCAGCCACATAGGTTCCATCACCAAGAGCAGATATCAATCTCAACACCTTTTGAGACTGCTCCCCTGGTCGGTTCCCCTCCTACTGGCTTTGAGAAGGACAGCGGATCCCCTACCGAAACTCTGCAGTCGAAGCCACCATCCGAGGAAGCGCTGGGTGAGACTCAAGACATGGAGCAAGATGGATTCACTAGTCCACAGAGCAACAGAAGCACGAATACTGGCCCAAGGGCTAGGGTTTCTTTGCCCAACACTCCTCCAAAGTCTACCCAGAGCCCCCAAGCTCAGCTGGCTGTTCACACACCTCCTCAGCCGCCCGCTGAAGGCATTACCGGAGGCATCGAGAAACAGCCTTGTGGAGACACAAAGGTTGGAACTGAGAGTGAAACTCGAGCAGAAGCAGAGACTACAACCCAATCCAAATCCCCACCAGGACCAGAAGAGAGCGGTCCAACAAACCATGCTCGCGTGCCAAGCATCTTTACGGAAGACCAGATCAAGGAAAGACGACAAGCATGGGCCAAAATCTCGATGCCCCTTAACCCACACAAATCCAAGCCCAACTCACCAACGAATGACCACAGCCCTGTGCCCAAGGATAGTGGTTTGTGTGTCCCACATTGTGATAAACTTGAGGTTAATATCCCGAATGGATCCGAGATGTCTTCGCCGACCCAGCCTCAGACGTACACTCCCGAGACTGGCAGTGTATACGAGCCGTCCCCTGAGAAGACCTCTGACGAAATCACACAGGGCACCGAGAACGCAGACCGTCCCACAACCCCTTCGGACCAAGCAGTAGAAAATGAGGCAATCTCCAATGCTCGACTTGGTGAACCCGTCATCCAGCCGCCACCTCGTGCAGAAGTATCGAGCGCCGAGGAAGCCGTCGTCGCTAAGGGGAAGCAGCTCAAGTCTAATCGAGCTGCCGCAATTCGGGAAGATGGGAAAGGCTCCACCTCCCCTCGCGACTCGACTTCCAGCACGCCGACCAAAGAGAGCATGGCTAAGCTCCTGCACCAAGAAGGGGAGGCATCGGTGGGCACCTTCCAACCGGATCCATCGACAGAAACTCAGAGCAGAGGAAAGTCGAAGAAGTCAAGGAGGAGGAGGAAGGGAAAGCAACATGGCGATTCCCAGATCAACACGTCAAGGTCGCCTCTTCCTCAAGCATGGACTGGTTTCCAAGTCCCAGACACTACAACCGAACCAACGCAATCCATGACCGTACCAGAGCCATCCACACGCTTTGAAGGCCAGGCTTCTGGTTCACCTTCCTCCGGTAAGAGACACCACGATGATGGAAACCAGTCGTTCAGCCCTGGCTCGACGAAGCGAACTAAGAAGTACGATTCCAACCTGGGTTCCACAAACGACAATCAAGCACAGGCACCTGTGACACTTGATGAGTCTGACTCTCCGGAAGAAGGTGTGCGTGGTCGCAAGGGATTCAGAGAGGGCAGAGGAGGGTCTCTTCGAATGGGAAAACAACGCCGACCGCGTGCTATTATGCCTCAACCTACACTCACCGAGCAGCACAATGACAATCAGGCTTCCCCATCATCGTCTGAATTTGTCTTTGAAACTCCCCAGTCCTCGACTCCAAACGGCTCCTCGTCAGTGACGGACGGGGCTAAGGCTGGCACAAAAAGTCGACTCAACCCTAGGGCGCAGGAGTTTGTCTCACCATCGAGGCCGACGGGTGACGAAAAGATGGGCTCCAGCGATTCGAGTCCTCTCAAGGATTTGAGCATCAAGTCTCATGAAAACTCATTTGGACCTCGGAGCGGAGGTGAGAAGTCTTCAGAGGTGGGTGCCGACAACCAGGAGGCATTCCCGCGTGGAGCGAACGAGTTGGCGCTTCAGCACCACCGAGCGCTGTCCGAGTGCACTAAGAAGGAGAACCGCAACAACGAGACTGAAACACACGGAGAGGGCAAGAAGGCGGCAAGCAAGGGCAAGAAGGCGGGAAAAGGAAAGGACAGGGCTGTCACCTCAGGAGCAAGAATGGACGACAAGCCCTTGACCAAACAGGAGAAGAAGCAATCAGCGCCCCAGACCCCAGATGGAAAAGGGGGCAAGGGCAAGAAGCCGGGGCTAGTAGTCAACGACGACTGGCCATCCCTGCCAGGACCTCGCGATCGGGCTCCTTCAAAGCCGCAGACGCCATCAGTGTGGAGTGCGAAGAAGAAGGCGACGTTGACGGGGGAGGAGTGCGGCTCGGGACAGGGGTCACCTCAAAAAAAAAACTAACTGGTGAGACGAGGGACGGAGACGAAAAGGCAGGCACAGGAGGGTATGAGGACCTAGCAAGGCAGATGAATTGGTTCTTGGTGTTCCTCCTCGTCACGGAGCTGGGGGTGGTGGTCGGGGGATTGTTGATGCTGAGAGAAGCAGGGGAGGGATGGGTTTGATGATGGACGGACTGGACTGGACTGGACTTGTTTTGGATGTGGACAACTTTGGATTGTCCACAGAGGAGAGGTTATCTGCGATATTTGCATCACCGGTAATGGGGATGTTTACATTACTGTTGATAGGAACCATTTGGCACAGTTCAGGTTGACTGGTGAATGATGACGTGACGTGTAGTAGAGGTAAGAAGACAGCCAAGTTCGCACCTAGGGTGAAGATGGGCTGTTAGACTTGGGCTTCTGAGTAGGTATGCTCAATTGTTGACATCAGTTGACCAGCAGGTGTGCCATTGAAACAGCAAGGTAGTGTTGGTAGTGGTACAATGCTCTTGTTGCATGTTTATTTTCACCCATATGTACATTTAACCGTCATAGTAAAGCGCGCTTCATTGTCCTCTCATGTCTTGCCCTCTGCCCATCTCTTGGTGCTAAGGCTGAACCAGTCCCGAGACGGCTTCCTCGATCTCTTTGTCCGACAGACCCTCGAGGACCTTGGACTTTTCGGTGCCTCGCTCTGTAGGAGTCAGCATGAATGTTGGGTTTGGCGGTCGTCTCAGACGTACCGTACCGGGCGTAGACCTTGGGCTGGGTGCCGGCAGCCTCGCGGATGAGGATGGGGATATTGGGGTTGCTTCGCTTCATGGTAGGGTAGGCTCGAGTGATGAATGACCTGCGCATGTGAGGTCAGCCCCATTGATTCCCGTCGATCATGTATATCTCTGCGTATTTCCCGGCACTATCCAGGGTCGCATCGATCCAATTGACCCAATTGTCGCGTGGGTGGTGGTTCATCCAGTCGATTCGAGAGAGTTGGTTCCAACGTACCGAACAGCCGCGCTCTGCTCCGAGGTCTGGCAGAAGAGGAAGCGCACCTCGCGGAGGGACTTTGCGAAGGCGTACTTTGCGGCGGTCATGGCAGGCTTCGATGTCGTCGTCGTGGGGTTGCTGGGTGAAGCTGCGGAGGAGGGAATGAATAGACACGGACTCGACTGCTAGGTAATTGCGGGCTTGTGGTTGGCAAGGATGGCGGATGAGGCTCTTCGGGCGGAATAAAGTGACGGATGGTAGGCGTTGCATAAATTGGGACCGGTGTGCATAATTGGAATTATGCACAAGTTGAGCTCCGGTGCCGCTGTGACCTTCCCCATGGTGAATGAGTTACGTACCTTTTTTTCACCGGGGACATTATAACTCCGGGCCCCGCCTTCTGTTCCGCCGGTTTGCGCAGCTACCTACCTCTAGGTGGTACGGCAGGTACGTAGAGAGGAAGGTGCCCCAAAGTGTCTCGGGACGACAGCGACCAACGATTTCCTTGGCCCCAACGTCTTAAGCTTCTCGCCCGAAGACCCGCGACTTCCTCTCCCTCCCTCATCAGGAACAGAAGAAGAAGAAGAAGAAGAAGAAGAAGAAGCAGGTAGCATCTGTGAGTCACCCCAGTTTCTCACCCCATTTCTTTTACTCTACCTATATCCATCTTCAATTGCGTCATAGTTGATTGGCTCTTTCTCTCCGCGCCAACAGCTACCGACTCTTATTTTTCCTTTTTTTCCTTTTCCTCCTTGCTCCGATAGATAGCTGATATCGCAAACCCTCAACGCCAGCAGCATCCCTACAAACAGCCATGTCCTCAAACACCGTCTTCCGCGCCTCGCGCCCCCTCTTCCGCCAGGCCACCACCCTCGGCGGTGCGCCCGCCCGACAGGCCTTTCGCCAGAACTTCCGACAGAACTTTAACCAGGGCAGCGGTCGCCGGTGGCAGAGCACCGATGGCGCCCAGCAGCAGCAGCAGCAGTCGTGGTTCAATCGCATGTGGGAGAGCGAGATCGGCTTCAAGACTGTGCATTTCTGGTGAGTCACCATCTATCTATGTGATAATTATATGCCAACGTCTTGTCCAGGGCTCCCGTCATGAAGGTTCGTTGACCAGACATCTATCCACTCGACTGTATATAAACTCGATTGCTGACCCTATCCGCTGCAGTGGGCTCTCGTCCTCGCCGGTATCTCCGACTTTGCTCGTCCCGCCGAGAAGCTCTCCTTCACTCAGAACCTCGCCCTGACCTGCACCGGCATCATCTGGACCCGCTGGTGTCTCATCATCAAGCCCAAGAACTATCTGTAGGACGCCCTGCTCTTCTATGCCCATCTCCCGCAACTAACACACCCACCCAGCCTCGCAGCCGTCAACTTCTTCCTCGGAATGGTCGGCCTCGTCCAGATCACCCGAATCGCAAAGTACGAATCCGACAAGAAGGCTGGCCTTAAGGGCGCCATTGCCGACATCAAGGCCGATGCCAAGGAGACCGTCAAGGAGATCAAGGGCTAAATTGCGCCCTCCCTCCACACTTGATAGAGACCACATCCGCCACACGTACAACACACACAACCCCTTGGCTGGAATTGGGAACGGGACGAGTCGCTTCAATGCGTTTGGACGAGAGCCGGGCCGAGGTATGCGTTTAATCACCATGGCGTCGCTGCGAAAGGAGGGGTTTTTGGGTTTATCCTACGCGGGAGAGACCCTAGGGATGAGATGGATTGTCTGTTTTTCCCTTGTTGCAGAATTAGAGGATAGCTATGACATGTTGGATTCGGGGCTCCAGCAAATAAAGAAACCAATGCAATGTAAACCCACATGCACCTGAACCTGCAATAATGCTCGCCCATTCATCATGACGAGAGCTCGAGACGAGATGCATCCACATCCATGATATAATCTCCTCATTGTCCAACACAAAATCTCTCTCTAATCTTCCTCTGCAGGTATCATTCAAGATAGATATCATTCATACGACACCGACAATCATACCATACCACCCATAAACGCCATGCATAAAGAACTTGGCCCCCGTCATGACATCCAACCCCAAGGGCCCCTGGCTTGTCAAAGCCTGGTGGTCCGGTCTGTGAAAAAGAGAAGCGAAACATGATGGATAATATGTACATGAACAAGGAAGCACCATCTCATCTCCCTCCCAAAATGTGTTACAGATAAACACCATATCAACTTGGCGGCTTTTCAAATCCCATCATGTTCGTCTCATCTCATTGTCATGATAGTCATCGTCACCTTGACCCCCTTACTTCTCCGTATGTCCGTCATTGAGGAGCATCTCCAGGATGATCTGTCGGCCCGGAAGCTCGGGATGGCACATGGAGATCTTGACAGTGCCCTTGGATCCTTCGCTGCCGCTGGAAGACTGCATGTAGCCGTTGCTCTGCGGGTTGAGCGTGCTCTGGCCCGTAGGCCCACGAACACCGAGGTCCAGGACTCGGACCCCGCGGCCGGCAATGATCTGTCGTACTCGTCCGTTCTCTGCGTTTCGCACCTCGACGTAGTCGTCGTTGAAGATGATCAGGTACGAGCCGTACATTGTCGCTCCCCGGGCCTTGCCTCGCTTGCCCGAGTACTCCATGATGAGTGTTCGGCTCACCTCTCCGTGCTTGTCCACATACACGGCACAGTCCTCGTACGTCAGGATGAACTCGTTCTCGTTGAGCCTAAACATTCCCAGAGGGCGCTGGTCTCGGATACGGGCAGCAATGTTGGCAATGGCCGGTTCCTTGAGATCGGGGATTGACATGGGCTGCTTCTTATCCAGCGTGAGCATTTCAACTCCCTTGGCAGTCGCCACGGCAATATATGTCTGGAACAGGCTGAGGGAATAGCACTCGGTAGGGAAGAAGAATTCGTCAAACTCGCGGAAGGTCTCGGTGGTTCCTCCGACATTTCTGCGTCCACCAAATAGTCGTGACTTTTTCTCAGTTGACTTCTGGAAGATGGGCTCTAGCACCTTGAACGAGGTGTGCAAGCCCTCCTTGCGCTTGTAGAAGAGAAGCATTCGATCCTTCATCTTGGCTGTGGCAAAGTATGTCACGTCCTTGGCCAGTCTCTGCGGCGCTCTCCTGGGGTTGTCGGAGAGGACAGGCGCTGAGAACTCGTTGACGGGGGCGACTGCGTCCAATGGATAAGAAATGAGGTTCTTGTCAGCTATGAGCACACAGACCGAGAACTCTTCGAGAACCGCAATTTGAGTGACACGGGTTGCTTGGACAGTCTACAATATCTTGTTAGCCATGAGTTGCAAATAAGGGAAACTGGGAACTCACCCTCAACCAACCACGAGGATTCGACGGCTCTGAGATGAAGATGCCATAGTCGGTTCCAATGGCAATCACAGACTTGCCAAAGGCGGTGAAGCCGGTGGCGCAGTTGACCTGAGCACGGCAGACAGGGGCAACACCTTGAGCAGGTCCCAGCACACTCTCGAGCTCCTGGATGGACCGGTCGAGGGGCGTGCCCTTGATCTGAGGGACGACTGGGGTCTTGGCCCACATGGACGTGTTATCATAGTGGAAAGCGGCATCGGCGAGAACGCGGAGTCGGAAGGGTTCGGCGTTCTGGGAGAATTGACCCTTGGCGTACGTTGTCTTGGCCTCGATGATCTTGTCGCACCAGTCGCTTCGATCCTTGGCCGAGGTCGCGTAGAGAGTGTACACTTCGTGGCCCAGATGCTTGATCCTGAAGGGATACAGGATCTTTCCCTCGGTGTCGTTGGACCCAATCGGCGTAAGCCCAGAGCCTATCGAAGAACTGGTCGCCACGTGCTCCAGGCCAGGTCGGCCAGAGTTAGTCGTTACCTTGTTCAGCTGTGTGCCGGAAGCAGTGGCCGCCGTGGTTCTTCCCAGAGGAGCAGTGATGCCCTTCTGCTTCTGGACCGGCTCATCGTTTCTGCTCTCGAGGAACAGGAACGCCATTGAGATTGGCTGCAATCAGTTAGTCATGACGCTCGTCAGATAAACTAGGATAATACACACCTCCTTATTAACATCATACTTCTTCTCCCCCTTGCCGTCCTTGGGCGTCACAGTCTTGGCCAGGATCAGGTAGTGGTCAAACAGCAGTGCATGCGTGTCAACCCATCTGACTCCCTTTGAGCCCATCCTCTGCAGGTCGCCCTCAAAGAGTAGCTCGTGGTTATGCGCCTCGAGGTTCAGGGCATGATGGTAGCCTGGCCGGAAGACAATCATCCTATTGAGATCTGTCATCTGAACCTTCTTGTTCATCTCGGCAACCCTGCCGTCACACTCGTGAGCCACCACCTTGATTTCCTGGATGGCCTTGATGAGGTTTGTCCTTTCCTCGCTGTCCGACTTCATCTTGTGCTCGACACTCTCGAGAAGGAGAATATAACGCTGAAGACGCTGGATGGGGGCGATCAGGTAGTGCGTCCAGTCCTGCTTGGACGCAATCTTGTGTCTCTGCATCTCGTCCAGGAATCGCTTAAAGTACATGTTGCGATCCGCCTCTCTGCGAACGGTGTAGACAGCATTGGGATATGCCGATGCGTATTCGACGTAGATGGTCTTGGCCTTGCGGATCCATTCTCGGAATAGATCGCTAAAGCCAGTGATCCAGGGTCCCTGCTCCTGTTGTCGGTACTTGAGCTGCGCCAGCAGATGGTCCTTGTTGATGTCTTGGACGGTATCCAGCTTTCCAAACACGTCATACAAGAATCTGTCTCTTGTTTCGGGCTTCAGGATCGGGGGCTGCATGACACGGAGGCGATCTCGGTAGTATCTGCGGAAGATGTCGAGCTGCTTGATGTAATTCTCTTCGCCCGTCACGATCTCGTGGAGGATGTTCTGCCGCTCAACCTCCTTCTTGGGCTTGGACTCCCAATCCGTCTTCTTGAGGCCATAGAATACGTGCCACTCGTCGGCCGGCTTGGCATCAGGCAGTTCCTCTAGATCCACCTTCTTCAAGGAACGGGTGCAGTGGTGTGAGTAACAGCGTCCGCTGATCTCTTCGTCGTGCAGTTTAGGCGCATAGCATCCGGAGCCTGTCAGCTGCCACAAGACTCCCGAGATATGGCCGTTTCCAAACTTGACCCATTCCTCCTCCGGCACGAGAACTGCTCGTTCCAGCATCAGCGTTATGACGTGATTACTGAGAACCTCGGCATCCGCTACGTTCATGGTCGGGATCTTGCCCGTGAAGAGGTTGATCAAGGCCTCCTCAACCGTCTTGCTCCTCAGGTCAGCTTCGCCCTCTGCCATCTCGCGGATCCAGGCCTCGAGACAGGTGAGCGCCCATGGTTCGGGGCACCTTCGGAAGTCGGCAGCGTTGAGTTTCGAAGGGACAAACTTCTTCTTGCGGCCACTTGGCAGGGTGATACCGCCGAAATCTGCCGTCTCATACTCTGGGAATGCTTGGCTCTGTGGCATGTGGCTTTGTCGAGCCAGTCTCCTCCGCTCATCGGCAGCCGCATCAGTCCTGGAGCGCGCCGGAGGCTGAACCTGAGGAGTGTGGCTATGTCCAGACAGCGAGATGGATCGCTCGGGCTGGGGGTTGTATGCGCCGCCAGAAGTGTAGTACGCCTCGGGGTTGTCAACTTGTCCAAGCTGCGAGCCCACGCTGCGCGAGTACCCATGCTGATATGGCTGGCGGTTGTTAGTCTGGACCGAGAGCAGTGAGCTGCTATCAGAGCCGGGGCCGGGGATCGCTGGGAGTGGTCGACTTGATAATCCTGGATGGTAAAAGAGGTCCTGCAACTGATCCTTGCTTGGGGATTCTGTTCCGCTCTGGCGAGAACGTAGCGAGACACGCTCATCGTCGTCATCAAAGCTCAAACGCTTCTCAGTCGGGGGCTTCAGACCTCCTGTATCGCCATAGTTCATCTCTGCCTCAAAGTTCCGGTTGGCAGTGTTTGGCGTAGGAAGAGGCCGAGCAGCAACGTCCTGGCCCGATGAGGCGGGCGGCGATCCAACGTTGCTGTAGGACACGCCGCCGACGAATCCGCCGGCCATTGCGCCCAGGTCCATGCCGGCATAATCGCTGTCGCTGCTCTGTGCCTGCTCTTCTGGATGAGTGGGCAAGGGTCTTGACACAGGTTCTGGATTCGCCATGGCTGGCATATCGGTGTAGCCAAAAGCGGAGCTGAAACGTTGTTCGTCGAGTTCAGCTTGCCTCATGGCCATCAGGCCGGCTTCCGCGTATGCATCATCGTCGTCGTCGTCTTCCTCGGGCTCGTAAGCGGTGGTCCCTGTCCGGGTCGAGGTGGTTCGGCTAGCCATGTTGGGGATCGTTGTGGCATTCGAATCATAGCGAGAAAGGGGCTGGCCGGACAAGTCTTGGTCGCTGTACTGGCCATTGGTGGGCTCGGGTAGTGGGCGGTAGGTCTGGCCAGAGCCGCCCAGCTCCATCTCCAACTCCTGCATCAGATTGTCATTGACATGCTCGTCTTGGTATTGCTGCTGGCCACCACTCCATCGCCCAGACGAGTTCTCTGAAGGCCGGCTCGGTAGAGGCGCATTCGTCGGGTGTCGTTGTACGCCCGGGGACGAGGACTGCGGGAGATTTGAAGGTGAACCTACGGGGGAGACCTGCGAATTTGAGCGAGATGGCCGGTTGTAGTGGGAGTTGTGCTCAACGGGGGAGTAGTAAGGCCCGACTGGGATCTGAGTTGTGGTGGGATAGGGCGGTTGTGAAGAGCCTGAGTACGACAGAGTAGACGCGGCCCCGTTGGCCAAGCTGCCCGGATATTGGTTGAATGACTGGTCGTAGGCTGAGGCTTGGGCTCCGGAAGTCGATGAATTGAGGGAGGGGCTACGCAGCGGCTGCTCATAGCCAGGTGACAAGGCCGGAGAGGTGGCGGAGTGCGAGTAAGCATTCCCGTAGGCCGAGTTGGGTGACTGGCCGTAGCCAGGCGAGGTCTGGGCAGCGTAGCCCTGGGCATAGGTGTTGTTGAAGCCCTGGTATGACGGCTGCCGCTGGAGGGTGTTGTTTGTGTTCGCATAAGCTGAGGGGTCATAGGTGGTATGGGGCGTGTAGGAGCCGGCAGTCGAGGCGAAGCGGGTGGGAGGCTGGTTGTTGCGGTAGGGGAGGGTGTTGGTCGACTGCGATCGCGGGAAGCCCGAGGTTTGCGCAAAGCTCTGGGGGTTGTACGAGTAGGTTGGGGTGGGAGGACCAGCATCTTGATACTGATGCTGGTAGCCCGCCAGCGCGCTGTTGTTGGTGGAACCATAACTAGAGCGACCAGCCGGGGCACCGCCCAAGAAGAGCTCATCCTCGCCGGTGGCAGGACCGCTGCCAGGGAAGGCGGATGAGCGGGTGGAAGGTTGCTGGAGATAGGCAGCGTCGTCTCCGCCATTGAAGCTGGCTCGACGGGCTATATCGACGTCGTAGGATGACGGCTGCTGGTGCTGTTGCTGTTGCTGCTGTTGCTGCTGTTGCTGCTGTTGCTGGTAGTCCTGGCCGCGGCCGGCGACTGGATACTGGACGGGCGGCACATGGCCGTATCTCCGCTGATCGTCACCGCGAAACGACATGGCCGAAGGGTCCCTGAGACAAGTCGATGGAGGAAGGCGATGGTTGCAGAAATGGTGCGCGAGAGCAAATGTCAGAGCCGCTTAGGCCTGGCGGGTCGGGCGTCTACCTCGTATAGAGCGGCGAGGGCTGGTGAGCGCGGGCGGGTCGCATTGAGGGGTATCGGACAGGACAGGCGGAGGACGAGGACGAGGACGATGAGCAAACAGGCCGTCGTCGACGAAGATGGGGGAGAGGAGGTGGTGAAAAAAAAAAAGCGACGAAAAAGAGCGACGAGGTGAGTTGGCGCGCAGTGTCGAGGCGAGGCGGTCGGGCTTCAGCCGAGATCTTGGGGCACCGACGTCGTTGGTGGTAGTGGGTGGACTCGAGGATAGAAGTCGAGCGAAGCGGCGGGCGCGGATTGATTTGATTTGATTGATTGATTGTTCAGGCGGGCAGCAGGGCAGCCCCTCTCAGTCCCAGTCTCGTTCTCACGCTGGGCTGGCACCTGGGGCCAGAGCTTGGAGCCTCGTGTGCTGTGGTGAGGCCAGGGTATATACTGGGTAGGGAGCTGGATAACTAGCGCGCTACGAGTCGAGGTGGTGGACGAGAAGACTCAAGGACAACGACAGAAAACAGCCGTAAACTTTTTGGTTGGTGGTGGAGAGAGAGCAGGGTCCAGCGAGCGGCGCGGTAGAGCAGACAAGGTAAGGTATGGTAGGTAGGCAGGTACGGCAAGTAATAAGAAAAAAAGGTGAGATTGAGACGTCACTGAAGATCAACCAGGCTCCGATGGGTGGAAGCTCTCAAATGGGATGGGCCACAGTGCTGTACCGTGCCTCGCTGGGTATCCCCGGGGTGTGTGTGCCCTTTTTACGACTCTTGCGTGCTACGTCGTAGTGAATGTACAGTATGGACAGGACGGGGGCGGGCGGCTCTTATTGAGTGACCAAGCCACACTCGAGATGATGACTAGAGGCCCATGACACGACAACGAGGCGTGGCTTTTTCCCTTCTCGTCTCTCCCGGCACGATTTGACTTGTTTACGGGCAAGTCAACAAAGTCCTGGGACTCGAGATTACTCACAAGGACTATCAAGGCTCTACGCTGCGACAACTTGGAGGTGGGCTGCTTGCTTGTCTCTGTTGGGCGGAAGGATGCCCAGGCCCAAGGGTCCATCTCCGCATGAGTTGAGGCTGGCCCATGACGCCCCAGGGACGGGTTTGCGGCGGTGCAAAGGGGGAAAACGACACCTATTTGGGGGCGGTGATGCTCGCCAACAGAACAGGGCAATCTTTGACAGTGTCGACGGTAGGGTTGGCGGCCTCGCTGTCAGACTAGACTGGCACATACGAGTCCTTGGAGGAGAACGCCTTGTAGGAGCCGATTACGTAGCTTCTTTGCCCTTGTCAAAAGCGGAGCGAAGCTGGACCTGCTGGATCTGAATTATCCCCAAGCAGGCTTTGTCATGCCTCTCTCGAGGACCCGGCCAACTCGAGTTACACCTGCAGACGGCATCGAAGCATGCAGGTAGGTGGGCAGGTCCGCTGGTCGTTGTTCCAAACTTCCACCTAAGTTTCTAGATGCAGCTAGCCGACAAGTGTTCCTTTAACCTCGAACTATCGAGTCTCAGTTTCTATCCATGGCAACATGTGTCGACTGTTTCAATGGTGTTTTCACATCTGCCTTGCTGCCAATCCAATCACAACAGCCCAGTCTCGCCCCGGGGGCCTCATGATTGATTCACCGGCCTAGCTGGTTGGTAGACTACGGTTTACTGTGCTGTATCAGCTACCTGCGTGCGAATCTTCTGACGCTGTACCCTGTGGATAACTCATCTGACTGCATGTAAACTCTGTCTCAAATCATCTATACATCCATCCTCCATCCTGCGGCGCGACCGAGGCATGTCAGCCGCCATCATCAGCAACAGCCGCAGCCTCGGTCGCGACCACAGCAAGCCCCTACCAACCGTGACCATTACCACACTCACCAGTCAAGTCGAATCCCCGACGGCGACGTCATGGCTTTTCGAGTTGCCCATCCCATCCCATCCATGGGCGGCCGTTGCACCGTTTGCCTTGCCCTTTTTGCTCCGTATCTCAGGAATCGATCTCATCTCGCCTCTCTTAGCATTTGAATGTTTCACTTACTTGTAGAGAGGCCTTGGAGGGGGGGGTTAAAACATAACTTTATGATTTTTTTTTATAGAGTATATTTTTATTTTCAACCATGCTTATATTACAAGCATCAAGTTTTGTTCTACATTATTAAATCTATATTATATCAAGCCCTACACTATTATAAAACAAGAAGTGCCCTCCTCCGTAATCATAACCTAAGACTTGATAGCTACATCTCCCTTTTGTACCCGGTGATTGATATTTCATCCTCTTCTTTTGAGACCTAGACCTGACATCGGCACCCTAACTTTGCCCCAGCATAGAAAATCGATTTCTCACGTGACCCTACCGACCAAGTCCGCCGGGTTGACGGGTCCTCTAACATTATCAGATCCGATAAGAGCCGATAAAATCTACTAAATCGCCAGCCGAGGACAACAGAGACCGGCTTTTGGCCTTCTCTCCGATTGTTCACCAGCTTCCTCTCCGAGTTCTTTGGCCAGCGTCCTTCGAATCCTTGTCCTCGAAGCCCATCCTCTGAGTCCCAGGCCAAGCCCAATTGGCCCTCCCTCCACCTTCCGGAATAGCGTTTCGCGAGTCTGCCGCCGCCAACCCGTCATAATCATGCTTCGAACCGTCACGGGACGTGCTGCTGCCACCTCGGGGCTTGTGAAGTCGGTGTTGCCTCGGGTGTCCCGAGCTACGCCCACATGCTCGCTTGCCCCGCAGCTACGACTTCAGAACCAGACTGCTTCGGCCGGCCTTCGACTCTCCAGAGCCATCCACAGCACCTCAGTCAGGATGTCCCAGACACGAACTGAGAGCGACGCCTTTGGCGAGATCCAAGTCCCCGCCGACCGCTACTGGGGCGCCCAGACGGAGCGTTCTCTCGAGAACTTCCGTATCAACCAGCCCCAGGACCGCATGCCCCCTCCCATTGTCAAGGCTTTCGGTATCCTCAAGGGCGCTGCTGCCACTGTCAACATACGATATGGCCTCGGTGAGTAGAGAGAGAGAGAGAGAGAGAGAGAGAGAAGTTGGCGGGGTATGAGAGAATTCGGCTTGATTTGTCCATGGAGCTGCTGTTAAACTCAAAACCTATGCATCCTACAAGATCAATTCGCTGACGAGCGACTTTTACAGACCCCAAGATCGGTGCCGCCATCCAGCAGGCCGCCAAGGAGGTGGCCGATGGCAAGCTCCTTGACCACTTCCCCCTCGTCGTCTGGCAGACCGGCTCCGGCACTCAGTCCAACATGAACGCCAACGAGGTCATCTCCAACCGTGCCATTGAGATCCTCGGCGGCACCATGGGTAGCAAGAAGCCCGTCCACCCCAACGACCACGTCAACCGCAGCGCCTCGTCCAACGACACCTTCCCCACCGTCATGCACATTGCCGCCGTCCTCGACCTCGAGGGCGAGCTCCTCCCTGCCCTCCGAAGCCTCCGCGAGGCCATCCAGAAGAAGGTGGACGAGTTTGAGGCCAAGAAGATCATCAAGATCGGCCGCACTCACCTGCAGGACGCCACTCCCCTCACCCTTGCTCAGGAGTTCTCGGGCTACGTTGCTCAGCTCGACTTCAGCATCAAGCGCGTTGAGAGCTCTCTGCCCGACCTGCGACTTCTCGCTCAGGGTGGTACTGCCGTCGGTACCGGTATCAACACCTTTGAGGGTTTTGCCGAGGCCATTGCCGAGGAGGTGACCAAGATGACGGGCACCGAGTTCAAGACTGCTCCCAACAAGTTCGAGTCCCTGGCTGCCCACGACGCTATTGTCCAGGCCCACGGATCCCTCAATACCCTCGCCGGCTCCCTGACCAAGATCGCCCAGGACATCCGATACCTCGGCAGCGGTCCCCGTTGCGGTCTTGGTGAGTTGAACCTGCCCGAGAACGAGCCCGGCAGCAGCATCATGCCGGGCAAGGTCAACCCCACCCAGTGCGAGGCCTTGACCATGCTCTGCGCCCAGGTCATGGGTAATAACGTCGCTACCACCATCGGTGGCATGAACGGCCAGTTCGAGCTCAATGTCTACAAGCCTCTAGTCATCCGCAACCTCCTCCATAGCTCCCGCCTGCTGGCCGACGGCATGCGATCATTCGAGAAGAACCTGGTTGCCGGCCTCACCGCCAACGAGGAGAAGATTGCCAGCATTATGAAGGAGTCGTAAGTGCACCTGGATCAGAACTCTCACCGACGAAACGCTAACGAAGTCTTATAGTCTTATGCTTGTGACCTGCCTCAACCCCAAGATCGGCTATGACATGGCCAGTAAGGTGGCTAAGAACGCTCATAAGAAGGGCCTTACCCTCAAGGAGAGTGCCCTGGAGCTCGAGGCTCTGACCGAGGATGAGTTTGACAATCTTGTCAAGCCCGAGCTGATGGTTAACCCCAGCCCCTATAAGGGTTAAGCCAATACAGAAACACGAAGACGAGAAAAAAAGCGAACAGAAAAAAAAAGACAACCGTGATAGCTATAGACGAAACGAGGACTTTGGGGTTTGGGCAGTGAACGAGTTGTCTTGTATCAATAAAACCCAAAGAGCCTTGATAGAGTACCTGTGGACGATGAATACCGATGACTTGGGTTGATGAACATTTGTAGCGGTTTTGGACACTTGCTTTTCAGGGGCTTGTTTCCGAGGAGGAAGAAAAAAACATTCATCAATCAAGACCAAGTTTGAGCATCCTTGATCGAATAAGAGATTCCGTTCCGTTCCGTTCCCTCCCGTGTGCGTTTGTGCCGAAATCACCGTCTATGGGTCCGGCGATCGGCGGGAAAACTCGGCAGAGAGGCGGAGATAGGCCGGCGGGGTTCTAGGTGCTGTTTCACCGTCTTCAACTACATGTGCTATGCTGCGTTATAGAGCAGCTCACCTGTTTACAAGTTGACAACCAATTCGCATCTCGCGTGTAGACATCATCAATGACTGATAACGCTGATCGCAAGATATGGCAACCCCTCCACCCCGCCATCAGGGATCGTCTTGACCCCCAGTACGTCGCCTACCATGAAGCTCATCTCCAGTGCATCAAGCCAGAGAAGCTCGGCATCTGGGATGGGTCGGCGAGGACCAAGAAGGTCTCCCTGCCCCCCGGAGGCACGAAAACCGTTCCCGTCGAGAGCATTGACGACTTTGGCGTTGGCAGGTTCCAGGTGAGGGTTTACACGCCAACTGGAGAGTGTGATGAGAGAGGCTGGCCTGTTCTTGTCTGGTTCCACGGCGGCGGCTGGGTCCTTGGGGGTTTGAATAATGGAACTGATCTTTGCTCGTGCGTTTGTCAAGGTATGACATGACTGTGGATGCCTCTTTGTGCTGTGCTGAGATGTGTTTCTAATTGGATCCCAGGTGCGCGCTGCAAGGTTGTCTCGGTCGACTATGGTCTCGCTCCAGAGAACCCATTTCCAACTGCAGTCGAGGACGCGATTGACGCTTTCAGATGGGTAGCCTCAGCACCAGCTGAGCTCGGAAAGATCGACAGTGGCCGCATCTCCATCGGCGGAACATCCTCAGGGGGGAATATAGCACTCGCCGCAGGAATTGCAGTCTCAAACCCCGAAGCCCCCCTTCCAACTGCCAGGCCTTCACTTTCAAACACAGCAGCGCACCCTCCGGCATCGCTGCTGCTCTTCATACCCGTGATAGACAACACCGCCACCGCCGAGGATGTCTGGAAGTCCAATGCTGAGACTGCCCCTTGGCTGACCCCTGAGCGGCTCTCGTGGTATCGCAAGCTCTACCTGCCCAGGGGTGAGGATTGCAAGAGCTGGGAGGCCAGCCCAAACTTTGCTTCCGAGTCGCTGCTGAAGAATCTTCCAAAGACGTGGATTGCTGTGGCCGAGATGGACATCCTTGCCCCTGAGGCACTGACTTTTGGGGAGCAACTGAGGGGCCTAGGGGTTGAAGTTGACACCCTACTCGTGGAGGGGGCAACACATTCCATCTTGTCTCTTCATGGCATAATAGATAGAGGTCGTGAGATGATTGGGAGTGCGGTCAAGCACCTTCAGGGGGTCTTTGGAACTTGACAGCCTGATGTTGGTCGAGTGGTGGTATTGAAGTGCGCTAAACGAATATCTCTTGATCTGTTTTCTTCGAAACTCATATCCCAGGCCCCATCCTATAGATCTAACCTCTATCCCGTGTTTCTTGCAAGTTCTTTTTACCCAATATAGCGTTTTTACTCATGTACATGATAACAAAAAGAAAGTGGCTTCTTCTATACAGCAACACCCTCTGCAGTAGGAGTCTTGCTTTCACTGTCGCTCACGCCGTCGCTCTTGGATACCCTGCTCTTCCGGCTGCGCAGACACCATATACCCTTGAGGCCACCATCATCGAGCTCTAGAAGTTCCTTCATGCAAAACGCCGGGTGGAACACGTTAAGGACAACAACGGCAACGACGATCAGAACACCCTCGAAGCCAACAAACATATACTGATCTCCCATGACGGGACCTTCCCACCCCTCGGACAGCTCGGCAACTCGAAAGGCGCTCCGCCAGAGGATGCAGAGGGCGGCGACGGATAGACCAGCGAGGAAGGCCTTGAAGCGTCGCGAGTTGCGCACCTTGCGGACCTCTGGGCGCTGGTCGAGGGCGGCTTCACCGAGGGCACGTTGGCGGCGGATGGTGCGGAGGGCAAAGTCGAGGGAGCAGAGGATGAAGCCAAAGATGGTGACGACCTGGAAGACCAGCCCGGCGATCATGATGTTGGAGCCCACCTTGGGGTCTTCGTGGTTGTGAGAGGAGACTGAGGCCATGCCGCCGCCGAGGGCCTGGAGGACGAGGGAGATGACATCGCAGGGGATGAACTTGGGAGGTTAGTTAGTTATTCAAGGCTGGTGACTGTTTGACGATGGAACTTACGATTCGGGTATAATACTCTGGAGGAAGTCGAGAGTTCTCAGGTCCAAACGCTGAAACGATTCTTCGCAAGCAGAGGTACACACCGGCAGCCATAAAAGCTGGGCCAATGGTCAAGCAGCAGATCTGTATGAGGAAGCCATTCTCACTCCAGGGGTTCTGCCAACTCATGATGCGACCAATGTACCCGAGAATCTCGCAGATGAGACCAAGGATGAGGGAAACATTGAAGGCAGTACCCTTTCGTGTGACGATCCAAGTGACGACGAAGCCGATCAGGGAGGCGGAAAAGATGGCGAGGAAGGCGGCGTTGGGTGCTAGATCGAGACGATACTGATAGAAGCTGGAAACATTGTCACAGATGTCGGCCTTGGGATGCTCAAAGCACCACATGAAGAGGCCGCCATCGTCAACGAATGTTTGGTTGTTCAAGTCTGGGACGTCGTTGTTGGTCGACATGATGGATGGTTTGCTGAGAGTTGAGGGCCAAGGCCTTGGAAGAGTCTGCCAAGCAGGCAGGGGACAGAGTTGATATAGTTATCGTCGAGTTATGTATGTATATCGCTCCGACTTGTTGAAATCGGAGTTGATGAATAGTTCCTCCGTCTTACTGCATGATGGGTGTGGTATCGGGCTGACTCACGACAAAAGTCAACAACACTCGAGGAGCTAGAAAAGAAGGTGAAGAAGAAGAAGAGAGCGGGATACAATTATAGTATAGCACGGATACAACACACAAGAAAACCACTCGCCCAGCTCAGGAAATGGATCCCTATTTCAAAAGGATTCTCTCATCTCTCAGCCCCCGGAATTCGGGCATAAACAATGACAAAGCCGCCGGATCGGAGCCTCCAGTACGTCCCCCGTGGCCCGGCGGAGCATCTCGACGCCTTTTCAGCTCGCAATTGACCCGCCCTGTGCAGTTACAACTGCATGTCTGTTGGCGCTAGGGTAGCCTTATACATGAGAGGGGTGGCCGATGCCAGGGATGGGATTGGACATCTCGGTGCGAGACAGCGTGCGCGGCTCGTGTGTCGTTTTTCGTATCCTGGGTTGTAGTTTCATGTCCTGGCCGCCTAACAAGGGCGTCTAGACTCTGGGGCTGTGCAGATCAAGATGAGGGAATCAGCCTAGGCGGATTTCAAGAGTTGATTTTGATATTGTTATTTCAACTCTAGCATAGCCTCTACATGAAAAGAACATGTACCTTTGCATTGAGGACATCGAAGGAGCCTCGTAAAAAGCCCAATCTAGATTGATAAGCGAACCCACAGTAAACCCTTGTCGAAGATCGCCAGCTCCATTGCAACGCTGTCTAATACGGGAGCCTCAGGTCAACTCTCAGCCCCAAATGAGGTCGTTCAAGGCTGAAAATGAGAACGGCAAAGGCCTACACAAGGTGGACAATCTCATCTACATATTCTTCAGATTTCGAGCCATCTGCCGCGTCATCACAGGCCCACTTTATTCAATCACCATCGTACGACTTCAGATCAATGCCACACACACCAAGGATCAAATGTGCCAATCTTGGACACATCAACGACTCCATCACTCGCAGCTTTTATCGGACACTCCCGCTCTCCTTGATTCTCTTAATCGACATTTTTGTTGCTGTATTACATAGAGAATGTTGGACCTTGTATCTGATACCAGGAATTAACCATCTAATATATATGAATCCTGCCAGCAGTTCAAACTCCACTCGACCCAACGCCCTTTTCCAGTCGCCCTTCCCTTCCGGTCCATCGTCCGTCTACCTGTTCTTCTTCTTGTCCGGGGTTGCACTTCTACTGTCATCCACTGGCGTTCCACTGACGCCGCTCTTGGTCACCACTCCTCCAGCCGCTTTGCTCGCTCCCACGCTGATTCCTCGACCGGAGCGCATGCTGTCGAGGCTAATGTTACTTCCGTTGCTCCCTCTGCGTCTGTCGCTGGCCTTGATTCTCGCTGTCGTTGGTGAATCTTGGCCCTCATCAGGCGATCCTCCTCTTGAGAGTCGACCTCCACCAGGTACGTCTGGGCTCACTGGCCGCCCGTCCACGATGGTGCCTGGAGCGAGAGTGACCCTTGCCCGTGTCGTGCTCACCGGTGATGGAACACTAGTCGAATGTTCTCGTGCACGGTGCGGAGCCAGAGGAACGCCGTTGCTCTGGCTTTCGACGCTGGGCGTGAGTGTCGAGGATTCGCTCTCGCTTCCTCGGTACGAGTATCCAAACGCGTATCCTGACCCAAGAAGGCTCTCTTGCCTGCTGACATAGTATCTGTCGTACTCTTCCTTCGAATGCTCGGCATCTGTGAAGCTGTCCAGGGCGTCAAATACGTGCTGAAAGACTTGGGTGTCGACGTCCCGGGCCCATAGGAAGTCGAGATGCTCGTAGTGAGGAATCTCGGTCGCTACCGTCTGCGGCGGTAATTCCTTGAGCATCACCTTTATATCAACCAGGGAGTCGCTCCCTCCGTACACCAGGACGATTGGCGTCTTGATATTACGTGTCGGGTACTTGGCAACCTTGGAGTACTTGCTGGTCGTGCTGACACTGATGGGCTGGTGAATATCGTCGTCGTACATCTGGAAAGACTTGTTCCGAATGATTTGAAACCAATGAACCACACTCTTGGTGCTCGTGAACGAGTAGAGATGTGGGTAAGCGGCCAACTTTTGGCTCGCCGAGATATTCTTGGTCTGCCAGTTGAACAAGAAGGAAAGCCCCATATCGATGAGCTTGCTGAAAATGGGCGGGTACAGAAGCGTCTCCCACATGGTTGCCGAGCTGAGGATGGACCTACGACCGAACAGCAGAAACAGAACCGAGGGAGACGCTGTGACGAGGGCATCAACGATTCCATTTGACAAGCCAGCGGGGGCCATGGCCGGCGCCAGAGCAATAAAGACGTTGACCTGCTGGTTGAGCTTGGGATGAATGGCCAGGGTAGCAAAGGCTTGTGCTGTGCCTTGAGAGAAGCCAATGTAAGACAGGCTCTCCTGCTGCGTCGTGTCTAGGATGTATGCGATGCTGTCGGGGATGTCATGGAAAGCAAACTCGTCGATGGAAAAGTCCCAGAAGCTAAGAGATGTTGGCGAGTGGTGAATCGACTTTTTGGAGTACTTGTTTCCTCGATTGTTGCCAAGCTATAGAGTCAGTCAATGTGAAAGCCAATATGATAGATAATAGACCTACCCAGACATCATAGCCTCTCTCGACCAGTTCAAACGGCAAACATCTATGCCCATCCGTAAGGGCAACCCAAACCTCCGAGTTCATGAGAAGGCCATGGTGCATGTAAATGACCTTCTTACGCAGGCTCGTAGGTCCAGAGTTGACCTTTTGGCCCTCCTCGCCCTTTTTCCACGCCAGACGATGAAGGCCGAGGAGGTAGCCATCTTTGGTTTGGGCGATGTGCTCTTCTGCCTCGTAGCCCCAGATCCGACATAACTCGACAAAATCAGCTGCGTCCCGCACAGATGTTGAGATGGCTACTGAGGGTCAGCTTGAGCAAGTACAAGAGCAGTTCTTAGTGTCACCAACATTTTCGCCTGCTCTCTCCCCTCTTCTTGGTAGGCGGAGAAAATTTGTTAAATAACCGCCTCGAAGCTCGGTAGAAGAGTGAAACGAGGAAAGGAGCTAGTATCGATTATCAGCGTCAATAAAGCCCAAAACCACAATCACACCGCTCAGGAGGCGCATATCGCGACTTACGCAAAGCCAGGGTCAAGACTCGGATGAAAGCCTCGAGACCGACGAGGATGAACGACCCAACGAGTGCGACATACTCGTACCTACAGGATCCCAAGGTTAATGAGGCTGGCGCACAGATGAAGAGGCGGCTGACCGCCTCAACAATAGAGGGAGCAGATTGGACAAGGGGCGACTCACGGACGCAGCCTCCCGATGAACGGAATAGCCATCGCGACAAGATCCCTGAGATGAGACCAGAGCCGCCGCGATAGGATCTCAGCCCACGATTCTGTGTTGTTAGAGGGACCAGGATGAGGATGAGAATGAGAATAAGAAGCACGCCGTTTGGCAGCAGTTGGAGGTGATGTCACATGCAATTGGGAAGTCCGACGACGACGTTGAGCACTGACGTCCTGCGCTGGCGCTGCTGCTACTGCGAGAGGGTGACAACGAATCATGACCTCAGCGACCGGGACGGACTTTAGGCGAGATTGAACCAAGTGGACGGCAGGTCGGGCCCCGAAGAGTAAAGACGAGATGCATGGAAAAGAGTTGAGATGAGGCCTTTAAAAGGGGTCATATACCTAGGTATACATGCTGTCCCTGACCATTCCATTCATGCCTTTATCTCTCATCATCAGTAAGACATTCCCTCATGGATTCTGTCGTGTTGAGTCTCGGGCTGGCACATGTAAATGCCAGGGTCGAGTACAGTGGATAGTGCCAACTTTCAGTGGATGCGACGCTAAAGCACCCGCCCCTTTCGTGGAACGATTGAGTTCAAGGTGTGAAACCCGCAAAAACGAGAAGTGATCGAGGGAAAGATGACAGATAAATACACAATGAAAATAGCAGAGCTTCACATACCTTGCTCATGAATACCGACAAGCTCATCATGCCCCAGTCTCGTCGTGCTGTTAAGCTTAAACAGCGGTAAGATGTGATGCGAGCAAAGTGTGGCTCATGACCACTAAGCCACATTCAAGAGCCGCCTCAATTCGTCCGGGTCTATCAGCCAATCACAGGCCGACCGCAAAACGAACCCTTTTGGTGCAAGTCTCGAAGCCGTTTTGATCCCCATCATCACCTGAGCTGCCATTGACCGAAAACCCACCAGCCCAAGATGCCCAGCTCATGTAAAGAACTGCGTAAGCCGTCATCTCGACCTCTCAGCTGCCCGTTCTAACAGCCAATTCAGGCGAGGCCCTCGCGCAGTGCCTCCAGGAATCCGACTGCGTCATGGTCCAACGCAACAGCGCCGCCGACTGCCTCCGCGAGCCCCTCGTCGACACCCTCCCCCTCAAGTGCCGCCAGCTCAAGAAGGGCTTTGGCGAGTGCAAACGCGGAATGGTTGACATGCGCAAGCGGTTTCGTGGCAACATGCCCGTCGCCTACCGCACCATGGAGCAGGCCGAGGAGGGCAAGGGATATCAGTTGTACGCCGGACGTCCCGCCTTTGCGGGCGGTGTCAAGGAGACGGACGGAAACGAGCCTATACCCAAGGACTGGCGGGAGATTGAGAATGAAAAGTACAAGGCCGAGCAGGAGCAGCAACGGCAACAGCAGGAGCAGCAGAAGAAGTGAAAGAGGCGGAGAGACACATTGGCCCTGATGCTGAGCCGGCGGAGGGCAATTGAGTCAGGATTTCGATGGTGATGATGATCACAAAAAGGAAGTCCGGAGACGAACGGCCCTTTTAATACTGGCCCGGAGAGCGGTGTATTGAGAGTTGGGGCTTGAAAATAGCCTCCTCGCACAAGATCCGATCCGACGTCTCCGGAGCATCCGCACCGCACGCAGGCACATATTAATCTACAGCTCACCGTGACGGACGGACGGACGCACGCAAACCGTCCATACTCCCCTCCTCACTTACATGTTGTACAATATTTGTATCTTGCATTTCGGATCTCTGGAATTGTCCATTATCATGTAGTCTATCGCATATAGCCAATCACAGAGGTTGGTTGGACTGGCAACACAATGCAATTGCAAGACAATGCCGTCCTCGGCGCTTACGGATGCTACCGTCATGATGAACAAGCCCCGTCCTTTTGATCTTCGACGCCGGCGCTACAACTTTATTATGCTTCCGATCCGTCCCCCACAACCCGCCATCCATGGAGTGATCCTCCAAGAGCTAATCAAAGTCGAGAAAACCCCACGCTCTCCCGACCTTGGAAATTGCCCTTGTGCCTGCCTCTATGCCCCCTCGATTCGAGTGTGTGCGTAACCCCCTGTGCTTGTTCCTCCTTGGCGACGCCAGTGACGACCTGTGAAAAACCTCATCTTGGGGTCCCAAGAGGCTTGGCTTCGCCCATATCCCGGGGGTTTAGTGAGGAGGTGGTGGTTGGGGGGAAGGGAATGGATTTGGATGTCGGGTTTATTACCTTAGTGGCCGTTTTCGTTTTCCCCTGTCCCTATCTCGTCTGTTGTCGTCTTTATCATCCCGTCATTGCATCGCATCGTCTCTTCCTCGTCTCACCATTCCCTCCCGCCCGCCCTGAGACTTGGGATCGGTGCAAACTCTCCTGTCCTCCTATTCCGACCTCCCTCCTATCTCCAATTCTTCTCCCATTCTCCTAATAATCCTTCACCTTTCATCTCGCCTCATTATCTCATCCGTAAATCGCTCGCCTATCCGCCAGATCCGGTAATGCGTCCTCCTCCGCAGTTCGCGTCATTATCATCTACATCGTCCTCGTTGTCGTCATAGCTTCATCAACCGCGATCGCCCCCCTAAGCTTGCCGCCCTCCCCTTGTGACCAACTCTCTCGCCGTCATTCGCCCCTCCCTCTCACAGCAGCCATGGCCATAATGATCACGGCACGGCAGCGAAGGTTGCTCGTCCTACTTTCCACCGCATTCTTCATCTTTAGCCTCTTTTACTGCTCCTCGCGCCTCGTCGCACTCACCATGCCCCACGACGACCAGACCGACTATGACCTGCCCAAGGTCGAGATATCGAGAGCCGACAACCCCATGTCTTACGGCACGTATAACCGACCCGCCTACGACGGCATCGACCTTGTCAGAAACCTCCCGAGCGAATACATTCCAACAAAGGCCAACGGGCGCCGATTGGTTGTTATCGGCGATATACATGGCATGCTCGACCCTTTTGAGAAGCTGCTCAAAAAGATTAGCTTTGATCCCAAGAGCGACCACATCGTCGCTGTCGGCGACATGGTCAACAAGGGCCCCAAGACCCCCGAGCTGATCAACCGACTCATGGAGCTCAAGGCCAGCGCCGTACGCGGAAACCACGAAGATCGCGTCATCCTTGCCTGGTCGGCCCTCAACGCCCAGCAAGGTGTTCAAGCATATCTTGATTCGGAAGCAGAAGCAAAGAGGCGGGGCGAGGACGAAGATCTCAAGACGGCGCGAAGCCTCAACGAGGCGCAAATGACTTGGCTGAGGAACCTCCCCGTCATCCTATCCGCTGAGCCCATGTCCCTCTTCATTGTCCACGCCGGCCTGGTCCCCGGCGTCCCCGTCCATCAGCAGGACCCCTGGGCAGTCATGAACATGCGAACTCTACGCTTCCCCCGCGCCGAGTTCCGCATTAAAGAGATTGAAAAGAAGCGCAAGCAGGAAGAGAAGAAGAAGCAGCAGGAGCTCGAGAAGCAGCAAGAGTTGGAGAAGCAGAAGGAGCTGGAGAAGCAAAAGGAACAGGAAATGAAGAAGTCCGAGGAAAAATTGCCCAAGCGCGACGAGTCCTCCGACGAGGAGGGTCAAGAGGCTTCCGTTCTCGTCCCCCGCGCCCAACCCGATCTCGCTGCCGCCGCAGCATCCACTGGCGATGCCGCCTTCAAGCTTCTTAGCACCGACCGCGATGTATGGATTCCCGTTCATGACCGTGGGGGTGAGCAATGGTCCGACCTGTGGAATAGCGAGCAGAGGAAACTCCCTGCCATCGAGCGTCGTTCCGTCATATACGGCCACGACGCCAAGCTGGGCTATCGAGAAAACACATACAGCTTCGGCCTCGACTCGGGTTGCGTCAAGGGCAATGCTCTTACCGCCCTTATTATCCAGGGCACCGAGGATGGCGGCTGGAAACCTCTGACCTTCCAAGTTCAGTGCAAAAAGGGCTGGTTCTAGTCAGCCACTCGAAATCTCATACTATTTATCAAAGTCATCATGACCTCTCTGGGCAGCATCAAGATGGGACATGGGTGTTGGGTTTGGCGGGCCAAGCGTATCTTTCCTTGGGTGGGCGGCGTTCATAGGTCTTGTCAGTCGGAGGTCTTGTCGGTCGGATCAAGAACGGCGGGTGTTTTATACCAAAGCATCTAAACACGGAGTTTGCAGTTAAATCCCAACTTGGGTCGTAATTGTCTCATCGAACGGCTCATTCATCGGCCATGGGCCTGACATGTCGTCTTCATTTCCTATGCAAATCATATCTGTGCCTATCGATCTTCTCTCAATTATCCTTCCAAGCCGCGGCCTGTCTCAAAATCCATGCGAATGGATGGGTAGAGTGTGATATGTTCGTGGTATCAACGATAGCATACAGGTGAATATCGCGAACCAATTCAAGCCAATTGCGTGCAGCCAGCCTCAATTCCACGATACCTCTCAAAGCAACCTTGCCCTATTAACTTTTTTCTTCCTTCAATTTCTTTATTCTCATTATGCGTCATGGCTAGCTTAAGCAAGCTTCTCCTTGAGGATATCCTTGAGGGTAATGGCGTCAGCGGCGAACTTGCTGATACCCTCACGGAGCTTCTCGACAGCCATCTGGTCCTCGTTGAAGTCGAAACGGAAGAGGGCCTCATCGTTGATGTAAGTCTTCTTCTCGATGTCAAGAGCGGCGGCCTGGGCGGCGTCGAGCTTCTTGGGGACGGCTTCCTCGGAGTTGAGGAGGTCCTCGAGGAGGTTGGGCTGTAAAGCATCCAGTTAGTAACCGCATACATTTCGAAGTGAGGGAGCGGATATGTTCTCAAAATGTGATACTTACGGAAATAGTCAGGTAGTCACAGCCAGCAAGCTCAGTGATCTCGCCAGTGTTGCGGAAAGAGGCGCCCATGACAATGGTGTTGTAGCCGAACTTCTTGTAGTAGTTGAAGATGGTCTTGACAGAGGCGACACCAGGGTCTTCCTCCTTGGCGTAGTCCTTCTTGGTGTGAGCCTTGAACCAGTCAAGGATGCGACCGACGAAGGGAGAGATGAGGTAGGCGCCAGCCTCAGCAGCACCAATAGCCTGGACAAGCGAGAACATGAGGGTAAGGTTGCAGTTGATGCCGTGGTCGCGCTGAAGAATCTCGGCGGCCTTGATACCCTCCCAGGTAGCGGCAATCTTGATCAGGATACGGTCCTTGGAGATACCCTGCTCACCGTAGAGCTATTATAAAGTGTGAGCATTATCACAAGCCCAAGTTGATTCAAAGCCAGGCAAAACTTACCTCAATAAGGTGAAGAGCCTTGTTAACGGAGGCCTGGGTGTCGAAAGAGTAACGAGCATCGACCTCAGTGGAGACCTTGCCGGGAATGATCTTGAGAATCTCCTTGCCGAACTCGACCAGGAGGCGGTCGAGGGCATCATCAACCTGCTGGTCGACAGAGCCACCCTTCTGCTTAGCGTAGTCGATGGCAACATCGATCAGCTTGGCGTACTCGGCCTTCTTGGAGGCAGCGAGGATGAGGGAGGGGTTGGTGGTAGCATCCTGAGGCTTGTACTTGCCAATGGCTATCGAGAACTGTCAGTTTCTTGTCCAATTCATCATATCATATCATGACCATGGTGGGGTTGTTGAGGAGGTGAGATGATGGCGGCTCGACGCGATGATGGGACTTGGGAGCTCGCGAAAAGGAGGTTTCTGGGAGGGAGGCACTAACAGGCAAAGTCACCTATGGAAAATGAGTTAGCATTGAGAGATAACTAGTTGGGGAGATGCGGTAATTACCAGAGTCGGACACAACGGTCTGTTGCGGTGGGAAACAAGCAAGCGGTCAGCAAAGAGTCCAACAGGGTAATTGTGGGAGTAACGAAGCAGCAGTGCGAGATCCAGTAGCTGGAGCTTCAGGATGACCATAGCTTCCATCATCCGTCTCAAGCTACTTCAAAACTCGAGCTATCCGGATCTCGACACATCTTTTGTCGCGATACTAGACGACCTGGAGGAATAGTGGTGGGGTGACGTACAGTGCCGCTGGCCTTGAGCTGATCGAGAGAAGTAGACATGATTGCTGTTGTTGTTTTGTGATTGATTCAAGATTGATCACACAAGAGGACGAGGAGAGGATGAAGAGGAGAAAGAAAGAAGAGGAGGGAAGAGGAGGGAGTCAAGGGGAGAAAATATTGGGGATCCCACTCAAAAGTTGGGAAGGTACCTGACGTACATGCGACGACTCGCGCCTTCTTTGCTGTCTCTCCCCTCGCCTCCGTCGCCCCTCCCCCTCGTTCGCTGCGCTGCGCTACACCATGCGCCCATGGTCTATGGAAGGTACGGCATCCCGGTCTGGGCGGGGCTCTCGATTAAGTCATACCTTCACCTCACCTCATCCCGTACCCGCATCCGCCGCGGCCGCCCTCATGGCTGGTCGTGGAAAGAAAAGGCCGAAACAGCGAGGGAACTCTTGAGACGCCTTGTAAGCGAGAACCATAGGTCAATTCTCTTATTTAAATGTGCAGCCTAGTAAAGTAGACTCTGAGGTTTTCTTTGGTATACTTTTAAGCCCTCTTCGACCTCATCTTAACCTGCCAGCAGCTGGTTTCAAGTCCGGTGGTGCCCCCTATGTTAGAGGGCTGTTCCATTGTTATTTTTTCCATCCTAGACGTTCCATGCTACAGCCGCACCACCAGCAAGCAAGCAAAGATGTTGTATAGACGCTGACCGGCGAGTGCATTGGCTGATGATTCTGCAATCTTTTCATCATGCTTCAGTAATTGGATTCCTTCTCTGACCGCCTGCTCAACTAATTCTCTCATAGGCCATTCACCTTCTCACGGTGCGTCGCAGCTTGGACGAACAGAGAGAAATGACACGCTGGCTGGTCTTGGTAACTGCTACCGCCTCTCACCCCCACCGCTAGAATCAGAAAAACAACCCACCAGAGGCCCAAGCAGACAGACAGAAACTGGACTCGTCTCGAGGTCACTCGAGAGAAACCCCCACCCCCCTGCCAGCCTCTGTGTTGGGTCGAGTCGCGCTTCGATAGGCCCGTCATTCCTCACGTAGCCATGTCCACCGAGAGAGTCCCCGACAACGGACCCCACTTACACCTCAACATGATGCCCCGCGGAGCCCCTCCATCATGCCGTTAGCTCGTGGACTTGGAAATCCGTGGATACTGAGAGAGTAAATGTGTGATATTAGCCTATGGAGGTGCTCACCTTGAGCGTCAGGTTGCCTGCCACATTTAGCCGCTCCCCCATTCCTGAGCTCAGATCTTGCCTGGGTTTCCTGGGGGTTTCGGCGCGGCGCGGCGCATTTGCTTAACCCCTGGGTGAAGGATTGCTGGCCCAACATGGTAACTAGATATTTCAAAGGGCTGCATCCCTACATTCTGGCAGTCAGTCTGGCCACTCTGGTCACCGTCATCCTGATTCCAGAGATACCCATCAAACCTCTCTCGACCGCACGTGGCACCGAACCCGACACTTGGTGGCCGATATGGCCGGCGAATGCTCGGCGGGGAGAACTCCGACCTTTCCGGAGCTGCCGCATAGTGCCCCCGGAGGTCCAAAAACCCGACCACGCGTACCTAGGAAGAACACCACCGTCACCAGAGGTATGCCCCCAAACGTGTCGCCATCGTTGCTATCTCGGGGTTCTGGCCACCTCTAGCTGTTAGGAATCATGGATGCCTCCCATCATCATCGTCGGCCGCCTGGACCTGTGTCTCCGGGCCCATATTTCCGACCATACCGCATGTTCTTCCAGGCCTGCGCGAATTGCCCAGGCAATCTGGCTTTTGTCTGGTAGGGAATCAATTGCGAGTGTTGATGATTAATGTTGACTGACGCATTCAACATGTTTGGTCAGCCATTATCCAAGCCATCCTCTCCTTGGCGTGCAACCGCCTCTGGATGAGAACTATCTGTGCCAGTAATCTTCAAGGAAAGTGATACATCAGTCATCCGCCGTGTTTTGGTTTGGTGCGACTTTTTTCTTTGTTTTACAGTATGCCTCATCTGATCCGCCCTCACAATTCCAAGGCCACGCCGAGACACCATTACATGCATTTTGTTTCGCCTATTTTGAAAAGCTCGCCCTTCATAACTAAGTTCGTTGACGCGTCAATCTCGCCCAGTCTACGCTCGCCTTAATCCTCGGTGATATCACCATATTCCCACATGCCCTGTCGCTCCTGCTTGGCCTGGCTCTCGACCTCCTTAAGGTGCTTCAGAGTAGGCTCAAATGCCTTGCTGCGCTCCCAAGCCTTTAGCTTCTTGGGGACCATACCGTATCCGCCGGCAACAACCTCCTTGTTGATCGAGTCGTAGGGACCGGGGAGCGCCCCCGAGGAGCCAGTGTCGTAGAGCGTCACGTAGCTCACGTTCTCCTTGTTGTCCACGAAATCGAAGTTGGCAACCAGGCGCTTGTTCTCAGTCAGCTCATAGATGAAGCCGATGGCATCCTCAAAGTAGTCGGCGCCGGTGGGGAGCTGCACAAAGGACAGGGAAGCATCAACGGCCTGGGCCTTGAGCTTCTGCGGGCCGAACTTGGACTGATCCAGGGTGCGCAGGTGGTTCCAGGGGATCTTCTCGCTGTTGCCGTAGTCGATGTAGACGACCTCAGACTTCTTGGCGGTGCGGTCATTTGCCTTCACGCGAGCTCGGTACCACTGACCATCAGCAGAGAACTTGGCAGACACATACTCGCCAGTCTTGGGTGCGTCCTTGAGGGGGTTGTTGTTCTTAGAGTCGAGGTGGAACTTTCGGAATTCGCTCGTAAGACTTTCCAGGGCGGCCGTTCCCTTGCCAATCTCTTGGATCTTGATCTTGCCATTGGCGTCAATGTTGGTAATAACAACATCGCGGTAATCGCTGGGCCTCTTGTCAATCGAAACCTCCGCTTCAGGAGCAGCATCGGCAGTCTCTTCCTCTTCATACTCCTCATCCTGGGAAGGGTCCCAGTCGTGCCAGAGGCCGAGTCGGGCCTCCTTCGCCTTCTTCTCGGCAGTAAACAACTCAGCGGCGTTGCCTGACTTTTCAGCAGAGTAGGCATGGACAGAGGCCAGACCTTCTTCCACCAACACCTTGGCGAAGTTCTCTCGGTTGATATACAATTCACCGATGAACCCACCGACCTTGTCCATATCGTGAATGTCCACCTCGCAGTCGCGCTGGTTGCACCGGCGGTTGGCAAGCTCAAGTGACTCCTTTCCAAAGGGCTCACCACCCTCACCGTCGGCTCGGGGAGCCCGAGGGGCGCGGATGCCGCCCAGGACCATGGTGAGCTTGACGTTCTCACGAGGGATCAAGATTGTGAATCTGGACCCTGCCTTGCAGAAATCAACAATGGCGGGGACCTTCTTCTGTCGCTGCAACGTTGCAAGCATAATCTTGGCCTTCTGTGCGTTTTCAGAGAGATCAAAGTACTGCTTAGCCTTCTGAGGCTTGCCGGACCACATGCCCTTCTTCTCCTCCTTGGCTTTCTCCTGAGCAGCAAGCAGGTCGTCATAGTTGGGGGCCCGGTCAGTATCATCCTTTCGGTGTCGGATGACGGATGCCCATCCGTTCTCGACCAAGAGAAGGTTGATATTCGTGTTCTTCTCAGAAACAGTGGCGACCTCTCGAGCATCGAAGCCCTCGGACGCAGGCTTGGTACCATCGATGCTAATTCGCACATGCTTTCCTATGAGCTTCTGGCGAAGGAACTCCTTGGCCTCCTCTCGGAAGGGGCTTTCGGAAGGTTCTGTAGTTCGAGGTCCTCGGACACTGCTGATGCTGATTCTCTTTTCTGTGGTACCAGCCTTGTTTCTGACACTAATTGTGTCTGCGCCGATGATCTTGGACACGATCATGTCCTGGTTGCCACCCTCAGCTTTGGCAACGTGGTGCTTGTGAAGTCTGATCTTCTTGGCCTGGGCCTGCTTCTCTGCGGCGCGGAGAGCAGCCATCTTGTCGCCGAGCATCGTAGAGTGGAAGTCATTACACCGAGCGAGGCCATCCTGGAGCAAGAACTCGGCAATGTTCCCTCGGGGGTGTAAGACGGTCGCCACAAGTTGGCCTTGGGGGCTAGCACCGACAATCTCAACCTTGACCTTACGTTGGAGGAGTCTTGTTTCGACAAAAGCCCTGGCCTCATTCCCGAACTCCTCGGCGGGCTGGGTGGTGCCAGTCGAGGGTAGTGTTCGCTCAGTTGAGGGGGTTCGAACACCAGCAAGCAAAGTCATGGGCTGAACATGCTTCTTCTCCGAGAGGAGGAGTCGTACCAGAAGACGGTCACCGCTGAGAACTCGCTCAACGATACCGTCCACAGTCTTTCCTTTCCATTCCTTCATGAAATCAGGGCCGCCGAGGTCGTTTTGCACCTCGATGATGCCGCCCACACCCACGTGGAGACCCTTGTCCTCAGCCTTGGCCTTGTTCTCGAGCTGGCGGAGGGTTTCGAGACGGTCGAGAACGTCGTCCGACTCTTCCTTTCGGCCAGCATCCTCGCGAACCTTCAGCCAGCCAGCCTTGACCAGCTCATCGGGCAGGTTGGTGCCATCCTGGAGCTCAGCAGTACCAAACTCGCGACCCGAGGTAGGAATGGTGTACAGGACGGAACATTTGACAGGCTTGCCGACGACGAGATTGCGAAGGTATTCTCGAGACTGGAAGGCGAAAGGCTCATCACCCTCACGCCTCAGGTGGGGAGCGGTGACATAGGCGAGGGAGAAGGTGCGCTCAGCATTAGGGTTGTTGGGGCTAGTCAGGATCAGAGTGTCGCCACTGAGAACGCTCTTGACGTTTCCAACGAACGACTTGGACATGATGGGCGTGACACAGAGACAGAGCGGAAGACCTGTTAACAAAGGATTTGTGTTAGTCGAATTATGCGAACCATCGGCTAACGGCTGCGGCAAGGCGCAGAAGGGACGGGAGGCGGGAGGCGGGAGGTCGAGGGCAACAACCGCAGCACCAAGGATTTATAATGCCACCAAGAAATGGAGTGCTCATTAGCTGCGAATTGAGTGCAATATTTGGATGCACTTGCTGATGGAACGATAAGCTCGCCGCCAGTCGAGCTCCAAGCTCCTGATCTCCCACCAAAGCTGCCACTTGACACCGCCACATTGGACGAACACATTGGAGGGGCAAGCGAAAAGGATCAATTAGGAATCAACAAGATTCAACTCACCTAGAGTAGGAGGGGGATGACTTTCAAAGGGTGAAGCCTTGCTGAGAAACTTGAGAGCTGCTCAAACAAGGACAATTCGAGGATAAGAAGGAGCAAAGAGGAGCTTCATCCAAGCATCTGGTGTGGAGTTGAAGTTCACTGCCCATGAATGGGTCGTGTGCCTTGTGGAAAGGTGGCCCCAAGGCCGAGTTCGCCGCTAAAAGGCCACCTTGGCATGGAAGTGTGGGGTCAGAGCTCAGGGGGTTTATGGTGGGCGATGCCCCGGAGCGAATTCGAGTGCGGGGCACGAATTGCCTGAGCAGCTCCCTGAGCTTCTACCTATCCAGAGGCTCATAGCTATGAATGCGACTGAGTAGGTAGGGAGGTAAAATCAGGGGTTAAAACAAAACAAACGCTCTAGTTAAATCGCGATTTTAAAGAGGGTTTAAAGTATAATAAATAAATAAAGAAAATAATAATAAAATTAAAAAAACTAAATATATTATTATAATTTTTTCTTAAGTATTTTTATAATTATTTAAATTATTATAAAATATTTATAAATTAAATTTTATTTTTAAAATTTTATTTTATAAATTAAAGTTTTTTAAAAATAATATAAAAGTATTAAATATTTAAATATAATATTTAATTTTTTTTATAAAATTAAATTAAAATTATATAATTTATTAATTTTTAAATTTTAAAAATAAATTATTTAAAATTATTAAAATTCTTTTTATATTATATATAAAAAAAATTTATAAAATAATTATTTATTTTTTATTATTTTATTATTTAAAAACTTTAATTATATTTTTTTTAAAAAAATATTTAATTTTATTAAATTTATTTATATATTAATAAAAAATAATATATATATAACTTTTATTTATTATATAAATTATTATACTTTACTATATAATAACCTTAAATATAAAGATGCTATATAAGAGGGGGGTCTTACTTATGCCTAGTACTATACCTAGTATGGATTAGGTAGGTATATATATCAAAGGCCAGGTACTTCGAGCATAGCAAAAGTGACCTCCCCGCTTTTATCCAGAAACCTGTCGACCAATCAGATATATACTATCACGTGGAGTTCTCGAGCCTCATTCAGAGGCAAGTACGACCAACCCGGATGAGCTGATCTTCTACTTGAGGGCTTGAGGTGGCGTGGCTAATTGCCAACCAGCCTTGGACTTAGGGCATGAAACCTACTGGCCGGCAAGCTGCCATTACCGATGAGCTTCAGCACAAGGCCATTGTTAGGTCCGCCTACGATACAATCACCTAGGGTAGGATCTAGCAGACATACTTCGTAGATTAGTGTATGGATGTCTAATTAATCTAAAGCTAGACATCGCAATTTAATGGTCTCCCATCAAATGAGAGGGAGGGCGGGGCAATTAGGTGGGATGGCGGAAGAAAGAAAATGGTTAGCGATAATGCTGCTCAACTGTGTAGTCCATCGATCTCTCAACTTCGGGTGCTCACACGTTGCATGCACAAAAGTATAATCCGAACAGGCCTCAACGTCAAATATATGGCTTTTACTCATGAATATCACTACCTAGCACCCCCTACAGCCAGATGACACGAGAACTCAATGGTTCTCCAGTGTGTCCCACAAATTATCTCGAGACGCTCGAGCTCATTTTTGCCATCTAGTTCCTCGTGTGCTCTTCCCAGCACTTCTCAACGCCGCCAGTCTACTGCAATAGATAAGAATAGATATCGTCGAGAAAAGAAAAAGGCAAGAGGGTATCGTATACGCGCCAAAGCCGGCAGCGGTAAAAGAGAAAACGAGAGGCGAAAGTTGGCGCAACCATAGAGGCGTGGCAATTGAAGGATGTCCCATCGCCGTCAGGTCACCAGGAGTGCAATGGTGGCTGGCGGAATGGCATCACAAAGACCAGAGGCGGGATTACGAGGTGGAAGGGGGTTGTCCGTCTGCATGGGAATGGATACTCTCACGGGCCCCCTCACAAGATGACACCACCCAGAGGAAGGACCTTCGACTTGTCGCCATGGAATTTGGCGCGGTATTCGATGATGCCTTGACTGATTGTCTGGAAGTCCTTCACCTTTCGGTTGCGGAAGTCCGTGAGCAGATCGCGAAGTCCTGCAACGTAATCCTGCTTCTGCTCCCCCTCGTAGTTACCATAAGCACCGAGCTGAAGGAGGATCTGGTCATCTGTTGCCTCTCGGCACGTTAGCGTTCCCTCCGCTGGCATTTGCCTCGGCTTTTGGTTTTCTACCATGATAAGACAAAGTGACACGTACCCGGGGCTTGCATCTGTTCAAAGTGCTGATATGGACACTCGTTGCCTCTTGGGCAGTTCCCTTCGGTGAGTTCATCAGGGCATACTTCCTTTGTCACGTCGATTTTGTTGCTGTATGTCAAGGATCGGAGCCCCCCAGACACTGAGTCTTGGAAGCGGGGGTGAAAGCGATACGCCCTGAAGTAATGAAGGGGTGTCTCGTACGGGATGAACGATGACCGAGGGCCATTCGTCTCCAGCACTCCCTGTGTCGTCATGGTTTCGGTGACCTGCTTAGGCGTTAGCTCTGCGGTGAATGGCAGACATCAAGTGGTCTACTTCTCCATTGTCATCGGATCCCAGCTCTCCATTGCCTGTTGAAATTGTGTGAGGGATGGGCGATGGAGCCGAAACGCCCTGCAAGTCAGCCTCGGTCGTCTCTAGAAGCGTGTCGTCGGCTATATTGCCTCGACTGGCCGGTGAGTGTGGATGACTCGGGGTCTGCTGAGATGGCAATTCAATGCCTGCCTCTGTTGGTTCATACTCATCCGAGGAATCATCAACTTCGTTCTCATCGTTGCTATCACCCGCCACCTCTTCCATAGCAACATCTTCTAGCTCTGCATCGTCGCCATGGACATCTCCAAGGGGGATACCCTCCAGAGGCGCTTGTGTGTGATGTGCGGAGCCTGGAGTACCAGGCGCGGATGAATGGTGACTCTCATGAGCAATGCCCTCGACTGCTGCTTGTTCCTTTGCCGCGGATTCGACTTGGGCTATTTCAGGTGCCCCCACAGCTTCAGCTAGATCACTGCTTGAGGATTCATCCATGGATGCATCCTGGTCGGCCTCATCGCTCGAATGGATCGCATCGTTCTGTCCTGGGGATTCGACAACATCATCCGTAGCAGACAAGTCCGGTACTGGTTCAGCTGAGCGAGAACCTAGTCTTTGGGATAAAGAGAATTCAGGCGCAAGTTCCAGTCCGCTTTGTATTCTCATTTGATGTTCCGAACCCGGAGGCTCACCTTGGATGACATCGGGTTCAGGCTCGCCTGGCTGCGATGCCGGTTCAGATTCAGGCTGCAGTGCATCCTCTTTCAGTCGCTCCTCTTCAGCCAAGCTATCCTGAATCTCCTTTGTGATCCTAGCGACTTCAGATTGCAGGTGCTCTAGCCGAACAGTCTGTTCCCTCCTACGGGCTTCCAAGATGGGCAGGCGCTCACTAGCAACTCGAGCGCGAAGTGCAGGCCTCGCCTGCTGACCTCGGGCCCTGGTTTTGGGTAGGCTTTCCAGTGCATTTAGGGACGGGTGGCGACGAAGTGGTGTGGACGAACGACCATCGCCAACTACAGCTTCCGACCCCAGCTCAGTCGACACTGCGGGCGTCGAGACTGCAGGTGTTGGCTCAGAAGAGGCATCGACACTGCCCTCCTTCGACTGAGCTTGAGATTGAGGAAGGGAAAGCGAACCGTTGTTGGACTGTTTCGCCTTCTTACGGGCTTCGGCCTCGGCGATTTTCCGTCTCATATCCTCGATCTTCTTGTTCATGTTCTCCAAATTGACCTTGCTGTTAACATTGGATGTTGGAGTTCCCAATGTCTTGGGACTAGAAGTTGCGCGTTGAGATGCACTATCCGGCAACGCTGGATGGTCACGGAAAGACGTAGTTTTTGAGCCAGGCGTTGTAGGTCGCTGAATCGAGGAGGGCCGAAGCTCAGGAGAATCTATCTCCATTTCAGCATCATCTTCGTCATCACTGACATCAATCAGGAACGGCCGCGAGTCACGCGCTTGACCGAAGGGGCGTTTCTGTGCGGCAGCTGTAGACTGCTCGTTGAGCTCCGCGGCGACAGGCCGCTTGCGTTGATTAGGACCAGGCGATGGCGCGCTGGACGATAAGAACAGTCCTGGGATTGAGGGCGCCGAGGCTGTATCAGTCCTGTCCGGTGCGGTCACTGGCTGATCATCAAGGTTCATTGCATCAGCCGATACAGCTCTTGGTGTCTCGCTCAATTCGGGCGCCACAGTTGACGGTAGAACAGGCATCGGAGCCTGTGTGGTTTTTGCATTCGCTTCCCGCGCTTTCATGAGTGCCTCCATTTTTTGTTGGATCAGCTTGGACTTTTCAGACTGAGATTTAGTCTTCTCGGGCTTGCTGATGGCAGTTGTTGTAGAGGCGGTCACAGAGGTCTGTGAGGCTTTGCTATCGTCCAAGGTTACGGCAGTTGGCTTGGAACCCTTGGCAGCCAGTAGCCGTGCTATTCGGTCTTTTCGCTCTTCGGACTTGTCCTTGGCTCGATCAGTGCTCTCCGGCTTCTCGTCGATGTTGCTCGTTGTCATCAAGTGGCTGGTTCCATTATGTGCATTGCTTGATGTGTCCGTAGCTTGAGGGGTTGCAAGTACCATCGTTTCCCCTGACACTGAAATATGGGGAGTGACGTCGAGACCCAGTTCCATGAACAGTTGATCGAGGACCATTTTGTCCACCCCCTCTTCAACATAGTTTTGATATCGAACATGGAGCGGCCAAAGGCGGACGATCGCGTCTTGAGCCCGCTTCTTCAACTCAGATAGCACTTTGTCTGACTGGCTTATTCGAGTTTGTCCCATTTCGCTGTCGTGAGCATGCGCATGTTGGAGGTGGTTTGGGCTCGTGATTTCGACAATTTCGTGGGGTCCATTACTACGTGGTGTTTCTGGAAAGTCAGTAAAGAAGGCCTTGCACGAAAAATCAGTCAAAGGGTACGTACGAGCGCCTGACGCGCCGTTTTCGAGGCCGTTCGACTGTATCTCGCGCGGCGAGAGATAGGGCGAGTACGAGCCAGATCGGTCTCGAGCGGGCTGGTTTCGGTTCCAAATGGTCTCCTTGGAAGATGGCTTGGCTGGCAAGGCCGCGGCTGCAGGAATTTGGGACCTGACATTGTGGTAGCCATCCTGGGCTTTGGGCCCTAGGTTTTGCGGATTGTGCGCATTATTTTTGGTGGCGTCGACCTCGCCAGGCTCATAGATGTCTTCCAACTCTCCTTCGCTGATTTCTCCCTCTTCCATCGCATCATCATCGGTGCCTGAGCCGTGTCCCTTGTCATGCGCTTGGTGAACGTCTTTTTTGGCGAGTCCAACAGGGGCGGTGGTCTGTTTCATCGGCGATGGATCGCTTGGTCCGGCTTGCGCTTCGACTGGACCGTGAGGCCAGGCCGATTGCCATGAAGTGGTGTCGTGAGAGAATCCCATTCCTAGTCCAGGTATGGCGGTGTGATTGTACTTGTATGCTTCCACAGTACCATGGTTGTAAGCCGCATGTTGGTCTTCCAAGGGTGCACTCGTAAGGAACGGCGGCGCAGCGTAGGCCTGACCTGGAGGGTATTCATATGGTTGTGATGTTCGATAGCCATGGGGAGGCCCATAGCCGGAGCCGTAGAAGCTCATATTGGCTATGATGGGGGGGAGCTTTTAGCTCTTGGCGATTCTAGTATTGGTTGAACGACCAAGCACATCTAGGTTGCCACCAGGTGAAGGGATCGAGGAGTTCGTCTTGTAAGAAAGGGCCTTGGTAGGGCAGCTATCCAATCTTGTGCGCGAATCGCTTGCGATGTGTTGAGCTTAGCAGATCAGGAGAATGGATGTCGTCTCTCCAGACAATGCTCTAGACTTTTCAAGACGGAATCTAAAGAGAGAAGCGGTTAATGTGGTTAGTAAGGCCCGAAGCAGCTGGCATCGCTGATGATAAAGAGCACAAGAATTATGGATCGCCACAAGACGCGCGACACAGGGATCTTGTGAGAGGTGAAGCGACAAGATAGAAATTTAGTCGCTTCTTCAGAGTTGCGACTTGGCTAGTCCGGTTAAGGCTAGCGCGGCGGGTTCCGCATTGCGTTGTCCACGTGATTTCGCTTTGTTTACTTTGACCTCCGATGGCCCCGGCAACGCGACCACATGTATCAGTGCGACTGGCCCTTTCCTTCGCAGCCCAAGGTGCATTTCACCCCCAGACTTGCATTGCATTGCTTGATGACATTCCTCATGAAGGGGTAAATTCAATCGGAGCGCAAGTCTCTTTTATTGTTTTACTTTCTACAGGAAGATACTAAGCTTCTTGTTCCCCTTATTCCCCCTCCTGCCCACTTTATTTACTTGCGCAAGTGCATCCATCACCCACGTCAAGTCGGGCACATTATTTTACGATCCCACAACGCCAGGTGCTGTTGATGCGGTCGCTTCACCATGGCCTTCAACGGCGCTGGATCTATGCATCGGCGCAGTAATCCCTTTGCGAGGGCTCCTTCCGGCTCGCCCGCTGCGAGCCAAGCTATCCGACCTAAATCTGCCATCTTCTCCTCCCCATCACAAATCCCCGGACTGTCGACACCACCTCCGCACAACAGAACATACTCGAATGGCTCGGTATCAGCATCCCAGGGTATGCCTGGGGTCGTATCACGGCAGCAGCGCAGCGACTCCAAGAGCGGAACACCGACGTCGACCACATTCGCGCCGTCATTCATCAAGACGGAGGAGATGAGGCGGAGCCAGGACACAGTCAAGGGTATTGAAGGTGAAAACGACTTCTCTGGAAAACGCTATGTATGGGTTAAGGATCCACAGGCGGCTTTCGTCCGCGGATGGGTTGTGGAGGAACTGGACGGAAACCAGTTGCTTGTACAATGCGACGATGGAACTGTAAGCATATCCTAGCTGGCAGCCAGGTGCATCTTCTAACTGGTCTCTAGCAACGAGAGGTCGATGCCGAGAGCGTCGACAAAGTGAACCCCGCCAAGTTCGATAAAGCAAACGATATGGCCGAATTGACACACCTGAACGAGGCATCCGTTGTCCACAATTTGCACATGAGATATCAGGCCGATCTGATATATACATACTCGGGACTGTTCCTTGTCACGGTGAATCCGTATACGCCTCTACCTATTTACACCAACGACTACATCAACATGTACCGAGGACGAAGCCGAGAGGATACCAAGCCTCACATCTTCGCTATGGCTGATGAGGCCTTCCGAAACCTCGTAGAGGAGGGCAAGAACCAGAGCATCTTGGTGACAGGAGAGTCTGGTGCTGGCAAGACTGAGAATACAAAAAAGGTCATCCAGTATCTCGCAGCTGTTGCTCAGTCCGACTCGGCTCTCAAGATCAAGGGGCAGCACTCGAACCTTTCTCAGCAAATCCTGCGAGCCAACCCAATTCTTGAGGCATTCGGCAACGCCCAAACGGTCCGCAACAACAACTCTTCGCGTTTCGGCAAGTTTATTCGCATTGAATTCACTCGCAATGGCGCCATATGCGGAGCGTTCATCAACTGGTATCTTCTGGAGAAGTCCAGAGTCGTCCACATCAACGCTCACGAGCGAAACTATCATGTTTTTTACCAGCTTCTGAAAGGCGCCACTCACAGCACCAAGCGAGAGTTCATGCTTGATGGGCTTGGTGTTGAAGATTTCAACTACACGCGAGATGGACATGACACCATTGTGGGCGTTTCGGATCGCGAGGAGTGGGAGTCACTCATGGAGGCCTTTGACGTCATGGGATTCAGCAATGAGGATCAGGCATCAATCTTGAGGACTGTGGCGGCTGTCCTGCACCTGGGAAATATCAACGTCATCAAGGAGAGTCGAGCCGCTGACCAGGCCCGTCTCGCCCCAGACGCAAAGGTCCAGGCTGCCAAGGTCTGCAAGCTGCTCGGTGTACCTTTGGAATCATTTCTTCAAGGCTTGCTACATCCCAAGGTCAAGGCTGGTCGTGAATGGGTTGAAAAGGTCCAAACTCCTGAGCAGGTTCGGCTGGGTCTGGATGCCTTGTCAAAGGGTATATACGAACGAGGATTCGGCGACCTTGTCACTCGAATCAACCGTCAACTTGACCGGAATGGTATGGGTCTCGATGATTCGCACTTTATCGGAGTTCTTGATATCGCTGGATTTGAGATCTTCGAACAAAACAGCTTTGAACAGCTATGCATCAACTACACCAACGAAAAGCTTCAACAGTTCTTCAACCACCACATGTTTGTCCTGGAGCAGGAGGAATATGCCCGAGAGCAGATTGAGTGGAAGTTCATTGACTTTGGACGCGACCTACAACCCACTATTGACTTGATCGAACTCTCAAACCCAATCGGTGTCTTCTCTTGCCTGGACGAAGACTGTGTCATGCCCAAAGCCACGGATAAGTCCTTCACCGAGAAGCTCAACTCGCTATGGGACAAGAAGTCTGCCAAATATCGACCGTCCCGTCTCGGACAAGGCTTCATTCTCACGCACTACGCCGCCGAGGTCGAGTATTCCACCGAGGGGTGGCTGGAGAAGAACAAGGACCCCTTGAATGATAATGTCACACGCCTTCTCGCCGCCTCGACAGACAAGCACATTGCTGCCCTCTTCGCCGACTGTGCCGAGTCAGAGGATGACCATGGTACCGGAAGAAGTCGAGTCAAAAAGGGGCTTTTCCGCACAGTCGCCCAGAAACACAAAGAACATCTTCACGGTCTGATGTCACAGCTCCACTCGACACATCCCCATTTCGTCCGATGTATCCTTCCTAACCACAAGAAGAAGCCGAAGCAGTTCAACAATCTTCTGGTTCTTGACCAGCTGCGCTGCAATGGTGTCCTGGAAGGAATCAGAATTGCTCGGACAGGCTTCCCCAACCGACTCCCGTTTGCCGAGTTCAGACAACGATACGAGGTCCTCTGCCAAGACCTCCCCAGGGGATACCTCGAGGGGCAAACCGTCGCTGCTCACATGCTTGAAAAGCTTGGGCTCGACCGGGCCCTGTATCGAGTTGGTCTTACCAAGGTCTTCTTCAGAGCGGGCGTGCTCGCTGAACTCGAAGAACAAAGAGACGCTCTAATCACTGAGATCATGGCCAGATTCCAGTCTGTTGCGAGAGGATTTATCAAGCGACGCGCAGCCTACAAGAGACTCTTCCGGACCGAGGCCACCAGGATTATTCAGAGAAACTTCCATGTGTACCTGGATCTGGCAGATAACCCCTGGTGGCAGTTGATTGTGAAGATGAAGCCTCTTCTCGGTTCCACTCGTACAGCAACCGAGGTCAAGAAGCGAGACGCCATGATCAAAGAGCTCAATGAGAAGATGCGGCTCGAATCTGAGAACCGCCAGAAGCTCGAGGAGGAACGTCGCAACTGCCATGCTGAAATGATGCGTATTCAGCAGACCCTTGAAAGCGAACGAGCACTTGCCTTGGACAAGGAAGAGATTTTCAAGCGCCTCCAGCTTCGAGAAGCTGAGCTTGAGGAGAAGCTTGCAGGCGCCATTGAAGACCAGGAGAGACTAGAGGACGAGCTGGACGACTTGTTGGAAGCCAAGAATCGCGCCGAGCGAGAGGTCGAGACTTACCGCTCACAACTTGAGCAAGCCGCCACCCTCATCGCTAAGCTGGAGGAAGAGAAGGGTCGTCTGAATGCGAAGATTGCCGAGCTTGAAGACTCACTCGCCGAAATCACTCAGAAGCAAGCAGAGCAGGCCGAGAAGGAGATTGCACTTCAAGACGAGATCAAGGTAGCGCAAAGTCAGCTATCCTTGAAGGACAGAAAGGTTCAAGATCTGGAAACAAAGCTGCTCAGGATCGACCAAGATTTGGAAGTGAAGCTTCACACGGCCCAGAAGGAGCTTCAGACGAGCAAGGTTCGCGAGTCTACGCTATCCCGTGAGAACCGTGACATCCAGCAGCAGCTTAAGGAGCTGTCCAAGACGTCAACCGATTACGAGGATCTTGTACGCAAGAAGGAGAGCGAACTAGCCCTTCTGCGAACCGACAACAAGAACTTTGAGAGCGAGCGGCAGTCTCTGGAGGATCAAAAGAGATCTCTGACTTCTGAGATGGAAAAGACTGCCGCCAAGTTCCGTGAAGCTCAGGCTGAGCTGGTAGCAATGAAGTCCCAGCAATCCCAGTTGGAGCGAGAAGCTGAGGATGCCAAGAACTTGCTTGAGGCACGCCTATCGGAAGACGCACAAGCTGATCAAAATCGCCAACTGGTTGAGTCTCAAATCAAGGACCTCAAGGATGAATTGTACCAGACACAGATGGAACTAAGCAGGGAGCGACAGTCTCGTGATGATGTGCAGCTGCTCGGCGAGCACAAGTATCAGGAGCTCAAGGACGAGTTTGACCGTCTCAACGAGTCAAAGATCATCATCGAGAAGGAACTCTATGCGCAGCAAGATACCCTACGGCGGACCATGGAGGCTCGAACCACCGCTGAGAAAGAACGTGAAGAGGCCAGACAAGAAATCAGACGACTTCGGGCAGCAAAGACGCAAGCAGAGGAGGCGCGAGTGCAGGCCGAAGTTGCTGGTGAGCGACAAGCATCCAAAGCAGCACGGGAACGTGAAAACAGCCTTCGTAAGGATCTCGACGCGGCCCAAGAACGCCTTCAATGGTTTGAAGGGGAGTGTGCCAAGCTCAACCACCAGATCGAAGACCTCAACAAGCTCATTTTAGAGTCGGGCGAATTTGGCCTGAAGAACGACCAGGCCAAAGAAAGACTCGAACGAGAACTGGGCACTGTCAAGAGCCGCTTGATGGCGTCGGAAAACGACAACCGGGCTTTGCTGAACAAGCTTCAGCAAAAGGGGTTGGAGATTGCTCGCTCAAGCTCTCGTGCCAGTGAGGCTTCTCGTGGCCAGATCCTGACTCTTCAACGCGAAAAAGCCAGGCTCGAGGAGCAGAACGCCAAGCTCAACAAGCAACTGGGTGAATCTCAGATCGCAATTGCGTCTCTTGAGAAGAGGGCTGAGAAGCTTCAATTGAATCTCGAGGACCTTAGCCACGAAGTTGCTCGCGAGGTCAAGTCCAGCAGAAACGCCGAAAAGGCCACTTCTACCTTCACTGCTCAGCTGGCCGAAGCTAACCGAACCATTGAGTCGGAACGACAACTTCGAACTCAAGCGCAGACTACCGTTCGGACGCTTCAAGCTTCTCTCGACTCAAGAGATAAGGAACTCGAAGACCTTAGAGCCCAAATGCTTGATGTCTTGAGGACCGTTGATCCGACAGTCCCCATTCCTCCTCAGTCAGACGGCACCGACGAGAAGGTTCTCATCCAAAACTTCGACTTGGTGAGGAAGGTTGAGGAGCTCCAGCAGAACCTCCGTGTCCAAACAGCAGCCAGGACAAACGCCGAGAACCAGCTTGCTGAGCTAAGGGCTTCTCGCAACGACACGTCTCCCACTCGACCCAAGCTTGAAGAGATCCATCTCAACGAGGCGCCATTCCAAGGATCGCCAACCCAGAGGCGGGCAGCTAAGCTTCATGCTCGTAACTACTCCAACACTTCGACTCCTACGCGCCGCTTCCAGGACTTTGATCCCCTTCAAGACTCCACTCGATCTGACCGGACAATTGACACATTGAGCTTCAACAGCCGCATGGATCTCAAGGCTGAGGTTGAGGAACTCCAGAATCAGCTTCAACTCAAGGAGATGCAGAACCGTCATCTTCAAAGCCAGATTGACCGAAGCACACCCGTTCCAGAGAACTATGACGACCAGAGCCCCTCTCTGCGTCGGATCCAGAAGCTCGAGATGGTCAACAACCGTCTCCACGACATGCTTGATGACTCAAGCAAGAAGGTTTCTGCACTGGAACGGACTATTCGATCAGGCGAGCTTTCATTGCGAGACATCCAAACCCGAACACACGAAGAGATCCTCGAGGTGCTCAACAGTCAGGAGGATTCGCGCAGGGCCTTGGTTCACAGCCACAAGGACGCTGTGGCCGAGCTGACCGACATCAAGGTTCACTTCGAGCGATTGCGACATGATCGAGCCAAGGCCGAGGTTGAGCTTCGTGATGCCAGGTCTGACCTCGACGAGATGACAATGGCCAGGGAGCAAGAGGCGCAGAGCCGGAACCAACTTCTTCAGGAGTTTGCCGACCTGCAGATTCGTCTCGACGCCGAAACCTCGAAGTTGATCGACGTCACCTCCAGCCTGGACCTGTATAAGAGCCGTGCCGACGAGTACTTTGGCAAACTTGAGCAGGCTGAGATTGCTGTCCTCAAGGCCAGCCGTGCCGAGCAGTTTGCCAAGTCACAGGCCAAGGAGGCCGAAGACACGTACGCTGTAGTCATGTCTGAGCGTGAGAAGATGGATGCCACCATCGAAGACCTCCAACATCAGAACCAGCGTCTCGAAGAAAAAGTGGAAGATGTCTCAACCGATCTAGAAGCGGCTATGCAGGCCAAGAAGCGGCTCCAGCATGAGCTCGAGGATTACCGCAACCAACGCGCCATGGAGATCGAGGACAAGGAGTCGAGCATGGAGCAGACTCGAAAGAAGTACCAAGCCGAGTTTGCTACTCTCACCAACGAGCTTGACCTTGCTCGCGAGGAGAAGCTCTTCAAGCAAGCTGAAATCACCCGACTACGAGAGGAGCTCGATGAGCTACGATCCAAGTGGGATGATGAGGTCCTCAACAGTTCAACTTGGTCCAAGGAGAAGTCCCGCTTGGAGTCGACCCTGGCCGATGTTGCATCTTCCCGCGACGAGGCGGTGAATGCGCACAATGAGGCCCAAGGCAAGGTCGTCTCTCTCTTGTCTCAGGTCCGAACTCTCCGCTCTTCAGTCGACGAGATCGCCGCAGAGCGAGACCTCCTCCTGCGAGAGAAGCGCAACGTTGAGGCACGCCTCGAAGAGGCCAAGGCTGGTCTGGAAGATCTTGTCAAGGGAGAGAGCCCATCTCTTCGCAACGCGGCCAACATGGACAAGGAGATCCTGGATCTCAAGTCGAACCTTGCCCAGCAGGAGGACATTGCCGCTGCTGCTGTTGAGAAGATGAGACGAGCCGAAGCCCTCGTGGCTGAGATCCAGAAGGACGTCACGGTCGAGCGTGAGACCAGCGCCCAGCTGCAGCAGCAGAAGGCGTCGCTGGAGAAGAGCCTGAACGAGGCGCAGCTCAAGCTGATCGATCTTGAGACCAAGGGCTACTCCAGCGCAAGCCAAGATGTCAAGTTCCTCCACAAGCGCATTCAGGAGGTGAGTAATACTATCCATTAGATTCACGGATAACGAACGATGCTAACTATCAACAGCTTGAGTCTCAGCTTGAGGATCAGGAAACTGAACGCAGCAAGTCCCAGCGATCTGTCCGCAACGTGGACCGTATCGTCAAGGATCTCCAGGGGCGGATTGACCGCAAGGATAAACAAAACACGCAACTCTCAGAGGACGTCTCGAGGATGCGCGACAAGGTCGAGAAGCTTCTGAAGACGATCGAGGAGCTACAATCCTCCGAGTCGAACAACCAGCTGTCGGCTCGACGAGCTGAGCGTGAACTGCGCGAGGAGAAGGAGAAGTCGCTCCGCCTAGAGCGGGAGCTTGAGGGCTGGAAGAACCTGCGGAACGACAAGGGATCGGGAAGCGTCATCGGCAGCGTCCGGAGTCGCATGGGCCCCTGGAGGGTCAGCGAAGGCGACGATGCGTCCATCGTTGACATTCCCAAGAGGAAGAGCAGCCTTAGCCGGGTGCCCAGCTTCACCAAGGGATTCTTGTAAGAGGTGCAAGGCGGGGAGGGGAGAGCGAGCATCTAGGTAGGATACATGAACGGCGCGAACGGTGAAGGGCGTTGAAGCATTGTTCTGGGCAATTGGTAATGTCAAGGGGGGAGGGTTCTACGGAAGGACAGGAATGGTATAATGGGTTGGCATGGGATGGTATCGTATGACTAAATGGCGGATTGTAGCATATGTTTTTGTGTCAGCGTCTTGCACGAAATATCGACTTTACGTAGGAATAACGAAACTTGATGGCTCAGTGTTAATTGCTAACTAGCATACTGCCTCATAGCGCTATGTTGCCATCCCATCTTTTTGATAGGTACCAAACACACAAGGTGCTAATACACCTATGACATACGAGGTGCTGATACACCATAACACACAAGGCGATTCACTTATAACACAAAAGGTGCTAATATACCTATAACACAACACACAAGGCGCTGATACACCATAATACAACAAGAGTAGAGCCAAGTCAACTCTTAATAGAGTGATCTTTCCTTCAAAGCCGACACCCTCATCCGCCGAATCCCACTGCTGCACTCAGGTGGAAGGATCCTGGGGGGGATTTGGATACAGCGGATCAAACGTGTCTGCTGGATCAAATGGGGGTGCGAAGCCGAAAGGGTCGTTTTGCGGGAATGCGTATGGGAACATCTGGTACGTCGGTTGGTAGAAAGGCTCGGCATATTGTTGCACGAGAGAATATCCCAGGGGTATCGGTATCTCGTCAGGCGGGTTCGCAGTAGTCGTGCCGGCGTCTTCATGGGCGTCCGGGGGGCCTGGTGAGTCTCGTGGCCATGTCGACTCGTTTCTCGCGTCATCGATGGGCATGGAATTCTCCTCCATGGAGTTGCTCTCGAGGGAATCGTCTTCGATGGAATCGTTCTCCATAGAATCATCCTCGATAGAATCATCCTCGATGGAGCCATCACCCATAGAGGTATCATCCGCAGAGTGATCGATCATAGGGTCATCTTCTCTAGAGCCCTCGTCCATTGCACCGTCCTTCACCAACTCATCAGCTTCGTCCTGATCGGCCTTGTCGGCTCCATCTGTCGGCTCCATCGAAGTCTGCCGTGCTGCCTCCTTTTTCATCTGCAACAACTGTGGCGGGATTTCGTCGCGGTCCTCGAGTTCCCTTCTTGTGCGGACGTTCCTCGTCGCATTAATAAAGTAGTCATCCCCAGCTGTCGTCTCCCACAGGGGCAAGGTTACGTCGTCAGGGTCGCCGTTCGGCCCAGGGAGTATGGGATTCACGCGAAGCTTGCAGCACGTGTGTGGCACTCGATCAGTTGCGTACGCACATCTCGTCCGGTTGTCGCGGAGGACGCAGTGGCCCTTGTGCTCAGAACCTCGAGGGCACTCATCCACGTCATCGTCTTGCACGTGGTAGTGTTCCATCTGCCGGTAGCCTCCGATGTATGATGCCACAAGATCGATGTCCGGGTCGTTGAAAGCTGGGCAAGGATCAAGGTTGCAGTAGCTAGTCTGCACATCAGTCAACTTGTGCTCTGGATCAATCTCAAGTAACAAGCAAGCATACCGCCGTCGGGCCGGTTTTCCAGCGGAGGTCGAGATCTCCGGCATCGCTGTCGCTCGAGGAGGATTCGAGCCTGTCAAGGCCTCCAGGGATCATCTCGTCCCCCATCAACAGCCCCAGCAAAGCAAGCCTCTTGGTCAAAGCATGCCATTGGTTTCCAAAGAGGCGCCGCTTCCGTTCCAAGCTTTGAATCTTGGCATAAGAATCCATCTCTTTGAGATCATGCTTATCCTTCTTGTTCAACCACACATATGAGACCTTGTCTGGCGTGTCAGCCATCCAGCGGAAGTAGATGCGAGCTTTGGTTTTCTTCTTGTCCAGAAAGGTGTTGATCTCAGAACCGACTACTGCTGCATGTTGTTCGCCTGATTCGCTTCTCTTGCTCAGTTGGGGGACGAAGCAGATGTATTCGTAGGGCAGCTCGAACACTCGGAGGGACTCGAGGTCAATAACGGGGACTCGGTTCTCATCATCATCGATGTTGTGTGTCGGCACGAGGCTTCGCTCGATCCAGATCCGGTCTCCTCGGTTGTAATTATGGGTTACTGCCATTTCCCCTTGCCTCGGGATCACCTTGGCATGCCCATCTCGAACAATGACGCCGTGTGCATCGTCCATCAATGGGCCCTCGGGGGCATCGACGTGTCTCTTGAAGTGCTGGCTGGCTTGCTCCTGAACCCACACCTTGTTCTCGGCATCCGAGTTGATCTGACGAAGTACAAGCGTGTCGTTGTGTTCACCCGGAGACTCTTGTGGTGAGTTTAGAAGGATGGTATCACCGCCATGGCCCTCGGCTTTGTACGTGTATCTCCAGACACGGACACGGAAGTCTGGCTCCAAACCATCCATGGTGTAGGTCAGAGTCGAATGGGTCCAAATATCGTGTCTTTTCCTTGAGAAATTCGAAAGGTAAAATCAAAATCCAACAGCGTCAATCCAGAATCATGGGGCGTCATCCACCTTATACGGACACAGTGACTCGACGCACGCTAGAGATGCAAGGAGATCTAGAGATGGAAACGCAGTCGATAATCGACTTGAATTGACAAGTCTTTTCTCAGTGGAGTTATGCCACCCAATGTCATGTCCCGCAGCCTCAGCCCAGCCCAGCCCAGGCATGGTGAGTGCCGACAGAGGGACCAACATGTCGCCGTCACATCACATCGCCTTGTGTCCACAGACGGATCTGATGTGTCAACCGTCTCCGCAGCCCCTAAGGCACGCACGCTTTGGCCAGGAACTCTTGACGGCGCTCGCTGAGTGGAGTTGCCAGCAGGGGTGACACTCAACCATCAACCCCAGCTCTGTTGATTGGCCTCGGTACCGCTACCCCAGCCTTCACTTCCCGCAGAGACGGACGGGCCACCACAGTCTTGAAGGTCACTGTGTGCGAGCAAGGTCAGAAGGTGGCGGGCAGATAGGTCTGGACGAGCGTCAGAGAAGACGGTGAGGTGAGACGAGGCTGTAGCAATTGCTGACAACTTGAAGCCTTTGCCGGAAACAAGGTCAAGGGCCGGCAATGGGGGTGTCCTTTGAGACAAGAGGCGCCTGGGTGGATCATATTGCTTTTTCCTTTCTGTCGACTTCTGCTTCTTTTGGATAGTTCGTGCCAGGGATTTCTGCTGGCGACCAACAGCTGCTTTCATTTCTTGATTTTGGCCAGGAGGACTCGAGAGGTCGAGGTTCAAGATCCAAGCTTCAACACACAATAGTCCATGCAGAAGCGGTTGAGGTATCAGCCTTAGCATCATAGTACGTGGTTAGCAGCCGTTGATAAGACTCGCCAACGGTGCCGATGGCGGAGCGAGCCGGTAGCGTCAATAGCGTCTGCTCGAGGTGTCACAAACATGGTCCATGTGATTGATCCCGGCCCAGAAGCCTCCAGGGTCGGCAGACACCCAGTCACAATCCATGACTCCATACTGTCTGCACGCACTGCCTGTCACCTCTGCTCGGGGTGCATCTGATCGGCCGCCGTATTGAGGCGTGTGTGGTTCACTCTCGTGGGCGCTTCGCTCAGGCGGCAGATGGACAAGTTGGGGTTGTTGCAGCTGCTTTGCTTCGCCGAGCGTGTGTGTGTGTGTGTGTGCGTGCGCGACCTCTTGGTTTCACATGCGTCAACCTTTACTGGTTGAATGTCTTCTATTTGGTATTCTAGACCGTTCAGAAGCGGCCCGCTTCCACACAGTTTGGTGTGTCCTCCATACACCTGAGGGAAATCTCCGAGTGACCGAGCGAGACAACACAAGACCAGACAAGAGTTTGGCGTAGTGCGCCGTGTTTTTGAATGTCTCAATTCCGTGCCGGCCAGAAATCCTTAAAGACGAGTGGCCAAGGCCAAGCATGGTTGGTGGTGATATTGGGGTGTGGTGTGTGTGCGCTCTTGGGGGTTGGATAGCTCATCGTACATGGCCGTCATCCGACCCGCTTCGGATATCGAATTGAGAGGGGCCGGACCATCAGGACGTATTGATCGACTGGTCCTGGTGAAATTGATGACTTCAGTCCTTGTTGGAGTGGCTTGATGGCTTCTCGGGCGACGTCGGCTTGTCCATGCCGAGCCGGGCCATCAGGTCCTCCATCATCTTCTCCATTTCCTTCTCGTCCTCGGGATTTACCAACCCAGGCCGACGAATTGCCGCTTGACTTCTCTCTCGCAGCTCTTGGATCGAGGAAAGATCGAAGCCCCAAGAGATGCCTCCGACCAACATGACGCCAAAGCTCATGACGTTGAGTGTGGCAAGTCCAAGGGCCTGTACCGCAAGCAAAGACCTATCCGCCGAGTCGAACTTTACCGGCTGCCGATTGGATGAGTAGAACTTGGGGAAGGAATCCAGCCGCCTTCTCAATACTGAACGTCGTGAAATAGCTACAGATGCAGCCATGAATCCTGCACCAGCGAACAATAGACCAAATTGTTTGAGCTGGCGGGTCCACGGCGACGGTGTTGATGGAACTTCAGTTGGAGCCGTGGTAGCTCGATGAACCTGAGCCGCAGGGGTGCTGGCTGTGCCCGGCATAGCAGCGAATGTGCTGGCCATTGAATGCCAGACGTGCAGGTTTCAGAGAAGCGACACCGCAGAGATTGGTCCAGCCTGGATTCAGATGATGCTGGAGCGTGCTTGATAGAGTTGTTCGTCTTTGTATTCTCTTGCCTTCCTAGGTATGTGTGCTGAAAATGCACGAGGAGGTTTACCTTCCCCACCGGAAAAACGGCAACCCGACAAGTGCATGCATCCATCAATATATGGTTTAGCTACATAGTACATAGAAACCACCTACTCCCTCCCTACCACCCCTTTCTCGCTATCTACATATTAGCTGCCATCACAAACCGCCGAGTCGCTTCTGTCCGCCTCCCTACACTGCCTCTCTACGCTGCGCAACTTGCTCGGGCTCAAGATTCGATGCTGTCTCGTGGGTTCACACTCGAGCCATCGCTAGACGCCGCTAGCCTGATATGCTGTGGTCTGTTGTTTCGGTTGAGGTTGATGAAGTCTCTTTCGTCCTCTATGGCACCGTCTGTCAGAAACCGAGACCAAGATTCAGCTTGGGTACTCACTCTCTAGACGAAACTGATTCGTCACAACGGGTGCCCCGCACGCCATGGGGTTTCGGACAAATCGAGGGATGCATGTGAATTCTCCAAATGGGATGCCTTTCTTGGGTATCTTATCCTGAGGCGGCGTCAACCTCGCTCGGCAGTGGTTCTTCAGTTGCAGGCTCTCGTAGGTTTTGGCATCGTCTATCGAGATGGCGCGGCTGAAAGTGTCTCGCACTACCTCGTCTTCGTACTCGGCGACAAACTCGTTGAACCCGCCTTCGCACAGGTGCTGGTACAGGACCAGGGCGACAAACATGCAGCACTGGACAGGCTTCTTCCTCCGCTGCACTAGAGTGTCCGCCTTTTCGTTGAGCCTCATTCTGCGCTCATACTCGAGCACCGACGCATCCGATGCCGGCGTTTCCGGGGGCGGCTTCTCTGGGAGGACCCACGACTGCATCTGGTCGAGATGTGTGATTCTCTGGCCGGAGATGATGGCTTTGCGTGCCGTCTTCATGATCTTTACCAGGCGATCGCTCGGGACTTTCACCTTGGCCTTTCTTCGCATCACCATCTTGATGTCGCAGATGAGTATGGAAGAGTAGGCCATGACCCTGAACGCCCGGATGAAGAGTTGATCGAGCTCAGGGTGTTGACGATTGCGATACTGAACCCTTGCACATACGACCCAATCCTTCCATAGGGTCTCGAACCGCTGGATCGTGCGGCTCAGTCGTGACGATGACTGTATGCACACCACATCTGGAGGCCTTCCCTGCTCGGATGTTTCGCCAAGGGCACGGGCGATGGTGATAAGGGCGAAGCTGGCAAGCATGTTTCCACGGAGCTGACCAGTCAGTTGGGTGATGGACAGAATCTCGTAGGAAGGAGAGGTTTGGCTTTATTCTCACAGAGCTGCTCGACTTAAGAGCGATGATCCCCTGGCTACAGCCATGGTTGGTTCAGTTGGTTCAGCTAAAGACGCCGCATCTCCTGGTGCATCTGTTTCGACTAGTATCGCGATCCGCAAAGAAGCAATTCCTGAACCATTGGTCCAGGAGCCGGGTTCCAAGCCATGGCGGTGGTCTCTCCTTACAGGCACACATGACCAATGGTGACCTCCCTGGTCACGCTCGCTGGGACTAACGTGACGATAGAGCCAGGCACGCAAGTGGGTATCAAGGAGAGGCGGCAGCGAGCCTGGTTCTCCGGGGTATTCCCCTCCAGTCGGGGATTTTGTTGACACATCTAGGACAAAGGAGGAGCTCGATATCGGGGAAGGTGACATTAGAGATACACCGAGCTTCGGATCGGACTTGGACTTGACATGGATCCGTGGTCGATGCAGGCACAAACCTGGACCGCGGGCCAAAGACCATGGATTGATGACTAGCAGGGAACAGTCGAGTTGCAAGGCGAGCTACCGTATCAGACAAGTGTGCCGCCCATCCGCCCCGGTCCAATAGCCTTGGAAGACGAGACAACAAGACGATACCCAGCTCGCAGCTAGTTGGTTGCTGTGTCGTCCATGGCTTTGGCGGTTCCCACCCAGGGATTTCAAGCGCCTCACCGGTCTCATACCCAGCTCGACTTTTGCGTCATGGTGTGGAAGAAGAGCCGACTATGCTGGTTGTGGTTCGTTTTCGGGCCATGTAGTAGATCATGGGAAGGATGCATGTTGCGGGGGTGATGGTCCCGCTACAAGGATGTGCCCGCAAATGCCGTCTGCCTTTATTTCGACCTCAGCAGCCTACCTCTCTCTAGGCTCTAAGCCTTTGCGAGTCTCCCCTCCCATCAACCAACCATTCTTGTTACCAAGACAATCAGCACCAACTGAGTGGGAATGCCGATCATATCGTCAGAATCAGGCCATCACACGCGTCTCTGTGTCTCTATTGCGGACTCCAACGACGATCGCATCCTTTTCCGCTGGTGATTTCAGCTGCATTGGGCCCTCAGCCGCCTCACTTATCCCAAGTCCCTGGCGCTGGCTCAACAGGGCGGGACGACCCTCGTCGACCAGGCCAGGCCACCTTGGCTAGTCTAGCTTCACCAGGCCTGCATATCCAAGCGCCTGGACGGCGGACAACCTTCTCTTCTTTGCCGCGTTCTCTTGCAGCCAGTCATTCGGCCCACACTTGGGTGTGTTGTGTGTTGTGTGTTGGTGCTGGTACTGACCTACCCAACTTGGTCCGCATATGCGCAAAAAGCAAGCTGAACCTCACCATCTCATCCACGGCTGCCACCATACCCAATCCTCTACTACGTGCAGCCCGCGCCTCAGCGTTCGTCCATTCTTCTTCGCAGCCCTCAGCTCTGGCGTCCCCGTGGTCGGGGTAGTGAGAGACAAGAATATTGGTGGCTAGCTGCCTATCGTCTCTGAGTATCATCCTCTGTATCTTGCGTGCAGACCTGTGCGGATACCGCGCCTAGGTCTCCTGCGTTGGTCGGCCTCATCTCAGGTGCGGTGTCGGTTCTCAACCTCTTCCTTGTACGTGCAGATATCGAGTTCCTTGAGTGCCAACCAACTTGGCACAATACGCCAAGCTCATGCTCAAGCCTCTTCTCTTGTCTTGGTTTCCCCAGTCTTCTTCTGCATCAACTCCTGGATGGTAAAGTGGTTCACGGTGCATATGCATCAATAACTAATCAGCCCTTTCCCAGATTCACATCTCCATTTCATATTGTCGATTCGAGATTCGCTGCCCTAGGTTCACCAGGGCGCAGCACACGGTTTTACACAGCCATGCCAAAGCCAAAGAGCAAAGCATCGAGGCCAACCAAGCCTGGGGCTGCGGCTCCTCCACCAGCTCCTCCCGCCACCCCTCTTTGGCCTACGTTCCGGCCTCCGCTGCCAATCGTTGACCTGTCTCCTGAACCACATCCGTTGACGTCCAAGGTTGTGCTCATTCCCTCCTTCTTCCCGCGTTCCCTCTGTCGTGACTACGTGGCTTTCCTCAAGACCCTCCCCCTTCAGACCACACCGGGTCGTCCAAAGCGGGGCGAGGCAGTCCGAGTCAATGACCGTTTCCAAGTTGACAGCCCAGACTTTGCTCGTCGTCTATGGGAGGAGACGGGGCTCAAGGACGTGCTATTAGACGGCGATGTCGAGGAACGATGGTGAGTCTCAGCTTGATCCGTTTCACAGTCACTCGCATTGAAACACCGGGCTCTCTTCTCTCTTGGTCGTTGGTAAACCTGCGTCCCGTCCGTCCTACGTTACGGGTGCCGACAGAAAAAGCAACTTGGCTGTTGACCATGGTGTCCCTCTACTAGCCGAGATTACGAACTGTTGATGACCTTTGTTTACAGGGGCGGTGAGCCTGTCGGGTTGTCTCCCAATATACGAGTGTACCGCTACTCGAAGGGACAGTTCTTTGACTGCCATTGTAGGTGCATCGTCATGTTCCTTGAACTTGCTTTTGTTCCGCACACTCTGTCCCCATCTTCAACACCACCCTCTCTTCCAACATCAGCCCCGTCGGCTCTTGCACCAGCCGGTCCCTGATGTCTCTCACGGACGCGCTACCGTCGGTGGGGTTGCGTGTCTCCGGCTTCTTCTCTCACTTGCCGCGGCGGCGATGGTGTCTGCGGCCCGAATTAGATCGGCCTCGTCGCAGTGCCAAGCCTCTGGCTTATATCCGTCCCCTGCCACGACGATGCTGGACACATTTCCCGGGCACACATGCTCTCTATCTGCGGGCAAAGCAAGAAATCTTGGCTAACCCCCCCTAGATGATGATTCCAACAGCCTGATTCTGGACGCGGATCCTCCCCTTCCAGTCCGGACCACCTGGACGCTGCTGCTATACCTGACTTCTGCCACCGAGGGCTGCGTTGGTGGAGAGACGGTGTTTTACACAAACGACCGCAAGCTGGCGCGTGAGGAGATAGCTGTCCCCCTCGAGACGGGCATGCTTCTCTTGCATAAGCACGGAGATGATTGTCTCCTCGTAAGGCTCCCCTTTCCGTTGCCACGTTTTCTCTTTTCCCTCACCAGGTTCCCCCTGGCCAATACCATGCGAGAAGATGCTCTGAAGGCTAACTACTTGACGCTAATCTAGCACGAAGGGCGGGAGGTGACCGCAGGCGAAAAATGGGTCCTCCGCACTGATTTGTGCATCAAGCGGTGATTTGGCGATCGCCAAGTCTTGCCCACGGGCTGGGTTGAGATTACGGATGACACATGCGGATGGATGGATACAAACGCATCTTTTGGTTCGAGTGCTGCGTACGGCATCGGCATTCTATAGGATAGTTAAGGTGCCCGCCTGCTCCTCCGCATGCAACGCCATGACTCCCAAGACTCATATGCTGTGTAACCTGACTTTTGCAACAAACACCCCCTCAAATGTTACCTACTCTCCAGTGAGACGTTCCAGACGATCCATGGCGCTCTCCTCCTCCACATACTGCTCCGTCACCTGCCCTTGTCCGCCGCATGTGTTGCCCTCTTCGGGGGCCTCATCCGATACCTCCTGACTGACGTCTCCCCTGTTGCTGCTGCTGCTGCTGGCAGCAAACTCTGACTTGTCTTGGCCTCTCGACGCCTTCCCTTGGTCCGCCATGGGAAGCAACGTCTCAGATGGCGCATCGTCGTCGTCATGACAGCTCTCATCATCAGGTTCAAACAAGGCTAGTGGCTGCCCACGATGGACAACTGCCCCGTCCGGCAGACGAGTGTGGACGTCCGGCCCAAGACCAGGCTCCAGCATGGTCTCCTGCTCGCTGTATGCAGAAACTTGGCTGGATCCGGGGTCAGGGGACGACTTGTGGTGCTGGGTCGCCCTCCGATGGGCTGCTGCCAAAACAGATGCCTTTGGGTCATACCTGGCACCCAGAGCCAGGCGACACATGACCCAGTGAAAGATCCATGGGAAGCTGATGAGTGGCATTGACTTTGGCTCCAGCTTTCGAGGCTGCAGGATGTGCCCGGCATCGTTGATGGGACCCCGGTGGTGTTCGAAAAGTGCAATCCTCGTCTCTTCCTTGGTGACCGTGTACATGGCTGCCACAAAGCGATCAACCTGGTCCGTCAGCTTGCCACCTGCAGCCTCATAACAGATGTCACGGAATCGGTACTTCAGTGCATCGTATTCATGGCTGAGGCTCTCCTGCAGCTTGTAGTCACTGCCCACGGCGGGCTTGGACATGGCAAAGCCCGTCCAGAGCTCAAACTCGGTCTTGAGGTCATGCTGGCTGAGCAGCCGTCGGACTGCAGTATCGTACTGAGACTTGATCTTTCTCGCTGCCTTGAGCATTTCATTGTCTAGTTTGTACTTTTTCGTGATTCGGTCATCGAACGGGCTGTCCCAGATGGGGTTGAACTGGATGGCCTTGTTGACAACCTTGTCGTAGATGACACCGAGAGCCTTGTTTGAGTGGTAAATGTGTTTCTTCTCCATAAAGTGTGGCCACTTTCGGGGTTGTTGATCACGTCTCAGTGTCGCCGGCTCCCCAGTCTTGGGATAGTCTACAGCTTTGGAGTGTAGCTCTGCGAGCTCGAGACCTGCATGTGTGATCAGACAGGTTAAACAAGGAACAGGGTATAGGATAGCCAGCAGCACTCACATTTTGGGGACATGGGCCCAAGTTCATCGGCAAAGGCCAGATGTGATGTCGCAATAAGCGGAAGTTTATCGTTCTTCAGGTACTTGACGAAAAAGTTCCTGAGGTCATCAACGTTGACGTCGCGGTCCAACTCCTGAGGCTTGGGAGCTGCGTAATCCATGGGGGAATAGTTCCATATCTTGGGCATCAGACTCGGCTCCCACATGACAAAGAAGTCGTCGCCGTCGAGGTCGCCGCCAGACAACATGTTGGGAACGGGCCGGTCACCTGTTGCGGGAAACACGACTACGTCCCTGATGTGATACAGCTTTGGGCAGTCAACCGCCTCGACGACACGGATGTCTCCCGGATGTAGGGATGGGTTGCGCCCTACGATGCACACGCCGCGGATGATGTGTGTCTTGTTGTAGTTCTTGGAGTCTGTGATCTGGAGGAAGATCTGGGGTAAGATGTCGACGTCCTTGGACTTGGACCCCTCAGAGTCTTTCAAGTGACCTCTGAGCGTCTCCGTCTCGTCGACGCAGCCGAGGACAAACGCACTCTTCTCGACTTGGATTCGCGCCTTTTCCTTGAGGAGTTTAAGGGACCATGACCTCCAAAGACTGAGGACATTGATGACAAACGGCTCGCGCCGCTCATCCGTCTTGAACTCGGCCTTGAGAAGCTCCGCAATGATGAGGTTTGTCTGATACTCGTCGACGAATTTGGTCAGCATCTCGATAGCAACCCTATTATCCTGCATTGCTTGTTCGTACGATCCAAGTTGTTGATCCAGCAGGTCCGTGAAGGCATTGATGGGAACTCCCAGACTCTCAAGGATGGTAATGGTCTGCCGGTTGAGAGTAGCCGTTGCGAAGCCAGCACAGCGAATGATTTCAAGGCCTTTAGAGTCCGCCTCGAACTTCTTCTGAGATTCGCGAACATGTACTTCCATTCCCTTGGCATCCGGCCAGACAACAAGAACACCCTTGCAGCCTCCCATGCGGAACTGGAAAGCTGACGGCTTATCAAAGATGTCCAGAGCCATGTCTTCGTTGACAAGCTGTGCCACGAAAGGGGATATTTTCCCCACGCCGTCCGTGAAGCAGTATCCGTTCCGCTCAACATCAGGAATCTCTTGAGTAGCAGGGAAAGAAATGCCGCGGACCTCTCGTGTGGTTGAGAAACACTGGCCGAGGCGAGCAGCATACTTGGCCACAACTTTGATATGGCTGAACTGCCCCATCCACTTGCGGATATCATCGCAAGAAGTATGCTCTGTAGGGCAGAAGAAGTATGCCCCGTTCACTCTGAGCTGGGAACTACCAAAGGCCAGGAACTCGTAGATGCGGTCGCCAATGCGGATGCCTTGGTACATTGTCCGCAAGACTCTCTTGTAGATCTCGTCATTCTGGTCCTTGTTGACGGCGATTCTGTTATTCTCCAGCTCCTCGACAAACTGGATTCTCAAGAAGCGATCTTGAATATGCTTGTACTGTCTCATAACCCGGTTAGACATTTCCACGGCTGGTGAATTGAAGCGGACTGTCGTCGGAGTGATGACCACCTTGCGAACGAGCGCACAGTACTGAGGGATTCTTGCAATGGGTGAAAATGCCTCGGCATCAGGATTCTGAAAGATGGACATGGGATTCTGAATAGGATCTCCCTGGTCTGCGAGGTATTCAAGATAGAGCCTGGCCTTCCTGGGGTTCATCGATACAAGCTTCTCGAGGAACTCGAAAGTGATGGTGTGTTCATTAAGGACGTTCCGGGAGATGCAGACTTCAAGCTGGTAGCGAATCTCAAAGGGAAGATGTATGATAGGGTCCGAGGTCTGCTGAAGCATCTCTAGAGCGTTGCCATTTTCCACCAAAGTTGGTTGCTCCAGATGCTTCCACATATCTGCATGTGCGCCATGAGTGACACGAAATTCGCCGTCAGTGTGGGTCTCCGTAGTGATATTGAAGTCATCCAGAGCGCTAATGATCTGGTGGTTGACAAGCTTGGCCTCTTGAGTACTGCCATCTAGTACGAAGCGGATAGTAGTCCAGCGGCCAATATCGATGAACCCTGGGTCCTTGTAGTCGTTGTGTAGAGCGACGGGATGTTGCATTGGAATTCCAGCCTGTTCGACAAGGTCTGTAGCACGATGCCACGCCTCCATAGCACTCCAGTTGCTGACCTCGTCAGAGAAGGACGAGCGAACGTTGGGTTGCTTCCAGTAGTACTGAGGTGGGACATTTACTGGAACCACCAGGGAGCATCCGTTGTCGTCAGCTGGACTCTGGTGGAGGACCTTCATCTTGGAAAAGTCGATGGCGACCTTGTGCTGCCGAACATGTTTTCCGCCTCGGGTCTCAACCTCCATGGGGAAAAAGGCAGTCAAGCGCATGACCTTGAGACTAAACTCAAGCTTGAGGCTGTGCTCGTCGACAGTGTTATAGAACGACTTCATAACCTTGATGCTTCGAGGTCCCAGCATACTGCCGAACTGGATGGCGAGAGGGTGCAGCGTGATCTTGATGGGGTGGTACCGATCTGGACTGACGGGGCTTCGAACCCAGCACTTTGGGGTCGTCTTGAAGGGGCTCACGAAGATCTTGAGGCCATTGGGGTATCGGTGCACGTCTGGGTGAGGGACCCGGTAGGTGCCGGTGGACCAAAAGGCTCTCTTGGGCGGCGGCTCGAACCTGATCTTTGCCGAAGAGAGAGCGGGGTCTCGCGGGATTTCATAGATGTCCATGTAGACGATCTCGCCCTCGTGGGAGAACCAGTCCCAGAGATCAGAGGTGGTAACAGACCTAGGCAACCTGTCGAGCTGCATGGTCATCTCGGGCCATGTCTGCCACTCGGCCGGGGGTTGGAACGCGAGTGCGTCGTTTGTCGGGGTTTGGTTTTCTTTCGCAGACCTTCCTGGCTTCATCGACCTCTTATAGCCTTTGGAAGGGCCACGAGGAGGGGGCCTCTCCGAGCTCATGGTTCAACTTGTCGCGACCGTGATCTTGGAGGTGATGTTGCGGGAAGATGTTATACCAAGAAGGTAGATAAGCGGTCTAGTCGTTGAAATATGCAAGCGATCACAGATAAATATGTTTGGAGAGGACAGAGCAAAAGTCCAAGAAGGTAGAGGCCTTTCGGGTCGGTGCGAAGAGGCAGATGCGCTGCGACAGTGATTCAGTGTCAGTGGAGCAGCAGCAGCAGCATATTATAGAGCACTCATAGAGGATAAATGCCCGATTGGCAGCAATCCGGATGATGGGGAAGAAATGCCGTGTCTCTTGGAGATGAAATGGAAAAAAGATAAGAGGGAGGAAACGAGAAAGGCAAGAGCCAGTTGCAGCTGTTGCCAGCTTTATGGGCACTGCCAACATCAAAGCACGCGGTACTTCTAGCAATAGTAAGACGGATGAAAAGCTAACGAATGCGTCCGCACGCATCTTCTCCCGTCAGAGTATCAGAATGATAGAGTGTCATTTGTCAGTCATGACTCCAGCACGGATAACTGCGTCCGTCACACATGAGCAAACAAGAACGGCAAATGTGCCCCTTTACTCCTCATTTGCACCACCAGGCCAATCACTGGTATATGCAATGTCCCACTGGAATGCAACTTGAGAGCTGTAATATCATCTTCTATTGATCTCGTGAGGAAATACCTGTTGCATCTACCAAACCTGAGCTCAGGGGTTGGTTACCCTACATTATCATTGTCATCACCACCTCAACACAAACGTATAGATAGGTACCAGGCACAGAGGTTAGACTCTAGAGGTAGTATGCACTCATATCCATTTTAAATACCAAGTCTCCTGTCCTTTCTTACACCACGCAATGCACCCACACCTACCTCCCTTACTCGCTCCTCACAACCCTGTTGGGCGTCACTGCTGTCTCGGCCCCTGGATATTCGGTCCTCTCCCACGGCACGTCCATGATCTTGCCCGGATTCATGACCCATCGAGGATCCAACGCCCCCTTCAGAGTCGCCATGATTGCCAACGTCTCAGGCCCAACCTCCCACAGCAAACTCTCCTTTTTACCCCATCCGATCGAGTGCTCCCCTGTGCACGTGCCCTCCATGTCGAGCGCCCGTTTTACCATGTTCTTGACACACTTTTCCACCTTGGCACGCTCTCCGGGCACATCTTTGTTGTACATGATACCCTCGTGGAAGTTCCCGTCACCGACATGGCCCAGGATCCCAGCAAAAAGACCGAGTTCGTCCATCTCCTTTTTGCTCACCTCGATAATGTCAGCGAGACGGCTAAAGGGAACTGCCACATCAGTGCTCCCTATCAAAGAATGTCAGTCAGCTTATAACACCCTACAAGGGCCCGAGGTATAGCACTTACAGACGTCCTGGCCACTCTTCCTCAGGGATAGCATTGACCAGAGCGACTCCTTTCTCGCAGACCACAGTAGTTTCTGCTCACGTTCATCTCGGGCAAACTCAAAGTCGCCGCCCTTGTTGGCCGCCGTGATCTTTTGGACCCGCGTGATGTTGTCCCTAACTCCCTCCTTGGTACCCGAGAACTTGAAGAACAGCGTTGGCGTCTCCTTCCAGATTCGTGGCTTGGTAGCGCCGCCCATGTTGATCACTCTCATCTGCACATCGTCCATGATCTCCATCGCCGCAACTTGGATACCTGTCTGCATGACGCCGGCTGCTGCGGCAGCGGCATCGCGGATGCTAGGGAATGTGACGACGGCAACCGAATATTCCTCAGGGATGACGGCTAGCTTGAGGGTGGCTGCGAACGTCAGCTTGGATCGATTCCCAAAAGGGACCATGGACTTTTTACCTTCTGTGATGAGGCCCAGAGTTCCCTCGGAGCCAACAAAGAGTCCGTTCAAGTTGTACCCAGCTGATGACTTGCGCGGTCTTCTCCTTGTCTTGATGATACGCCCATCAGACAGGACAACAGTCAAGTTGATGACCCAGTCCTTCATGGTACCATACCTCACAGCATTGGTGCCAGAGCAGTTTGTCCCAATCATACCGCCAATCTTGGCACTCGGACCTGTCGTTTCTAGTCAGCCTATGAGACTCTCCAAGACCACATATTCTGCATACCAGGATCAACAGGGAAAAAGAGTCCACTGTCCATCTTCAATAATTGCGCATTGAGATCCTGCCACCCGATACTAGGCTGAACCACAATGTCCATATCATCCTTGTTGAACTGGATAATCTTGTCCATGTAAGCAAAGTCGACGCTGACTCCTCCGTAAGGGGCCGAGAAGTTGCCTTCGAGGCTCGAGCCGCCAGAGTAGGGTATGATGGGCACGCGGTGCTCGTAGCAGATGCGGGCTATGACTGATACCTGCTCTGTTGTACGGGGGTATGCCACTGCCACGGGTAGGGTATCAGGGTTGACGGTCGACCACTCTGAATAGCCATGGGCATGAAGATCCTCGGGGTCTGTCGAGATGATGCCTTCGACATCAATCTCTTTCTGGATTTTCTGGATAGCCTTTGCAAGTCAGTCTCTGGACAGAACAATGAGAATGCTTAAAATGTCTCTACCTTTTCCATCTCAGACAGTGTAGCGTAATGAGGCTCGGATGACTGGTGGGCAACTGGTTCCAAAGACTGACTGGCATCACCTCGTCTGCTCAAGCTAGCGACTCCCCAACCAAGAGCCCCGGCTCCAACAGCAACAGCCAAGACCCTTGATCCAGACCAACCTGAAGTGTTGTCGGAGCTGCCATGACTAGACGCCGAAGCCTCGGGGCTAACACGTCTTGACGATGTGGTGAAGCCGCGCCGGACGTTGGATCTCAGAGCACTGCGGCCCAGGAGGGCTCGGGCCGTACTTTTGCTGGCGAGCATTTGGGAGTTTGGTGAGAATAGACTCGGAGCCGGTAGCGCTTTGCGGTTTCTTCGTCCAAAAGAAAGGAACGCAACGCCTTGGGGGACCCGCAATTGTTCGTGAAGTGGAACCAAGATCAGATCTCTTTTTGATCAGATAACCGAGCCCTTGACCCTTTTTCACGACCGTGACTTTTCTGGTTTTCCAACACTTGAAAGTGTTTTTTTTTCTTTCGTCTGGGATGGGAATTGCTGCCGCCTCTAAGCGAGTCTGGCCTCGAAATGTGCCCAAAAGCAAAAAGCCCAGAGCGGATAGACAAAGCAAATCGAATCAAAACAAGACAACTCAGACCGAGAGACAGATCCTTTCAAGCCAAGCCGGGCAAAGCCTAAACAAAACGAGACACGGGACCGGAAGCGTCACGACGTATAAGTACCCGCCGTCCATCCCTCAACCATCGCCGACATGTCGTCGTGGGGCGGCGCCAGTGGAGAGCGGTGCCGAGCGATGGACGAGGCCTCGGGGGCCCAGTCTTACTCCTGGATACCCTGTGATGCAATACAATACAGAAAATGGCTCCCTCCTGTCTCTTCCGTTCCTTTGTTAGCGGCCAGGCGCTATAAACGGCGAGTGGACACACGATCTCTAGTCCAGGGCCCGGTCGTCGAATGGCAGCGCGTGGGTGTCGTGCGTGTTGTGTTGTCCAGCTTGTCTGTGTAGCTTGCTGTATCCGTAGACGGCAGCTGGTTAGGCTGTTGATCGTCCGCCGCCTCGCTCACTCCCCACGCAGCATGGGCATGCACAGCAGAGGAGCATGGCGCATGAGACGTCTAGCTGCATGCTCGAGTCGCTGGTGAAAAAAAGGACCGTCCGTCGTCGAGTCTGCTTCCAGTTCCCGTTAGTCAAACATTCTCGCCCTTGTGCGTAACTGATAGCTCGGTGAGCCTGTCCCGGCCTCCCCCGCCCCCCTCCTCCTCCATCCGGGACGGATTAGGGATTACATACAGGCCTGTCAGCCCCTTCGTACCGGTCCAGGTTTCTCGCATCTTGCAAGCGTGGGAGGGTGTGGAGAGCAACAGAGACGAAAACCCACTTGGTGCAGTTTGTGAGTTTGGGGGTCGAGAGGGATATGTCAGCTAGTTTCGATGGAGAGCTTGGGGGGGTTCTGCAGTCCCGACCGAGACGAATCTGGTCTTGGCTGATTGCCGACGTCGTAATCAGCAACCTCGACCGACGTGGGGTGTATCCTGGAAGAGCCATCATGGCTGACAACGGGATATGCACAACCTCACGCTTTTCCAGGTCAAATGACAGCCCTTGCAGATTCATGCTTGGCAAAGCAATCGTCTTCAACTTTATTGGATAGGTATGCTTCCATGGATGTTTATCCCGTCCCATCGCCGCAGCACCTTCTCATATCAACATCTCACAGTGCCTGGATTATCTACCGTTTCCTACGTCACCGTGCTTATTCCTACAGGAAATGCACTGCGTATACAAGTTAGTATTTGCCTTGTGATCGGTTTAGTGGCACGCCTGCTGGCCAGTTCAGCATTGTAGATAGTCGTAATAGCCTTTTAAAACCTTGACCCTCCAGGATGGGCCCGAAATATGGAAGGCCAATTCCGACGTCTCGGAAAACCTCTGGAAATCTCTTGGGCTGCGCGAAGGCATCCAACGGCCAGACGCTGACTACAGGTCCTCTCGCTCTTCCCCACCATGGAGTAATCCATACACCATTTGACGCCTTCCGAGGCTATAGAGTATTCTATCTAGGAAGCTCCCACTCCATCTCCACTCTGCCTGTAGCCTCCTCCCACGACCCCAGAAGCAAAACCACCTGGAGATGCGTGGGAGAAGTTGCGGCACATCCTCATGGCTGCGGTTCCGAGGTGCAGTCGCGGCTCCAGTTGCTGCTGGTTGGCCTCAAACCTTTGCCGAATCATGCATCTTACGCAGCTATCCCACGGCATTTGAGATAGAAATTCCTATCACTTGTTCAAACATGGGTACATCACACAAGGCAAAAGCAACTCTTCGGAATCGACGACACTGCGTGTTTGGCTCAAATTCATCTTTTATCGTAGCCTCATGGGGCTGGCTATCTCCAGGGTAGTTAAAGCCGCAAAGCAAACGTCAAATCCGAGACTCCAGACCACATGCCATTTTCCCCATTCCTTACGCAGAACCATCCACACTTTAGTGAGCGATGGCGTAGGCGCGTCGGCGGTCACGCTCCTCAGCGATGGTGAGCTTGACACCCTTGCCCTTGGGCAGAGAGATCCAGGGCTTGTCCTGGCCAATGACGAAAACGTTGCTCTCACGGGTGGCAAAGGTGTTGTCAATGGCGTCCTTGACGTGGACGATGTTGAAACCACCGTCGTGGCGCTCACGGTGTGTGATGACACCAACACGACCCATGTTGCGACCACCGGTAACCATGACGACGGCACCAGTGTCGAACTTGATGAAGTCGCTGATCTTGCCAGTGGCGAGGTCAATCTTGACGGTGTCGTTGACCTTGATCAGAGGGTCAGGGTAGCGGATGCTGCAGAGGCTCGTTAGCATTGGGGTTACGGGGAGGAACATACAGCCGTCAAATAAAGCTCCTGTCGCGTCAGGTGAATCGAATCGACCAAAGCTTGATCCAACGGCTGAATGATGTCTGACAGAACTCACGTTCTCGCATCGTGCGTGACCAAGAATGGGATTCCACCACGACCAAGCTGAACACGCTTGACCTTGCCCAGCTTGTACTCGGCCTCCTCGGCCTGGATTCGGTGGACGGTGAATCGGCCCTTGGTGTCGTAGACGAGGCGGAAGTTCTCGCCAGTCTTCTCGATGGTGATGACGTCCATGAAGCCCGAGGGGTAGGTGGAGTCGGTGCGGACCTTGCCGTCGACCTTGACCAGGCGCTGCATCAGGATGGACTTGGTCTCCCGGTAGTTGAGAGCATACTTGAGGCGGTTTCGGATGAAGACGATCAGAGGCATGCAGTCGCGGAGCTTGTGAGGACCGGCAGAGGGCTTGGGAGCGTAGGTGCCGGACAGCTTGTCAAGCAGCCAGTGCGAGGGGGCGCTGAGGCGCTTCTGGTGCTTCTTGCTATTGAGACGGTCAGAATCTCATCCTCCAGGTCAGGGACGGCGGGGGAGAGGCGCGCATCGACGAGGGTCTTTGTCTGCAAAGGCCACGATGGCTTCTCTCGTGATCATACTCACATTCCGCGGGCCATGGTGTCGGTTGGCTGGTTAGTCGACGGTGTTGAGGAAGATGGACGAAGGGCCTAATGGACGAGAAGCAAAAGTGCGAATTGATAGACCACACTTTTTTTCGCGAGCGCTAGCCGGTGGGGGGGTTTCGTGCCCTACGTTTGAAGGGGATTTTGTGGATCACGTGCAAGATCAGCTGATGAGCTCGAACCTGGTGGATCCTCCAACCTCCCAAGCCTAGAGACTGAGGTGGTGAGATGGAATGGGTTGAATCGCTTGAAGTGGAGTGAAATACAAGCATTAGCTAGCTAGGTAGGCACCTACCTAGGTACCTATCCATATTAGAAGCATTTCTCGGAACATTGTTCGTTGTAATGCCATCACCAATCTTCGCGGACTCATGACAATTCAAGATCCTCAACCGCTGAAAGTCGTATTACTTTCTAGACCGATAGATGGCCAGTACCATCTCTCGTCAGTAATGTTCGAAGATGTCTAAAAACAATGTCCCTTGTAAAACTTTTCTCAAAACAATCCATCTTTGCCTGCGAGGCAACCCGTATTTTCCCTCCCATGAGCGCCAGTGTATAATGTCAGCCCGCAATAAATGGCCGTCAACCAGCGCGTGCTGCCATTTTTGTTGTCCCATGGATGTCTTCCAATCTACGTACGCCCAGACCCCCTTGTTCAATTCAATATTTCCCAACTCCTGTTCCGGCATCGGAACCCTTGTAAACATTAGTGCAAATCATCCTGCTCATAACGTTACAGCAGCACTTTGTACTACCTCCCCGGGTGTTGTATCCCGTCCTTGCTGCGAGCTTCTTGTGTAACACCAGACGGTGGTGTCAGACCAGGAATTCCTTCAAGCCCAAAGCGTTGGTTCCCCTGTGCCAGCTTTGCATCATCGAGAAGTAGGCGTGAAATGTCCATTTCGCCGCCCATGAACTGAGGGGCTGGAACTTCTCCAAACTCGAATCCTTGGGCTATGTGTAGACTGTCCCCTGTATCCATTCTCTGTAGTGGCCACCTGGGAAGATCCTCTCGAGACGTTGAGCGATTCATCTGGGACTCAAGCGGAGTACTCGTTGACAGCTTGAGTGAGTTCTCGATCGAGATGCTCACCGACGGTTCCATAACATCGCTCCCGCGGCTGGACTCCTTGGTCTGGAACGTGCCCTTCTCTATGCGATGGTAGATATTGGAATATTTGTTGCGTACCCGATCTCTCAGGTCGGTGGGTTGTCGGCTCGAGAGATGGAAGCGAGGATCCCGTTGAATCTTTGTCCATGCAGGGCCATGAATGTCAAGACCCTCGAGGATTTCTCGGTCATCCTGTTCGGTGAAAGGTCGACGTTCACGACGATGAGATTTCTTAAAGGGCCCGAGAATCCCAAGTTCGACAAGATCTTCCATCTTCTTGCGGTGTGCACGGCTCTTCTTCTGCTTCGAAGTCCCGTCTGGGTCGTTCTGTGGAACCGAGGTATTGTCCATTGTTGAAGAAGTATCCCCATCTATCAAAATCTTTTCCAAATGAGTATCAGTCTTACCCTTCTGTTTCGTTCCTTTTCCGGAGCGCGACGGCGAACCAAGTTCAGACGACTTGCTAGACTTGCGAAGCTCGTCGGGGCAACAAGTTCTAAACCTGTCTTTGAGGTCTCCGGCGGTTCGGCCATTGAATGTGAAGTCTGGGTCCTCGAGTATATTGGTCCACTTTCCTACACCGTGCCGATCGACGCCGAGCAAGAGATGGTTTGTTTCTTCCTCAGACCACTTTCTTCTAGGCTTAGTCGCCCGTTTTCGTCCCTTGTTGGAATTGGAATTCTTGTCAGTCTCCTGGGTAGGCTGGTTGAACTCGTGCAGCATCTTCATCTGTGCGCCATCCTTTCCGTCAAATGAATCAGACGATATCGGCGGAAACAGGGCAGCGTGTGGCGGGGGCTCGTGGAGTCCGTTGATGATAGGTGGCATGACGGGTGCCTGCTGGGCGGCCTTTTGCTTCTTGAGAGGCTGTGGCAGTTGCACAAAGTCATCCTTGACATGAAGCCCACGGTGCCGCTTCTTGTTAGAGGCATCATCCGGGAGGTCGGGACTGTCATCCAGCATTCGGCTTATTGAATGGGATGATTCCGGTGCATCAGAATCGCCCAACGCCAGACGCAGCGGAAATGGTCCCGAAGTCGCCGCTAGCTTCCCATCTTGACGACTTCCTTCCCTCCAAGGATCGAGGGTGCCATCATCAGCCCCAAGATATATCGGGCCAACACCGTTGACGATGGGTTGGATATCGGCAGCTGGCCTGTCACCTCGCAGGTTCGTGTCGGGCTCAAGCGGGGGCAGGGCTCGGTCGGCAGCCTTGGGGAGCGGAAGAGACTGCAGCGGGGGAAGGTCGGTATGCGGAAGCTGGGGCGTCGTCGGCTCATTGAGCAGATGAATCAAGCGTGGCTCGATCGTGGCCATCGTGGGCTCGCGGGATTGGGATGGCACATTGGGTATAAGTCGAGGGCCACCGAGAAGCAGGCACAGGCACGCACAGATTCAAGCGAGGGAGAGAAGAGGAGGGGAAAAGAAAGAGCCGTCGACTAGGAGGGACAAGAGCTCAGAGCGCCATGTCGGCCATGGGAATGGGAAACTGATTCACACAGAGTCGGGGTCGTTAACGCCTAAGGTCTCACCTGCTTGTCTCTCTGTTGGAGCAGCACGTGAAATCGCCACATGGTGAAGCTTTGGACCTTGGGTCTTGGGCCTTGGTTCGTTAGTGGAGAAGGGCGGGTTTCCGTAGCTGGCCAAGGGACAAACCCTCTTTCGACTAACAACCCGGAGTGTGTAGCTCTCCGACGCCTCGACACCTTCCAATGTGCCCCAACACTAAATTTAATTCTACATTCTACAATAACGGAAATCCAACCTCTATTTTTCATTCAAGATAGACACTCAGCCAGCAAAACATCTTGAGCACCTCCTTGGTGTTGAATTTGAAAATGCTGTTATGGCGAGACCTGCCGTCCAGGAGTGGGGAAGACTGGTCTTATCTTGAGTTATGACCGTGATTTCTTTTCCGGAGCTTGACCGGTATGAGGGAAAGAGTGGAGCAAACCTTCCTATCCCGGGGTAGTCGGCTCAGCTTGAACCCCCTTGCAGTGGATCCCGGGTGCTTCGGATTGGCCAATGCACTTCCATCGGCAAGTCTCTTTGAGTCGAGTCACTTGTGATGAGATGAACCGACTCTGGTCTGTTGGGGACCGGCTTCGGGAGCCGGCTTTGGGTTTGATCGCCTGGGGAACGGACGTGGGTTATCAGATCGTACTTCCAGCTCCAACTGGTCCACTGAAGGAGCCAGCCACACACACCTTGCGACTTCAGTGTGACCGTGTGCCAGACATTGCTTGGTCTGTGATTGTGAGGATACGATGGCATCTTCTCTCCCAACCCTCCCACGTGTGGTATTCACCATTATTGAACCAATCTCCCTGTACGGATATAAACATCGCCGGTCGTTGTACAGCCGCTCACTTTCCTCCTAGGGTTGCCGGCTTCCTCGGAGCTGTTATTGACCCCGCTTGGTTCATTGGCGAACAAGTGTAAAGGTATGGGCCACAATGGCTAGATTAGGGTGAAATCATAGATTGAAGGTAGGTATCGATAGTATGTAAGACTTCAACTTGCCGAGTCCTCGTCGAGGGCTCAGCTACAGAGATTTCATAGACTCTATATCACGTGACGTAATTCTAAAGTCACGCCGATTAATCAGCGATTATGCGCCGACCTATATCCTTATAATTGCCTCCCCTCCTAAGATCTTAGTCCCTAAGATCCTTTAAGTAGCTAAAATTACTTTAAAGTCTTCTAATAAGTTCTTTAATTTATAAACAAAGCTATAGTAAATGCTTATTTATATTTTACCTCTATTATTTAAGAATAAGTTATTTTCCCTTTTATTATAATATAAATAATTAAAATTACTTTATTAGTCCTTTAATACTAATAACTTTAGCGCGCTATTATTCTTACTTTAGCTTATTAATATTTATTATATAAATAATAACTATTACCTAGTATATTTTATTTTAATCTCTTTTATTATAATAATATCTTTTTCTTAACTAAGATCTTTCTATAATCTTAATTTCTTTCGCTAATATATTACTTCTTTTTTAATAATATTTACCCTTAATACTATTATCTATTATCTTAGACCTTATTATACCTTTAATAACTTTATTAATTTCATTAGTTAATAGGTAGGCGATTACCCTTACTTTAGCTATCTTACTTATATTTACTAGGACTATCGCCTAGTATATATTATTAGTAATAATCTAGCTATTTATATTTATTATAACTATAACTTATAGAAGTATAATACTATAAGTTTCTTCTTACTAACTCTTTAGCTTTATTTTATTAATATATCGCCTAGATCTCTTAAGAATTACTTAGTGCTACTTAATAGTATTAGAACTTTTACATTATACTCTAGGTATATTATCCTATAACTATAGATCTAATAATAATTCTTAACCCTTTTATTAATTATATTATAATTTAGTATTATATTATTACTCTTAATAACTATAATATTACTTAGAATAATATTAAGGATTAGTACTATAATCCTATTAAGCTTATTAATAATTAGATAATAGCTAGCTATAACCTCGCTAAGCTTACTTCTATCTATAAGATAGTTATTATTTAGGGTTTAATTATTATAAGTTTTTTCTTTATCTTAATCTTATTATTTACCTAAATATCGCTATTAACTTACTAATAAGCCTAGATCCTCACTAACCCTATTAAAATCTAAGAGTATCTTAATCTTACTTTTCCCCTATATATTTATAATAATACTAAGCCTTATGCCCTTCGCGTAGCATTAGTTTACCTAGAGTCTGCTGAGACTATGCCCTTTCTAAAGGAAGGGAAGTCTTATAACCTTCGCACTAATTTGCCTACCTTTATAATTAACTAAGTTATCGCCGGCGTTTTAGCTAGCCTTCCCGCTGCTATTTATACTATGGCTTACTCTAGTGCTCCTCTTATTCCTTATAGTAAAAAATGCCTTGCTAATAATAGTAGTAATAAGGCTAAGGGTACTAGTAGTAATAATAGTAATAGTTTAATAGCTCCTTGCCTAATTACTCCTCCTTATAAGTAGTCTTATCTTAGTAGATCTAAGAGTAAGAATAAGGGTAAGGGTATAATAAAGCCTTGCTAAGGTAGCGCTAATAATACTCTTAATACTAATAGTTTATTTAATGCTAGTATTTCTATTACTTAGATAATTATTTCTAGTTATATTCCCTTTAGGTAATTCTTTAGCTTATATTTATTAATAGCTTAGTAATAATTATCTTCTTATAGTTATACTTAGTTATAACCTTCTTTATCTTATTTTCTATAATTAATCTTATCTTATCCCTTTATAATTACTTTATTAAGGGGTTAGCTATATATTATTTTACTTCTTATAACTCTTTTTTATAACTTTATAATATTTCTTAATTATTGCCTTTATATTTTCTAAGTAATATTTAAGTTCCTAGGTATTATATTTTATTAGCTAGCCCTTCTATTTAATAAGGTAAAATAAAACTTTACTAATAACTTTATAGTCTATTACTTTTTCTACCTCTTACTTATTAAGCTTATCCTTAAGCTCTAGTAAGTTTACTAAGACTTTATTATTATTTTACTAATTATTTTATAATTTAAAGAGTAATATATAAAATATATTATATATCTACTTATATACTTCTAGTAATTCTACTATATAGGCTTATTTACTATGCTTTTTAAGGATTTTTACCTTAATAAATCTTAGAGCTAATTTAGGGTATTTAAACCTCTAATTTTTTATTAATACTCTAATATACTATCCCTAGTAATATACCTATAGCTTATGCCTTATATTATAGTATTTTAATTAAGATTTAAAGGCTTAGTATTAGTAATCCCTTGCTAGTTTATATACTTAGCTAAGTATCTCTAAGCATTTAGTAATACCTTAGATATTTATCTCTCTTCTTATAGAGATATATTTAATATATCTTAGATAGTATTTATATAGCGCCTTATTTAGTAAAACCCTAATTATAGAATACTAGCTATTATTATATATAAAGCTAGCCTCTAGGAGTTATATTACTTAATAGTTAGGCTTATCCCCTATATATACTCTTAGGTATTTCTCTAAGGTCTAATATATTCTCTCTATTTACCTATCTATTTATAGGTAATAAGTAATAGATAATTAGCGATATATTACCCTTTTTTTTATTAAGTCTACCTAAAACTTATTTATAATAAGTTTATCCCTATTACTTATAATACCTTTAAGTATATTAAAATAGCTTTTTATATATTTATATAATAATGCGGCTAGGCCTATGGCTTTAAGCTTTTTTATAATTAAAATAAATATTATATATTTTATTATATAATATATAATAACTAATATAATATTATAGCTTTTACTATCACTTTACATATTAATTAATAAACTAGTTATAAAGTTAAGGCTAATTTCTTAAAATAAATATAATAGGAGTAATAATAACTAGAGTTTACTATATAGCTTATGCCTTAGTATATAAATGCCTTAGTATATTAGGCAACTCTTAATATATTCTTAAATATTATCCGCGATGCCTTATTAATAAAATTTCCTCTTTACTAAGTCTAAGGTCTTTTATAAACCTATATATCTTATTCTTAGATTATTATAGTATTAGTAAAATATCTCTAACCTTAGGGCCCCCTATTTTAAGATAACTAATTAATCTTTAAATTATAATAATCTAGGTCTATTAATAATATAGCCCTTATATTCGCCAGCGGCTCTATATACCTTCTCTATTAGCTCTTTATATTATTAATCTTAGCTCTATAATTCCTTAATTAATACTTTGAGCTTCTTAAAGAGTTATAAGAAAAGTGCTATTTCGCCCTTTATAAGTTATTTTATAATAAGGCATAAGATATATTACTTTAAAATAGTAACCTTAGCTATAAGAGGTTCCCTAGAGACTTAATAAGAGCTCTTTACCTTCTAAGTAATCTACTAAGTAATAATCTTTTTCTCCCTAGCCCTTTAGCGCTTAATAGTAATTATAAATATAATATAATAAGCGCTACTCTTCGGCATATACTTACTAAAGGGGATAGGGCCTCTTATTATAGCTCTAATAGCTTATATATAGGCTAATGCGACTAAGGTCTTGCCTTCTAAGTTAGTAATATTTCGCTAAAGCTTTAGCGATAGCTTATATATAATAGCTAGCTTTTTAGCTAGCGTAGGGAGTATATCTTAATATAATACTTCCCCTATTATATAATCTAGCCGCCTTAATAGGCTATTAATAGGGTTTTTTTTTCTTAGCTAATATTAAATATTAAAATTAAAAATAAAAAGTTTATAAACCTATCTTATTAACCTTCCTTATAGCTCTTTTAGTAAGGCTTTTATAATACTAATAAGGGCTTAATAATTAATAAGGATTAAGAACTTCTCTAAGAGTTCTTATAAGTAATAGCTCTAATACTCTAGGCTATTAACTATAGCTAATAGTTCTTATTATCCTATGGCCTAGCATTACTCTATATCCTAGAGCTTCTGCGACTAGTAGGCGATAGGTTGCTATTAGGAATTGACTAATTAGGTTAGGATACCTAAAATAGCCCTGCCTGATGTATTGGTTTTAACCCTTATAGGCTTTAATAGGTCCTAGTAATAGAGAACTATTATTAAATAGAAGGTATACTTTAGCGCTTTAAACGCGCGATTTACCTCTATAAGCTAAGAGAATTCTCTTATTTTTTTTTTATTTTTATTACCTTTTAATTATTTTATTAAAGGGCTTATAATTACTAAGTAATAAGTAATAAACTTTTAATAAAAGTTATAAAACCTTAAAAAGACTTATATATCTCTAAAATAAGTTAGTATAAGCTATTCCTTAATTAACTTAATATATAAGGGTTTTATCTAGATACCTTTTTATATTATAATATAGCTAAGGAATTTAATGCTTTATTAATAAAAGTTATACTTAGATAATTTCCCATAGAGCTATGCTTCGTAGAGCCTTTATAAGACCTCTTATAAGTAATAAGTATATTTTTCTTAATTTTAGAAATATATAATAATATTATCTATATATAAGATATAATATATATTAAGTAGGTTAGTAAGCGACTAGTAAATATATATTTAAAAGGTAATAAGAGCATTAGTTAGCCTAAATAATATAATAATATACTTAAAGTAACTATATCTTATATAAAAGGTAATCTTTTAATAATCTTTTTCTTTAACCTTAATTTAATAATAAGTATTATAGATATTAATCTTTAATATATATTTAGCTCTACTAAGTCTATCTAATAAGTTATTAATAAGAGGGAAAGGATAATAATTCTTAATTATAACCTTATTTAATCCTCTATAATCTATATAAAGTCTTAGGCCTTTATTTTTCTTAGAAATAAAGAGAATTAGTGCCCTAGCTCTATTAGTAGAGTATTATATATATTTATTTATTAGGTTCTTAGTAATATATTCTTAAAGCGCCTAATATTATACCTTATTTATTAGGTATAATAAATTATATAGAGGTTCTTTGCCTTTTATTAAGTTAATCTTATATATAGCTTTAGTAAGCATAGGTATACTTTTTGCTAATTATTTATTAAAGAACCCTTCTAGCCCCTTAAGTTCTAGGGGTAGTTCTTTAAGTATCTTAATTATTATATCTCTTTTTTTACTAAATGCCTAATAAGCTATCTCTTAAGGTATAAGAAATGCCATGATATATAATATATATATTCTTTTTTTATTTTTAATAATCTCTTAGGCAAAAGATATTAGATTAATAGCTATAATTATAATATAATATTATTTATTAATAATATACTTAATAATAATATCTTCTTAACCTATTAATAATTATAATATAATAATATTATATAAGCTATCTTTTAGATCTATCTTAATAAATACTTATTAAACTTTCTGCGGTTTATTATATAAGTTAATAAAAAAAAAGGTTAATTAATAGGTATTTCTTAGGTTTTCTTATTCTCCTTTAAAGGACTTAAGGCTAAGGGCTATATAGTCTTTTACTAACTTAAGGCCTAGCTTATATATAAAATTTATATTAATAATATTAATCTCTATACTAATATCTATAAGGACCTTAATCTCTATTTTAGCTAGGCCTTAGAGGACTAATATTAAAATAATAATTATTTTTCTAACTAATACCTATTTTCTTATTAATAGGGATAAAGGTTTAGGTTTAACCTTTATCCTTCTTAGTTTTTTAATAAGTTAAGCTCTTAAGCTCTAATTTTACTAACCTTTATTAATAGGCCTACTCTAGCTCTAAGATAGGTTTAATTTATAAAAAGATTACTACTATTAGTATATATCTTAGCATAGTAGGCTTAGGTATAATAACCCTAATAGCTATACTTTATATATATAGGGGGTAGCCTATCTCTGGCCTATCCCTTATATATTACTGCTTAAGGCATACTAGGGCCTCTTAGATTATAGTAGCCTTACTTAGTAGTAGGGCATAAATTATATTTATTAAAGGGGCTCCCTCTAAAGCCTCCTTTATAACTAAGAGAATAATATCTTTTAGCTAATTATTTACTATTATCTTATAAATACTTCCTCTTAAGATAGCTTATCTAGTTAGTACTTTAAATCTAAAGGCATTTTATTTCTTAAGTAATATAATAAGCCTTTTATATAAGGCATTTTTACTTCTCTAGCTCTTTTTTTAACCTATTATATAGGTTATAAAAGAATTAATAGGCTATAGCTTTATTATCTTCTTATTCTTCTAGTAAGCTCTTATAAAAAGCTCGCTAATAAGTAAAGTATTATATTAGTGCCTTATTTATTCTTTAAGCTAAGGTTATAAATTAGTCTTTTATTTACCTTTCTTAGAGCTCTAGGTTAATATATTATTTTTATATAAATATCTTAAACTCTTCTTATATAAGATCTTCTACTAAGCTAATAGCATAGTTTTACTAATCTATCTATAATAAGTAGGCAAGTCTATCTATTACCTATTTAATTTATTACTTTAGTATAATTTCTATATAAAGTTAGTTTCTTATATTAATTACCTTAAGCTAGTTATTAATATTAATAATTATAGCTTCCCTAGTTAAGATCTTATAGTTATACCTTAGTAGCCTATTATAGTCTCTTAGGTAGCTATTTACTAGCTATTTTATAAGGCGCTCTAAGATACTTAATAAGAGGCCTTCTTACTTCTTTTTCTCTATTTATCTTCTTTATCTCTACTCTCTTCTTTTATAGCTTTTCCTTAATCTCTTAAAAGAGGTTATCTCTAAAGATAAGGATAAAGAGGAGTTTATAGAGCTTAACTATTACCTTTTACTTAGTAAGGCATCTCTCTTATTATATATTCTTATTAGCTATTATAATTTAAGTATTTATTATTATCCTATATTAAGGAGGTCTATAATAGCTATTTTATTTATTAATAAAGGGTCGCTATAGAGCTAGCTTATAGGTAGAGGTAGTTCTTATTACTCTTTAACTTTCTTAATTAGCTCTTTAATATCTCCTAGGGGAATATAGTTTATTAGTATACTTCTTAGGTTACCCTTAGTAAATAATCACAAAGTAGGCGGTTATCTTAGGGAGTATAAGGGTTTTCCTAGGTCTTTTATCTTAATTTTATACTAATTATCTATAAGGAAGAAGTTAAAGAATTATAAAGGTATAGGCTATAAAGGCTAGATTAAGGTAAAATTATAGATTAAAGGTAGGTATTAATAGTATATAAGACTTTAACTTACTAAGTCCTTATTAAGGGCTTAGCTATAGAGATTTCATAGACTCCGCATTATATGATATATTTCTAAAGTTATGCTAATTAGTCGGTGATTATGCGCTGACCTATATCCTTATAACTTTAAGTAGGCTATAGCCTTTATAAGGTTTTACCTTAATAATATTAATATATTAGTAGGGTATATTAATATAATTATATATTACTAGGCTTTAGTACTAGAGTTAATAATTAGGTATATATATTAAATAATTTATATAAGGATTATTATTTTATATAATATTTATAAATATACTTAGGTATTATTAATTAAGTTATTATTATTAAAATAAAAAATAGGTTATTTTTATTATTATAAATTAATAATATATTTTTAATAAAATAAGGTTTATTAAGGTAAAGTCTTAAGTATAATAGTATTATAAAGCTTATTTAAATATTAACTCTTATATTAAAAGGCATTAGGCTTAATAGCTTAATTATATTAAAAACTATATATCTCTTANTTATTATTATAAATTAATAATATATTCTTAATAAAATAAGGTTTATTAAGGTAAAATATTAGGTATAATAATATTATAAAGCTTATTTAAATATTAACTCTTATATTAAAAGGCATTAGGCTTAATAACTTAATTATATTAAAAATTATATATCTCTTATTAAATTGCTTTAATTTACCCCTTAGGTATATAATAAGGTTAAATTACTTAAATAAGATAATATAATATTTTATTTTTTAAATATATAAATAAGGTTTTATATTAAGAGCTTAATAAGAGTTTTAAATTAATTTATTATATATATATCTAAGGAATATATTATATTATTATTTATTTTTAAAGTATTTATTATAATTATAATAAATATAATTAATTTATAATATTTATTAATATTTAAGGTATCTTAATTATATTTATTTATAAATTTTATTTATAAAAAAAGGTATTTATTATATAATTAATATATTTTATTTTTATTTTAAAAATATTATTAAAAACTTAGGTATAAGATTAAGATTTTTATAAATCTTAGTATATTAATTTAGGGTTTATTAAATATATCTTAGTTTAAGTAGTTTTTTATTAAAGACTTTAATAATTTCTTAGTTATATTTTAAATATTTTTATATAAAAAGTTATTTAAAATTAATTAATTTAATATCTTTTTATAATATTTTATTTAAGGATATAAAAAATCTTTAATTATATATTACTTATTATATAAATTATTAAGCTAAATAATTTTATTAATAAGTTTATTATATAAGAAATTAATCTAAAAGTTATTAAGCTTATTTATTAAGTTTTTATTAAATTAAAAGTTAATATTATTTTTTTTACTAAGTAATTATTTAAGGTTTTAAGTTATATATATAAAATATAATATTTTTATTACTTTTTAAATAAAGATTTATTAATACTTTAAATATTTTTTTAATATATTTAATTATTATAATAATAATTTATTTTTTTAGTAATTTTATTATATACTTATTATATTTATATATTATATTACTATTAGGTTATATATAAGACTTTGCTTAGGGTTACTTTAATAAACTTTTT